>PVKB01000124.1:819890-881137 GCA_004027205.1 Ctenodactylus gundi
CACACTATTCCTAAATGCTCTTATCTGTTTAGCCAGCCAATTAACGTTAAACCAATGTTTGGACGTAGTGCGTGTCTCCTATAAACATGAGTAATGTATTTGCCATAAAAATAATGATTAGAATGAATTAATCCGTCTGATATGTGTATTATATGGATTTAAATGTTGTTTTAAGAGATTTTCATAACCCTGGATGCCATAGTTAAAAACAAACATCAGCACGCACCGTTTTGCAATCTCTTAAACAAATAAAATTGCTTTGATTTAAATAACATTTATTTTACATGACCAAACACAATAAATAACGTGATATACAAAGCTTTATAATTATTGCACATTTGTAAAATATCTTACAGTGAGTTCATACAGCCAGCAATATTTAAAGCACAAAGACTTTATTTACAATTTTATTTTAATATAATAACCAGATCCAATGGACCTAACATAAGATGAATTTTCGTTAATTTTACCAACCAGCGTTCTCATCAATCATATATATTTTTGGGGGAAATGTAAACATTATTGCCTAAAGTACCTTATATACATCTGATAACTGACCATAACAAAGGACTTCAACAATCTCGAAAAGTAAAGCTGATAAAAGGGAACCATATTTTGGTTTATTTTATTTAGCCTTAAATTATATATTAATATTTTAAAATGTAAACTCAGTGAATAAGAGCTGGCATAATCAATATTTTACATAAGTAGTCTCATCTCTTTAAAAAACAGAAAGTTGAGTTTTAGATCACTGCTCTTTCCTTGGGAAGTTCTCTAATACTTTATGGGCATATTTTCATAGATCCCAGGAGTTTTGAAATCTTGCTTCCCCTTGAAATGTTTTCCATTTGATAAAATAATAATTTCCCCTGGAAAAATGCATTATTTCTAAGGTTCACTGAAAACCTATCGTTAGGAAATGAAAATTTAAAATCCAGTGTCTTTAAAATGACAAAAAAATCATGTCCGGAAATGAATTTGATATAAATCACAGAAAATAGTGCCAATGTGGCTCTATGGATATGTGTGTATCTCTTACATATGTATTTAAGAGCGTGAATATATATATATGCATATACATACATATATATATACACATACACACACGAAGGTAGCAACCCTACATTTTAATACCCACACATACCCACTTCGTTGGATCTAAACATGCACTAGCAAGTTATTTCAGGGCTTCAACTCTTCAGAAAATCTCATTATGTGAGGAGCGAAGTGGCTCTGCGGGGAGCATTATGGAAATATCGGGGCTTGATTTAATGAGGCTGTTCACATTGGTAGAATATCAACTTAACAGAGAAAAGTCTACCCAGGGCGTCCGAGTTACCAAAATGAAAATTGGCAATTGAGATGATAAGAACGTGGCTTTCTTCTGCGAAATCACTTCAGGTAACAGAGAGAACATTAAATAACATACATTCTATGCACCAAGAACAATGTTTTATGTACCGAGTCTCTTATCCGTCTCTCCTAATGACTTCCCTTAGCGGGTTGTTAGTACTTGACAGCAGGTCTCCGTGCGGGGAACTTTTCTCCAATTCCACATTCAAAGGAGGTCCATCAGAGAGCATGATTGGCAATTTTCGTCATAATCTGCACATTATTAGCATCAAAATTGACGTGGCAGTTAACACTGGTGGGTTTTGATGTACCTTTCCTCAAAGTTCAAGGAAACCCCTCCCGTAGCCGGGGTTGGCGGAGCGGGTCTCGGGAACCCAGCGGTGGCTTTGCAGAGAAGGCGCAGTGGACATGCGTGAGAAATATGCCAAGAACCATTCTACCCGAGCGAGGGAAGGCGAGGAGGTACGGGGCCGAGGAGAGCAGAGCTCGAACTCAGGACGCTGCCTAAGGAAATGTTTAGGATAACACCCATCTAGAGATTCAAGTATTTCCCAGATCGAGCGGAGCCCCGTCGTCGGCACGCTGGGCCGCGCGTGCCTCCGCTCGCGCTCCGCGGCCGGTGCCCTGGCCCTGCTCGCCTTCCCGCCCGGTCCCTGTCTTTCCCTGGGCTGGCCGCCACAGCCTCGGCAGCCATTATCTTTTGCATAAAATGTGCAAGACGCTTCCGCTTCCTCAGCGCTGAAACCAATGACCAAAAGAGAGCGCGCGGAGGCAGAGGCCGAGGCGCCGCCCGCCGCGAGCGACCCTTTCGCGCCCGTCCCTGTCCCCCGGGAGCCGGCGGCCGTGCGCCCTGCCAGCCCCGGCGGCCGCGCCCGACCTTCCGCTCTCCGCGGACCGGGCCGAGCCGGGCCGGGTAGAGCTGCGCGCCCGCCTTCCGCCGCGTCGCCAAGGCTGTCGCGGCCGGCAAGCCGCAGCGGGCCTCGCGAGCCGCCGCCGCGGCGGGGCGCGGCCTCCAGGGAGCGGGCCGGGGCGCGGGCGGCGCGGGAGCCTCGCGGCGGGAGCGTGCGGGAAGGGGACGGGAGACGGCCGGCCGAGTGGGAATACAAAAATAGAAGGGATCTGGGGAGGCCGCCGGCCGCCGCTCCGGCCTCCCGCGCCCGGGCGCCCCCTGGCGGCGGCGGCGGCGGGCGGCCTAGTTATCTGGTGAGCGGCGCGTCGTCCCTCGGGCCCGGCGGGCTCACGGCGGCCTTGCTGAGCACGGCGGCCGAGTAGGGCAGGAAGCCGCTCTCGGAGCGCGGCGCCGCGGCGCTGCAGCCGAAGTCCGCGCCGCCCGCGCCCGCCGCGCCGCCGCCGGCCCCGCCGCCGCCGCCCCCGCCGCCGCCCCCGCCGCCGCCGCCGCCGCCTCGGGTGCCCAGGGCCGCGGCGGCGGCGGCGGCGGCGGCGGCGGCGGCCGACTGGCTGCTGTGGCAGCTGAGGCACGAGCAGGGCGCCGAGCCGCCGCTGGGGGGCGCCCCGGCCGCCGCCGCCGAGGAGGCCGCCGCGGCCGCCGCCGCCGCCGCCGCCGCCGCCGAGGCCGCGGGCGCCTGGTAGAGCCCCGGGTGGCGGAAGCCGCACAGCAGCTCGGGCCGCGAGTACGGGTGCGACAGCGCGCGGAAGGTGTCGAGCGGGCGGATGGACGTGGCGAAGGGCGACGAGGCGGCGGCGGCGGCCCCCGAGGCTGCGGCCGCGGCCGCGGCGGCCGTGACGCCCACGTGCGGGTAGTAGTGCAGCGGCACGTGCGAGTGGAACGGGTAGGGCAGGCTTCCGGTGGCGGCCGCGTGCGTCATCATGTAGGTGTAGAAGCTGGGGTCGGCCGGGTGCGGCCACGACATGGCCAGGCGCTGCCGCTTGTCCTTCATGCGCCGGTTCTGGAACCACACCTGCGGGGACAGCCGCGCGGCGGCCCGGTTAGCGAGCGCCCGCCGCCCGCGCCCGGCTCCCCGCGGCCCGGCGCGCGCCTCCCCTCCCCGCGCGGCGGCCCGCGGCCGGAGCGGTCCCGCCTCGCTACCCTAACTAAGTTCTCTTCTCCCCGTCGCCGCGCACAGCCTCCCAATCCTAGGATTTGCACGGGATTCCGGGCAGCCTTGGAGGAGAGGCCGCGGCGTGGCTGTCCTGCCACGGGTGGGGGGCTGAAGCTGGCAAGGCTGCGGGGACCTGGCCCTAGGGGCGCGGGTCCGATTGGGGTATGAAAGGGATGATGTCGTTGGGATCGTTTGCCTCGAATGAGTGGCAAAAGCAGTGTCCCTATAAACTAGGATGAGGACTTTTCTGTCCCTCCCTACGCACTGTCTAACGAAAATATCATTCGTCACAACCCTAAATTAAAGAAAGCCTGATCAAATTGGAGAGGACTCCCGCTCCTCTCTCGGCCTATGGACTTTCTTCTTTTTCTAGAGTGTCCAATGCTCCCTGAACTAGTCCCCAAGGCCTCTCTCCCCCCAGCTTTCCCTCCCGGACATACAATAACCTAAACAGGTGTATAAATAAGGATGATTTCGTTACGTTTTTCTCCGGAGAGAGCGTCCTTTCCGTGCTGCCCAAGGGAGGAAGGGGCCATTTAGAAAAGAACGTCTTCAAGCCAATCGATTTTTAAAAATACAGTACGTTTTCCTCGGTGTAGTACCGATTTATGTAGAAAATAAATATCCAAGATCAAGAATAAATGGAAAGTTTCAGCTCAGGTTCATGCCAGGGAAACAAAGACCAGCTGTCTGCCACGTAGCGGAAAATAATGGCAGGAAGGTGGGCGAAGGGCACCTAGAGAGGCCTTGGGCAGAATCAGCAGGCGTGGGAGCCGCGTTGGGGGCCTTCCCGGGTCAGCCGGCCTGGCCAGCCCCTCGGGTCCCGGCATTCTAGAAATAAATAAGCCAACTCCTTAGGTGACTAACCCCGAGGATTTCCAGGCCTTCCTCTAAATCTAGACACCCGAAAGGAGAAAGGGGGGGAAGAAACCAACGCGGACGTTCAGGAGGAGGGGGTGGCGGGGTCAGTACCTTGATGGTGGTCTCGGGCAGGTTGAGCGCGGCAGCCAGCTCGCACCGGCGTGGCCGCGACACGTAGTTCTCCCGGTAGAACTCCTTCTCCAGGCGCGCGATCTGCTCGCGGGTGAACGCCGTGCGGTAGCGCCGCACCTGGTCCGCGCCCGAGCCGGAGCCTCCCAACGCCGCACCCCCGCCGCCGCCGCCGCCGCCGCCGCCGTGCAGGCCGCCCAGGCCCGAGCCCGACGCCGACGTCGTGGTGCCCGCCGCCGCGCCGCTCTCCGCGTACCCTGGCAAACGAACAGCCGGGAGCGCGTGAGGTGCCGGGGCCACGAGGCCTGTGCTCAGGCGCCCGCCACCCAGGGTGGGGGGGGGGGGTCCTGCCAGGAGGGAGGTCGCCGCCGGAATGGATGGGGTCTGTCGCGCTTACAAATCGCTGCCGTTAATGCAATCAATAAAGTTTGCAGAGTTCTCCATAACCGAGTAATAGGAACGGAATTAAGGAGGAGTTTCTCTCAATAATTAGAAAGCTGTCACTCGGATGCCTACCTCGGGGTGCAGTGTGAGCGGGTCGGGGCGGAATAGGAGGCCGCGGTACAGCTTTCTGCGGCCTCTCGCTTTTCCGTGACAGTCTTTTGGGTTTGCTTAAAATTTTTTAACAGCAGCCGCTCAGACCCGAGCCGTCACGGGCGGAATGGACTTCCCGACTTGGCCCGCGGGCCGGAGCTGCCAGGCCGAGGCGCGGGACCAGGTCGCGGGCTCACCCCGAGGCCGGGCGGGCGGGGCGGGCTCGTCGCCCCGGGCACCTTCCCCGGGAGCCCCGGGCACTGTGGGTCCTGTGCCCGCGCCTCCGCTCCGACTGGCGCGCGACCACGTCTCCCGTGCCCCGGGGCCTGGAGGCCGGCTCCGCAGGCCTTGGCCGCCGGGCCGTCCCCCGCCGCGTCCCGCCCTCCCCAGCCGGCTCCTCGAGGCCCGAGCGCCCGAGGTCGGAGCGGGACGAGGCCCGGCAAGGCCCGGCCCGCGGAGGGCGGCGCGGGTTAGCGCGGTTACCTTTGCCGTTGCTCTCCTTGAGCGGCGTGGCGCCCAGACCGCCAGGGGACCGCAGCGCGGAGCAGCCCACCTCCACGTCGCTGCTCATGTCGGCCTCGGCGGCCGCCTCCGCGTAATGGCCTGGCTTCTTGCGGCTCTCGGCGGCAGAGGCGATTTCGGACGAGACGGTGCTTTCGCCGCCCGGGTGCTGCAGGTTGAACAGGGCGTCGATTTCGAACTTGCCCTTGGCGGGGAGGTCGCCCAGGGCGCCGTGCAGCGGCGCGGGCGGCAGGCGCGGGCTCAGGCGGGCCGGGTGCTGCGAATTTTCCAGGGCCTCGAGCACCGCGCCGCCGGCCGGCTCGGGCAAATTGGAGAACCTCTTGCTGGCCGTGGGGCTGTGGAGCCCTCTCTCCATCAGAATCATCTCTTTTCTTATTCTTTCCATCATCTCAGCTTTCTAAAAAATGTCACAGCGGCCCGGCTGTCCCGTCCTGATGATGGGCTGCGCCTAGGGCTAATTCTCATTCAGCCCCAGCAAGCGCCTCTAAATACTATTATCTCTTTTGGAGGGAGGCGGAAAAATTGTGGGATGCCAGAGCGAGGGAATGACTGGTCAAAATGACCCATACATCCTTCCGAGCCCGAGATGTCATTCATCAAAAAGTAGCGCCCGCTCGTCATTAAGGTACGAATGACGCCGTTGGAATAATCATTTATTGTAACAGGTTTATAAGCAAATAAATACACGCTCCTGTCAGTGGGTAATGAAGGCGGCTTCGGAGCAGACAAATAGATCCAGGTACGAGCCGAGAAGAGACCAGAAGCGCGGAGGATCGCTGCGGTCCTTTGCCCGCTCCCAGCCGGTTCTGCTCGCCCGGGGGTTTGGCCTCGGGGATGAAGTTGACAGTCTGATTAATAGAGCGCGCGGCGGCACATTTCCCCCTTCATTTAGGGGCATCATTACGCTCTCAGTCTGCGAGGCTGCCCCTTAGGTCCTAATCACGCAGCGCCTTCCCCATTTTTCCGTGGACACAGATAAGTGTTAAATAATAGATAATGCTTGGATTTTCCAGAGTCGATCCTCAGGAAGGATTTAAAAAAAAAAAACCATTTACAAGCTGGGGGCGTAAGTGGTGGGGGAGGGGGAGCGGGCAGGAAGAGTTGCGTAAGAAGACCTTAACGCGGCTTCTGTCTGGATTACTTATCTTTTCTGTTTTCAGAACCAAATATGTATTTTATTTAACAAATAGGACGCTGAGTTCTCTCCCTGCCTACTTCGTGTCAGCCTCAATGCTCTCCTCCCACCACGGGGGTGGGGGTGACAGAGAAAGAGAGAGAGAGAGAGAGAGAGAGAGAGAGAGAGAGAGAGAGAGAGAGAGAGAGAGAGAGAGTCTTGTAGAGTTTTGAAAATGCTTTTTTTTCCCCCTACGTGGCTGGGGAGGTAAGCGGGCCGGCGCTTCCAAACGGAAATCATTAGACCCTCGCTGATTTTCTAGCCCCGTTCGCCCAGTTTGTTCCGAAGCTCCCTGTTTTTTAGTTTTCTAACCGTGCTGATGGACAGGCTTCTCGCCCACGCATCTTCCCCGGGGAATGACCTAGACCGGACGATTTGATAGCGGGATTCGACAGCTAACTTTAAACACAGTCGCGATTTACAGCGCCATATAGGCTGCTCCGATCCCACCTTTACGTTGACAGCTTTCCCCTTTCCTCCTCAAATAGAGTCATTTGTACCCAAGAACCCAGATCCCGAGGTCAGAGGGCGGAGTGGCGCCTCCGCCTTCCTCCTCCCGGCCGCCCTCGCATCCCGCTTTTCCCCTTCCCGTTCCCTCTCTCCGGCCCCCCGGCCTCTTACCTGTGGCCCCGGGGGCCGCCGGCGCTGCGTGCGGGCGCGAACAGTCTCCGACCAACCTGGCCGCCGTTCCTCGCGGCCTGAGCTTGGCAATCACTTTGATGGTCATAATGACGCCGGGGGCGACCATTTTAACGAAGATCGATCTTCGCTCAAGGCCGCTCCTGGTCGCCTCCCGCGCCCGCGCCCTCCCCACTTCCCCGACCGGGGATGCGCGGGGCCCGCCCGGCCGCCGCGCCAGGGGCCGAGCTGCGCGGGCACACGCGAGGACGCGGGCGGACCGGGACGCGGCACGGAGTCGAGCCCCGGAGCCTCCGAGGCAGCCGGGAGACCCCGGCGGTCTGGCGCCCGGCGCGGGTCCCGCAGCTCCACCCCAGCGCCAACTCGGACCCCGACGGGGCCCCCTTCTCTCCTCCCTGGGACACACCCAGCACATCGGGGCGTGCTAGGGGCCAAGCCGGGACCTACTCGCCCATCTGTCTGTTGGCTCTTTCCTTTTAACCTTGAACCCGCTGGGGGCGCGTCAGGAATGTAAGGGGAGGTGAGGTGTGAAGTATATTTATATACACATATACAGTCAGTGCCAAAAGTTTCTCTCCCGCTCCCCTTGGCGCCAACTTGCTTCTAACAACTAGAGCCTTGCTTAGAAAATCAATGCCACCTCTTTAAGGTAATAAACGGAACGCTCCGTAGGCACGTAGTAGTAATGGCTGGGAACCGCGAGTGGGCTCGGCTACCTCGATGAGGACTTGACCTGCAGGCCACCTTGACCTCAGTGACCATTCTGCTCCTAGCACTGGGCTGTGCTTGTTGGCTAGATGACAGCGCAGCCCGACGAGGTCCTCCCCAACTCTCCCGTCCCGGCAGTCACTAGCCCCTAACCCAAGCAGGATCACCCCCCTACCCAGTCCCGCTTGTCCTGGGGACTAAATGGGGCACTTTGTCCCGGCTCCAGTGCTGGGGGAGCCAAGGCCCCGGCGCCGGTGGGGGCTCAAGCAGGCGCTGCCCGGGCGGAAATTCGCGAGGGCCTTTACTGCTGTCGTTTGGCGCCCCCGTCTGTTTTCCTCGCGGTTTCAGAGACATTGAGCAGCTTTTCAATCGCAGAAGCTGCCGCTGGGGGCTCCGGGCGACTCCTTCCTCTTCGGCCCGGCCCCCGGGTCTCCCACAATCTCCTTCCTCTGGGACCCGGCGCCTTTGGTTCCAGAATCTGCGCCAAACCCGACTTCATTCATGAGTGGGTTTGAAAACTATTTTGCACCTTTTTAATAACACTAATACTGCATTTCTATCACGTTTAATATGAAAAATACATCCCAGACCATGTTAGGAAAACTGCTTACAGTAAAAGACACCTTTTTTTTTTTATTAAACTCGTCTAACAGACAACGTTTCACGGAGCACAGTGAACATTCCATTTTAATATTTAATGTCCCTTTATTTAGGTCCCACAACCCCTAGTATTAGTATTGGTTAATTTATATAAAGCTCTTACGCTAGTTGCTTTGTACATGTATTATCTCTTCTGAAGCTCAGAGTAAGTATGAAATTGTGTTATCCCCTTGTGAGGAATGAGGAACCTTTGATATAAAAAAAGGCCAGTGACTTTGCTCATGATTTAAATTTATCTTCAGTGAAATACAAGTCATACAGTAGTTCAAAGCTTTGGGTATCTTTTGTTTGTTTTTCTCATGTTGCATGTCATAATGAAACTCAGGCCTACTCAAGAACTCTGAGCCTGCGTAGAGGAGAAATGAACGCAGTACTGTTAGTGTTTATTGATGAAATACCTGAAACCCAGCATCTCTTCTAGAATGCACAGGCCAAGGCCCATAATGGGCTTGTCAAAGATCCTGGGTTTTGAGACAGTTACTAGTGACTTTAAATCCTCCTATCCACTACCAAGAACCAGGACTCTCCCAGCTCAACAAGAATTCAGCTCAATCCCATTCCCTAGCAGGAATTTTTAAGATGGAGCGTGGGGTGGTCTGAAAAATGTTCTTGTTCAAAAGGATGAACAAATGGTGTGAACAAAGCTTAGTTTTTGCGATAAGCCTGCAGACTAAATATTTGTTCCTAGTGCAGCAGTGAGTCCTCGTAGGGAAAGTGAAAAGCACTTTTGGCCTGAGACTAAAGCTAGTAAAGTTTTGGGTTTTTTTTTTTTTTTTCCCAGCAGCTCGAGTGAAGGGAAAAGGGTAACAGTGGAGGTTCCCAGTGGCCAGGCCTGGCCTTCCTCTTTCCAACATTAGGCTGCAGGCAGCTCGGGCCACCATCTGGCTGACTTGCTTTAAAATCTAAGATTGCTGGAGCCCTGGGGCTGCTGAGTGCAGTGGAATAGCAGGACTGCCTGGGCCTGGGATGTGAGTCCCAGGCAGATTTCCTTTAGGCCAGGTGCAGTTGCTGCAGCTAGGGGTTTCGGTTTATAAGGGGGTATAAGAGCTTGATGAACCAGGCCTGGCTGCGATGATAACTTCGTGCTGCTACCCCTCAGCAGGCATGCTTCTAGCTCTCCCTCTTGTCTGGATTTGTCTGGTTGCTTCTCTTTCCTTCCCCTCTTCCCCTGCAATCCCACGCCCCACCCGGGATAGCTATAGTTGAGGGATTGTGCGGGTACTTTCTCCCTGGAAGCAGGCTTTTCAGACTTGCAGCCTGCCTTGAGCTCCTCTGCCCTCCGACCGGACGGGAGAACTTACAGGGACATCTAGCGCCAGGCATAGGGAACTGCGCACCGCTGGTCTTAGCAGCCTGGCTGACCACACACATCTCTGTCCACTCGGGGCTCCTCCTTCATGCTAGGCACTTTGCTAGCCTTTATCCTTTTGCCTTACTGGTCAGTGACTATGTTGTGGACTCTACAGAGAAACTATGAGCTCTGTGAAATAAAGCTAAATAAATTCTTTCCATCTTTAAATAAATACCTTTATCTCAGCTGCGGACAAAGTGAGCATTACTGAGCTCTAAACTAATAATTTTTCGCTAGGAAAGTATATTCCTAGGACCACTCGCAGCTTGAGATGCCAGGCAAGGCAGCAGTTTTCATTAAAAGAAAAAAAAAAGCAACACGTAGCCTTCTTCCAGCTCTGGCCCCACCCTCCTGTTCCCCTTCCTAGGACTTTGATACTTCCTTGCGACTTTCTTTTGTTGTTTAGTTCCCTCCCAGGCTGAAGAAGTTTTCTCCACTTTAAACAAGGGCCAGCTGCCTTTTGAGGTGCAAACCTAGTTTCACCAAACAGTGTTCAACTTTCGGTGTTTGGGGGACGATCTTTGTTGTGGTTGCACACCATTGGCATTTAATAAAGTCTAATTTTGTTGTTAAGCCAAGAGGGAATAATTTCAGACCTAGAAAGTGGCCAAACGCAGAATCCGCTGATGGTCTATTGCTAGAGCCCTCTGTTGGTACCCCAGAGCCCCTCAATTGTAATTTTTGTTCATTTTTTTTGTTCTTTTGATATTTTCAGTTTGGGTGAAAACTGGGTCCTCTGGGAGAGAAGTGATGAACTCTAAATTTGGCAGGACTTGTGGTTAATTTCTACTGGACTTCAAATTTTGGAAATAAGACTTTTTCCTGTATTGAAGCTTTGGCTTCTTACAAATTAATTAGAAAGGTGGCCTGTACTTCCTGGTTGTGGCCATCAAGGCAAATGCTTTCAAAGAAGTCCCCAGGACCCCATCCTGATAGAACCCTCTCATCCTGGTCTTAATAGCCACTGATTATGTGGCTAATTGAGCTCATTGCTGTCTTGGCAAGCAGAACAACTTCAATAAATGTACCCTGTTTTCAATCCACAGCACCATACACCAAAAAGAAAGAAAGAAAGAAAGAAAGAAGCCAAAATTACAGCCTCTATTCAACTATTCTTCAAGCTACAGGAACACAATTCGAAAGATCATCCCTCAAGGAAGAAAAGAGAGGACATGACTTTAAGCGCAACATCAATTCTCAAAAGGTACAGTTATGGAGAAAGACAAGCGCGGGTGACAGGAGAGTGAAGCAGGGTTCTGGTGATGGCATAGGACATCGTGCACTTCTCACCAAAATAAAAAAGTTTCAAAATATTTCATGAAAGAATGTGTATTTGGAGACATCTGTCACTGAAAAATAAATTCTTTTCATTTAACAAAACCTACTTCTGTTATTAAAACGCCAGCATTGTGTACATGGTGTACCCACGTACAAGGCTCATTCTGTGCTCTTGGACAACGAGGAAGTAATAATTCCCATCAAGTTTAAATGTAAAATCAGTTTGGACACATACTACACAAATTCAGTGAAATGTTTTGTGAATTTAGTGTCAAATTCTTGCCCTAGCCACCCCCTCTGTGTTGGAACCATGAATCTCAATCAAAGCATCCCGACTTTGCCTAGTAACCAGCCACAACCCCAAGATCCAATGCCCGTAGCTGCCTCTGGGTACTGGGACATACAGACCCACATAGTATCCATTCAGAACCCTTTCCTAGGGGTAAGTCCGATGCTTCAAGGCTGAGAGCTCAAAAGCCTTGCTGAAGGCAGTGATTGCATTAGGATAGCTGGAGGCAAAGTTCCTTATTATTCAAACCCTCCCTGATTTCTGAATATACTTTAGAATGGGCATAATTAATCTAAATCCTGCAAGGGTCCCACAGGGCTTTTGGAAGCAAGATAACCATTGAGAAATCTCAGCCAAAGTTTGTCTTCTAGTTCAACACAACTTACTGCATGAGAAACTAAGCCAAAGTGATGGGCTGCCCAGAATCAGGAAAACTTGGCAATTTCTTGCATCTTATCTTAATTTGGCTTTCTTCATGTTAAGCATGTGACCAGTCATCAAAATGTGTTTATCAGGTGGAAAACAATATGGAAGTCCAAAGTTATAAAACCATCAAAATATTTAGTTTTAAGAGACTGAAGTTTGTTAGTCCTGGTTATGTCTTAGACGTTTTTCAACGAATTTTTTGAGGTCATAGAAAAAATGTAAAAGTATCTTTATGCTTTCTCTCACTGAGAAAAAGAAAGGGAAACAAAGGGAAGGGAAAAGCATCTCTGTCTCCAGGTCTGTGGTTAGTGGCTTGGTACCAAAATTGTTGGGTACAGAGGACCTGACCAATCCTTTCTAAAAGGTCAGCAACTCTGTCACCTGGCCTTAGCTGGCCTTTAGAAATACAGCTCAGCTTCCATTGCTAATTTTTGCCATCTCCTAAATAGCCAAAATTGTTCTCATCAGCAAACTTCTACTTCCTTCAATTCTGCAAAGCTCAGGCCCCTTCTAGCTTGAATTTGATCGTGAATGTGTCCAGGGCTTCAAAAAGGTCAAACTAATTCTCTCGCTTTCCTTTTCCAGGACCTCTCTCATAACTTTCCCCTTTATGTGAGCCTTTTATGGTTACTGGGTTCTGCGTGTCAACACTCCCAACACCAGCAGCCCACCCTGCAATGCCAGGCCAGGCCCAGGAGGACCTCACTGCCTTTTTTCTTTGCTTTACTCCGGGAATGTCTTCGGCCTGGGAACCATGGGGCTGGGTAACAAGCTGGCTTCACCAATCACAAGCCCACCAGACTGATTTTCCTGGAGATAGGCTGGGCTGAAGAGGTGATGCCACCGAACCAAACTGAGTCACTTTGAGGGCTCCACGCCCACTCCAGCACCCTTGGCTCATGAGATCTAATATTGCTTCTAAGATAGAGCCCTAAATCTCCTCGGGGTTCGTATGGGTGCCCTATTCATTGCTAAGATCACGAGGTGTGGTCCACTGGGTCTCTGTGGCTGAAGAATGACAGGGAGGCTGTGATCCCTAACACTCTGACACCAAGACCCCAGATCTGGACCTAACCCTGCCACCCATGCCCAGAGCCCACCCTGTGCCCTTGAAGTCGGCCTTCCGGGCTCAGGGCTGTTGCCCTCACAAGTCCCAGCTGCTCCACTTTGCTCAGAAAAGTACCTTCTCCCCTTGCCCCTCAGTTTTCTGCATTTGGCAGCGTGGAAATGGAAGCAGAACAAAGGTCCCTGGGAAAGTGAAGTTTTCAGTTAATTGGTGTGAGTGACGCGGGCGGGGGGGTTAGAGGGGGAGCTGCAGAATGCAGGAGGCGGGTAGGCTGTGGGCGCGGCGCACGCAGAGCGGCGTCCTCCTCGGTGCCCTCGGAGGGTCCTTCTGCCTGCTGGGGAGGCCGGCCAGAACTGGGAAGCCCAGACGCGCGACCCCGGCCAGCCTGAGGGTGGAAGCTAGGGCCGGCATCCGCAGACTTTCTCTCTGGGACAGATTGTCAGAGCCGCCGGCGGTGCTCGTGTGAGGTGGGTCTTTCCTCTGCTCGACTTACTTGTAAGCAACTGCCGCCGCCTCAAGGGCGCTTTGTGGGTATTTCCTGGAAGGAGAGTGTGTGCGTGCGTGCGTGCGTGTGTGTGTATGTGCGTGTGAGAAAGGATCTGATCAAATGGGTCTTGCACTGTGAAATGCCCTTCGTTGCCAATTAACAATGCCCGGGGTAGGAAAAACCAGCCCCCCTAGTTTAGAGTCCAGAGGTGAGCTAACGAAACGCTCGGCGACAGGATCCAAGAAGCTGGTCCGGTTTCACGCCATTCCATCCCTGCGCTGCGTCTTCGCCCCGGTCCGCCGCTCCCCGACCCTAGGAGAGGTGGCAGGCACAGCCGTGGCCGAGACCAGGCGCAGGCCTCGGCGCCCGCCTCAGTCGCAGACGGGCCTGGGCCGGGGCGGCGGCGGCGATCGGCTCGCGGACGCCCGAGTCTGGGGGCGGGCGGCCCGGGAGGGGCCCGCCGGGGGCCGCCGCGGGTGGGGGGGCGGTGGGTGGGTCCCGGCAGCCCCGGGCCCCGAGCCAGGCTCCCCGCGCCCCTGTCCCCACGTGTCCCGGCGCAGCCAATGGCGCGGCCCCCGGCCGGCGCCCTCGGGGCGGGAGGCGGCCCCCCGCCCGGCCCCGGCCCCCTCCCAACCTGAACTTCGTTTTTATAAACGTCCCGCGATGAGCTAACCTGTTGAGGGCGGGCGGGCGGAGGCGGGAGGCTGGCCGAGGGCGAGCGGGCCGCGGGAGGAGGGCGGGCGCCAGCGAGCGCGGAGCCGGGCCGGGAGGGCGGAGGCGCGCCGCGCCATGGTGTCCTGCGCGGGGCCGGGGCCGGGGCCCGGGCCGGGCCGGGCCGGGCCATGAGCCGCGCCGGCGGCTGGGACATGGACGGGCTGCGGACCGACGGCGGGGCCGCGGGGGCCGCGCCGGCCTCCTCCTCGTCCTCCGCGACGGCGGCGGCGGCGCCGGGCCAGTGCCGCGGGTTCCTCTCCGCGCCCGTGTTCGCGGGGACGCACTCGGGGCGGGCGGCGGCGGCGGCTGCGGCGGCGGCCGCGGCGGCCGCGGCGGCCTCCAGCTTCGCGTACCCGGGGACCTCGGAGCGCACGGGCTCCGCCGCGGCGGCGGCGTCCTCCTCGGCCGTGGCCGCCGCGCGCCCGGAGGCTGCCCCCGGCAAAGAGTGCCCGGCCCCCGCGCCCGCCTCGGCCGCCGCCGCCGCCGCGCCCCCGGGCGCCCCCGCGCTGGGCTACGGCTACCACTTCGGCAACGGCTACTACAGCTGCCGCATGTCGCACGGCGTGGGCTTGCAGCAGAATGCGCTCAAGTCGTCGCCCCACGCCTCTCTGGGAGGCTTCCCGGTGGAGAAGTACATGGACGTGTCCGGCCTGGCGAGCAGCAGCGTGCCGACCAGCGAGGTGCCCGCGCGGGCCAAGGAGGTGTCCTTCTACCAGGGCTACACGAGCCCCTACCAGCACGTGCCCGGCTACATCGACATGGTGTCCACTTTCGGCTCCGGGGAGCCTCGGCACGAAGCGTACATCTCCATGGAGGGCTACCAGTCCTGGACGCTGGCCAACGGATGGAACAGCCAGGTGTACTGTGCAAAGGACCAGCCACAAGGGTCCCACTTTTGGAAATCATCCTTCCCAGGTAGGGGCAACGGAGGAAAGGGGAGGACAGGAGAGATGGGGAGAGAGAGAGAGGGAGAGAAGGAAGAAAGTAGGGATGCACTAGTACTGGGTGCCTGTGCTCCGCACCGGAGTTAGCCTGGTGGAGAACTTTGTCCTGTCCTTGTGAAATCTATAAAGTCCTCCTGTTGCTTAAACTACCCCTCTCACAATCCTTTATTCCTGTGTGTGGTGCAGGTGCATTTTTCTCCCAAAGTTGAGGGGCTTTGGGTGCTCTTTGCTAAGGCCCCTGTGTCTCCTAAAGAGACCTCTTTCCTAAGAGGTATCACAGAGTCGGAGCTCCACTGCTCAGAGACTGCGTGAGGGTGGCTACTAAAGCTTCTTTAGAGCCACACGCTCTCAACACAGGAATACATGAATCAAAGGTTGAGCAGAAGATCTGAGTGCGTGCGTGCGTGCGTGTGTGCGTGTGTGTGTGTGTGTGTGTGTGTGTGTGTGTGTGTGTGTGTGAATGTAAGCAACTGGCATCTGCAGAAACCCTTAAGAGAGTCCCCAATAACCAGGCCATAAAATCACAGGCTTGTTAAGATGCCCGTTTGAGGAACCATAATGATCCATCAAATGGGCTTTTGTTTTGAAGTACAAATAGTCTTTCTTTAATAATGTGTAAATAATATGTTTGTGTAAATAATAATAAAGTATAAAACAGCCTGATTTTCTTTATTCCTTATGCCCCCATCAAGTGCTTGCTTACACATGAACACATAAACACACAGCATTCCCAGCTAGGTGCTCCGAATATCCCAGTCTAATTTTTCCCATGCTGTTTTTGTACCAGGGGATGTGGCTTTAAATCAGCCAGACATGTGTGTCTACCGACGGGGAAGGAAGAAAAGGGTGCCCTACACCAAACTGCAGCTCAAAGAACTGGAGAACGAGTATGCCATTAACAAGTTCATTAACAAGGACAAGCGGCGGCGGATTTCAGCTGCCACGAACCTGTCTGAGAGACAAGTGACCATTTGGTTTCAGAACCGAAGAGTAAAAGACAAGAAAATTGTCTCCAAACTCAAAGACACTGTCTCCTGATGTGGGCCACAGACAGTTAAAATATTTTCAAGTGTTTCTAAAAGACCTTCAAAAAGACTTGAATATGTATTTAATTACCCCCCACCCCCTGCCAAAGATGGCAAATTTTGTGAATTGTTTTTCTCTTAATTCTCACCACCCCCCCCTAAAGCATTTTGATGCCTTACCTGACTTTGTAGTTCTGTTTCATACTTGTTTATTATTGATTTTGTTCTTGTCTAGGTTTATTTTTATGATGTCTTAAACGTTCTGTTTCTCCCTCCAGGCCAGTATAAGGTACTTTAGAATAATCCAAATTAATTTCAGAAGTGCCATCCTGATTTAAAGGTTCTATTTTTAAATCACTTTATGAATCTGTTTCCAGACTGATTATCTGCATAATCCAATAGGACTGAACGATTTGCAGTCACTCATATCCTGGTATTAGGTAACTGAATCATTTGCTCTCACCGATTACCCTGAGGCAAGTGGAAACCGCTCTGAGCAGTCAGTGCTCCGGGCCTCTGCGAAAGTCTTGAGAATCAGAGACTGAAGGCACTGTGATGGCTTCAAAAGCAGATACCTTACTAAATAGTGTTTGTATCAATATTGAAATGAGGACAATCATTCCAGCTTTAGATCTCTCACTTGCTGTTTTAGTTATATGTTTGTGACAACATTGTGATTTGCAGCTTCATAATCTTTAATTTGAAAATAACTTGTCCTCATGGATGCCTTCATTTCTCACACTCCAGATACAGATATTTAAGTAACTGCAATTGGCAGGGTAACCCACAGATGGTATAAATGTACCCCTTTCCTTGGCCTCTGGTTTCTAATACTGAGATTGAGGTTGCCTCCTTAAGCCCTAGAAAGAGACTGAACCAATGAGGGCATGGGTGGAAACTTCTATCCGGAACACACTAAAGAACTTAACTGTCTGAATGAATGCATTGGTTCTCTTGAAGAGCTTTAAAACATCTAACAAATTTGAAACATGTGGAGCTGTAAGGTTCAACAAGAAAAAAGGGGACATTTCTGAAAGGAATGATAAATGACTACTTTTAAAGTGCTGCATATTTATACAACTGAGAGATTATTTTTGTAGATGCAATGTTTGTGAACTGGTATACGGGAGCAGTGCTTCAGGCATTTAAAAATCACTTTTTACTCCTAGGGAGATGCCAATAAACAGAACGCTCTTGTCTTCTCTGAGTCTTTACACCTTGGTGTTCCTTTTTTCAAGCTTGTGCTGCCTCTTATTTATTATAAAATCTTGCTATCCTCAACACTGTGGTGTTCTCTATGGATGAAGGAAATTCAGCAACAGCTCTGGTGTCTGAAAGCCCCCTGTGTGGCTCTCCACTCTGCTCCCAACCCCCTTCACAGAAATAGTGATTTTTTTAAAATGAGGATATAATTTGCTGTGTCTACAATGATATTTTTGCCACACCAGCTCAGAAACCTCTCCAATAAAAATTTTCTCTTTCAATACAATCAATTTATTTACATAGTTTTATTTATTTTAAAAACTGATACGAATTCTTGTGCTTAGGTGTAGAAAAACTCACCTGGAAATTTTCAACCTAGAAAGGCTTCGCTTAGAGAGGTCTTTAAATCAGAAGGCATTTCCATATTTGGCAATCAAAAAAGAAATCTTCCCGCCTTATCGCCTTCTCCCAGCAGTCTGCACACAGCAATTGACAACTGAAAACACAATTACACATTCTAACTGGTAGGCAGAAATTTTTTAGCCACTAGAAACTTTCACTTTGAGGTCTTTTTGCTTAGCAGGGAAATGGCCGCTGAGGACCAGGGCCACTCTAGTTGTGAGTTCCTGCTACAATTTAGTGGTTGCTAACTTTTAAAATATGCAAGTCAGTGAAACACAGATTTTTAAAACCTCACACAGTATATAAACTCCCCTGGCAGGAGGCTCCCTAATGGCTCTGGGAGAAAGTGCGGGACCCTAAAGTTGAGAACTACTTTCGTTTTCTCGGGCCCAGCTTGGTTTCTTTCATATGTTAGCACCGACTGTGGCAGGCTACCTTTGTTTTGAAAAAGACAGGAACAAACAAATAGATACACAGAGATTAAACTTCTACAACCGAACAATCCCCGAAAATGGGGCCACACCATCCCCGAAGTGATATTCTGGGAAGGGTCACCAAGATTTTCAGAATTTTCTCCTTAGATATGTTTTTGTAAAAAAAAATTTAAAAAAATACTAGCCTATTTTTCTTCCAGTTGCCATCTGCTCCTTCCCCTCACTTTTATTTGACTTTTTAAAATAATCAATTAATTCATCTTTGGGGTCAGACTCCCAAGCTGCAGCTCCCTCCCCCAGGTCCTTGTCCCGCCTTCCGTGTGGGGAGAAGAGTGTGCGTTGAGGTTTTCCTTACGTCTGTACTTTGCACGTCGGTTTCCCTCTGCCCGAGCAAAATAGGTTCGCTGAAGATTAAAAATGCGCTGAAATGCTCTCTCGCGGAATTTGGATTGACGGCTAAATCAATAACAGATGAAGGCTTTGTTATTTATGTGTGCTCCTTTTATATTCCGAATTGCAGAAGGGGGAGCAATGGGGAGGTGGCTGCAGCTCCCGGAAGGGGGGCTCTTCTGGAGCCTTGAAACTAAGGGAGATTGGGGGCAGGGAGTGGGGGGAGACCTTTCTTTCGGGCAGAGTCTGAGAAACCGCGGAGAAAGCTGCTCAGAAACCTGGCAGATTTTTAACGCCGCCGACGGGGCCCTGGGGCCCGCATCCCTGTGGTGACTCTAGAGGAAAAGCGTTGGAGCCGGGACTCGAGGCCAGACAAAGAGGCCGCAAAGTTTCCTCACGTCTGGCAGCCCGCGGGGTCCCTCGGCTTCCTTGTCCGAGTCGGCCCTGCGGCCCCGATCACCGTGTTTCTGATGCTGTCGGCGGCGCGCAGTGACCGCGCAGGCTGGCGACCCCGGTCCGGTGCACCGCCCTTCACTGTTGATCTTGACCGTGCGGCGGCGCCTCGCCAGGCGTGGAGCGCGCTCGCCATCTCCTGGGCGGTCGGCGGCATTGGCAGAGTTCGCCTCTAGCTCCCCGCCAAATGCGCTCTCTCTCTCTCTCTCTCTCTCTCTCTCTCTCTCTCTCTCTCTCTCTCTCTCTCTCTCTCTCTCTCTCTCTCTCTCGCTCCCTCTCTCTCCCTCTCTCTCTCTCCCCCCCAACCTCATTCCCGCCCCCACCCTCCCTCAGGTCCCCCAGCTCCCAGCTCTCTGCCTGCCAGACCTCGAAAGTCAAAAAACCCAGGGGGCCAAGCAGGGCGCCGGGCAAGGAGCGATGGCGTAAATCTGGCTGGTCTAGACTTTTTCTCACTTAGTTCTTTTATGTCCAGTCCTTACTGGCAACTAGCCACAGCGAGGCTTCCGAAGGGTTCGGAGAAAATACCGTGAGGCTTAGAAATATCAAGGCATGGCTGTGAGCGGAGGTGGCCTGGTCGACTGGAACCCGAGATTTCAGATGTAAGGAGGCTGCGGCTCCTAGAAGACGGGAAGATTTCTCTAAAATGAGAGACATCAGAGACCCAAGGCCTGGGTCCTCCTAAGTGTCTGGAACTGCGGTGGCAGCTAGTGCCTGCTCCCACTGCGCCAGAAAAAAACGGGGAGCAGAGTTTGCAGAGCTCCCAAGGAAACTCTGGCAATGCCCAGAGGAGCCCCGAACTTCCCTACCCCCACCTTCCTCCCCAACTCCCCCGCCCCCGCCCCGGAGCCGGAGGAAAAGGCCGATTGCGTTCCCCAGAGCCGCCCAATTGGTCGCCATAACTCACACAATAAAGTCTCAGCGCCGTGGTCAGCCTTGCCCTCCGGCGGCGCCTGTGTGGTCTCTGCGCCGGAGCTGGCGGTCTAACCAATTCCAGCTTGGCTAGGGACCAGAGGCCTGCTGCAGGCCAGGGGCCGGCGCCTGTCACTGGGTCTCTTGGGGGGGGGGGGGGGGCTTGACACCGGAGCCTGGAGAAGACCCCTGTTTCTTTGGCCAGACTAAAGGAGGGCCTGCAGCAGGGGCCGCGGATATTGGCTCCTTGTGAGGGTCGGCTGCCCTTCCTGCCCCTGTGTTGGCCAGATCCGCCAACCCGCCAGAAGTCGAGGGCACAGAGGGGACATCACTGCTGGCTGGCTGCCTCCCTGAGCCCCATTCTTCCCTGGCCATCCTCTGTCTTTCCACATTCTGTTGGGGAAGTTTGTGCTGCTCTGCCCACCAGGGTGAACGGACACCTTGGAGCTCTGGTTTGCAGGGTGTAGACGCCAAGGTGACTCTGGAGATAAAAGAAATGCAGCCTTTGTGCACGACTGGCTACTGGAGCTGGCGATTCTCCAGGACTGGATGGCCACTTGCCTAGGAGCAGAGGATTCGCACAAGGAGTGGCGTGAAACATCCTTCCTGGCCAACAAACTTGGGCAGAGTGCAAGATGATTTTCTGTGCATTTGGTGAGCATCTAAGGACACGTTTGCGGCCTGGGACCCAGGGTTTATGCAACCAGCGGGTCTTGGTTACCAGATCCAGCGGGCAGCCACCTCCTGGGAGGTACTTTCTACAAAAGAGATCGAGATAGGAGCAACATTGCCCAGCTGCAAGGACAGAGCTGCTGTTTGCCCCTTCGGGTCGCACCCTCTCCAGAGAAGCCCACCAGTTACCAGAAAATGCCTCAGCTGCAAACCAAAGCCTGTAGAAGCAAGCCCAGCCCGCGCAGCCAGTGGGAAAGCGGGATGGTAATAAAGCCAGTCAAGACCAGAAAAGGTCCCAAGGGACATTGGGCAAATGCACCCTCAACCCCGTGTCACCTTCTCCTGAAGCCGCGGGAAACTGGCAGAGCCTTCGCCCAGCCCAACCTGCCTTGGCTGGGCCAGCAGCCTTGTCCTTCGCTACCGAACATTGCGGGTGTTATCATAATACCCCGAAGGGGGGGAAACGGGTCGGGGGATGTAGGCGGTGCTGAAATGACCGACTTTGAAGAACCTGCAGGCTAAGTTTCGTCCAATCGTCTGAGCCTGTCCTCTTATTCCCGGTTGTAACTAAACACTGCTGCGAGCGCAGCTAAGCCCTTTGTTGGAGATGTGTGAGCGCAGTCTTTACCGAGCGGGCTACGTGGGCTCGCTTCTGAATCTCCAGTCGCCCGACTCTTTCTACTTTTCCAACCTGCGGCCCAATGGAGGCCAGTTGGCCGCGCTTCCTTCCATCCCGTACCCCCGCGGCGCGCTGCCTTGGGCCTCCACTCCCGCCTCTTGCGCCCCCGCGCAGACGGCCAGCGCCACTGCCTTCGGCAGCTTCTCCCAACCCTACCTGGCCAGCTCCGGGGCTCTCGGCCTGCAGCCCCAGGGTGCCAAGGACGGACCCGAGGAACAGGTCAAGTTCTACACGGCCGAGGCGACCGCCGGGCCCGAGGAGCGGAGCCGCGCGCGCCCGCCTTTCGCCCCCGAGGCCAGCCTGGCCCCTGCAGCCGCGGCCCTCAAGGCGACCAAGTACGACTACGCGGGCGTGGGCCGCGCCGCGCCGGGCTCCGCGACTGTGCTCCAGGGGGCCCCCTGCGCTGCCGGCCTGAAAGACGACGTCAAGGGCCCGCTCAACTTGAACGTGACAGTGCAGGCGGCGGGCGTCGCCTCTTGCCTGCGACCTTCGCTGCCCGACGGTAAACGGTGCCCGTGCCCTCCGGGCAAGCTGGGGCCGGGAGGGGAGGTGGGACGAAGGTAGAGTCACGGGGCGGAGGGTAGGAGAACCGCCAGGGCTGGGCGATCCGCCCCGAGCCGGAGGCCTGGCTGACCCGGGTGGGGGGCTGTGTTGCAGGCCTGCCGTGGGGGGCGGCCCCGGGAAGGGCCCGCAAGAAGCGGAAGCCTTATACAAAGCAGCAGATTGCGGAGCTGGAGAGCGAATTCCTGGTCAACGAATTTATCAACCGGCAGAAGCGCAAGGAATTGTCCAACAGGCTGAACCTCAGCGACCAGCAGGTCAAAATCTGGTTCCAGAACCGGCGAATGAAGAAGAAACGCGTGGTGCTGCGCGAGCAGGCGCTGGCGCTCTATTAGCCGGCGCATGACGGCGGCCCAGCCCGGCCTTCCCCTTTGGACCGAGGCCTGGTGTGGAGAGCAGGTGCCAGGGCCGGGGCTGTACCCTTGCGTGGAATCTGGGGGCTCTCCCGCTCAGCCGTGAGCCCCAGAAGCCGGGAGAAGGAGGAGAGCCGAGGCTTCTGGACCTCCTGCCTTTGCCTCTTGCTGGGAAGCCTCCCAAGTGTGTTTGGGAGTTGCGAGGCAACCTTGGCCTTGAGGTCTCCACATGTGGCCTGGAGTCCCTGTCCTCCTTCTGGTCAGAGGCGTCTGTCATCCTGGCTCACTCTGTGCCCCCTTTCCCTTTCGTTTATGTGGTGCTGAGGATCCAGCCCGGGGCCTTCACATTGAGGCACATTCTCAGTCCATTTTTATTTTTGATTTTGAGAGTCTCCCTAAGTTGCTGAGCTATCCAGGCTGAGCTTGAACTCGGGATCCACCTGCCTCAGCTTCCCAGAGTGCTGGGGTTACAAGCCTATACTGCTGGGCCTGGCCTTCACTTCTGAATCCTTGCACTTGGATTTTCCTTCCTCCAACTGATTAGTTCTCCTTCCCCCCCCCCCCCCCCTTATTCTAGTCCTTTAGCAGAGACTTCGCTACAGCTCCGAGTGTAAGTAAGTATAGAAAAGGCCTAAAGACTCAGTCCCCATGGAAAGGGTTGAGGGTACTCTAAGGTTGCTTTGCGAACTGGTGCTCTTCATGGCAAAGCCAGGATATCCACTGTAGAGACAGAGAGAGCCTTACCACCCCCCACCCCTGCCCTGGCTGACCGTGCAGACAAAAGCCACCCTGCACCTTCAGACTTCTCAGAAAAGGGAAGGGAGGGGCTGGGTAGGCAGACAAACTCAGACCCCTTGGAATGTGGGCTGGGCAGGGCGCTCCAGCTGAGTGGAAGGGACCCAGGACAGAAGTAGGATGAGTGATACTGAAACTCTAGAGCTAACTACAATCTACAGAGTAAGACTGGAAATTGTGACTTCTCCCACCTCCTCACAAAAGCCTACGTCAGGCCCATGGGCATCCTGTAACTGACCCCTAAAGATGAGTCCTTGCTGGGGGGAGTTGCTGGTCTACTTTGAGGCCCAGCTGCACAGGGGTAGGAGATGGGAGTAAGCGAGAAAAAAAGGGGTCCTGCGCTCAGGATATAAGTATGGCATTCCTCTGAAGGTAGGTAAAGTTGTGGATGTGCCTTTTTCTTGAATTACCTTAACGCACCATGTATACACAGAGAGGCAAAAACACCATCCTGAGAGTCATAAGTGCGGAAAGAGACCTCCTAGATTGCCAGTCTCTGGTTGCTATTTTTAAAGAGAAGAGAGACCTAGAAGTTCCTCATCTGCTCTCTCCACCACCCACCCATAAACACCATCAAAAGCTCAGGCACAGCGTCCTTTCGGAGACCTGTCTGTCCTGTGCTCACATAGCCTTTGAGGGCTTGGCCCTGCCAGATTTGCTTTGTATTCTGGGGTTCCTGAATACCAGATTGAGTTGTTCTGGGTATTCTAGGAGTGTCCAGCCTTATTCTCATGAGCCCAAACCCCACCTCTCAGCTCTCAGGATTCCTGATTCTTTTACCCATCTTCCTAAAATGGAGCTACCCACCCTCACCCCAGATCTTGGCAAGATACATGATAGCCCAAAGATTCAAGATTCTGTCCCTAAGACCAAATGGTTCTTTTTCATTTAAGGACCAGGCCCTGCACCTGGGAAAGTACCTCATAGGGAATCTTGAGACTCCTGGCTGGCCTCAACTGATGCTTAGACTAATTTTATTTCCTGTGCTAACGGTTGTTATGAATATTTTGACATTGTCAAAAACAATTCCTTGTGTATGTTAAGTGCATAGAAATGTTTTCAGTGGAAATAAATGTCCAGGTCCCAGCCAACCTGTCAAGGGGCTGATTTTAATTTTTGAAAGTACTTCAGATTCCCTTCTAACATTTTTCAGGCCACCAAATTCGGTTTTTGTTCTTTTTTTTTTTTCTGATTGTGGTTTCACCTCAGGTATTGCCTGCTCATTAAGTGAGCAAATGGCTTCCGAGGCAGTCAAGAGTGCTATGTAAAAGCTTACTGATAAAATTTCTATAAACTCTCCAAAGGTAAAGAGGGGGGTTGTGGGCAGATTCAAATGCATCTTAAACACTAAGGGACCATTCTGCTTGCTGCAGGTGGAGCTTCTGCATTTCCCCTAATTTCTCAGAGTATGCCATAAGGGGGGGGGGGTGTCAAAATGTAACATTCTTCAGATTTCAAAACAAAGCTTTTCTCTACCAAACTTCAGCCAGGCTTCTCTGGAGCAGCCTAAACCCTCTGAAGATCCCAGAAACATCCCCACTAAGACCCTATCGGCACGTTTGGGAATTGTGGCCTCAAGATTCCCCAGGTCTTTGGAGCCTTCAGCTAAATCTGATAAATTCAGAGGCTTGCTTGATATTCATGCCCCTACAAACCCATCCATCTCCTAACTGGTAGAGTTGGAAGCTAACTCTCAGCTAAAGAGAAAATTATCAAATTAGATAAATCTCTAATACCGGGTTTTTACCATTCTACCTTCCTTCCCAAAAATGAATTTGATTTATGCTTTTCACATGTGCATTTAATCACATTTTTAAAAAAAGAATTACAGGCACGCCGCGCGCGTGCACACACACACACACAAACACACACACACACACACACACACACACACACACACACACACATACCCCTACACACGACAAAAAGAAAAAGAAAAAAAGCAAGAGGCAACCTAGGCCCTATAGCTAAACCCCTTTCCCTACCTGGTTGGGCACAGGAAGGAGGCCATGGAACCCAGAGCCCGGTCTCCCAGTCTGAGTCGTGTTCAGAGGTTTGCCTCCTGGAAAACAACTGAACAAAGGCAGAAGCCACACTGAGACCTCCAGTCCAGAGGGCTGGGGAGAGGAAGAAGAAACAGACTTACTCAGACTCAGGCCCTAAGACAACAAACGGAGGCTGTTTCTTTAATATATATATATATATATATATATATATATATATATATATATATACCATTAAATCATCCTGCTTTGTCTCTTTAGTCTGGGGTGGGGGTGATTTCATGGAGACCATTGCCCCAGAAGAAATGATCCTAAGTGGAGAATCTGTCAGTGCAGCAGCATTGTCCAAATGTGTCCCATTTTCTGATCCACACATATACAAAGATTGCGGTGTTTCTTGCTTTAGCCGAGGTCCCAGCAGAGATTCGGAACCATGAGGAAATAAGAAACAAATGCCAGAAAGCAATGATGCTGAAATCTGAGCGCTCAACACTCCCTTGCAGAAAGATAAATGCACCCTCTGCATGCTGCAGTGCACTCGGGCCTCTTGACTAAGAAAAAGGTTTTAAAATGAGAGAGAACGGTTAACTGGCATTCAATCAGTTGCTAGCTCGGAGGGCTGCTGGGGGAAGGTTTAAAGGCTTGGGGGTTCTCCCTAAGGGAGGCTGCTGGGGGAGCCTTCCCGGATGTCGAAGGGTGGAGGAGAAATCCAGAATCGTTGTAAATATTCATGTCTAATAGAGGGGGACCGGGAGACATCTGTGTCCCCCCAAACCCTCGCCTCTCGCAGCTGTACGCACCCCCTCGGTGGTGGTGTTGGGGGACGGTGGCTGTCTGCGCGGGACAAAGGTGATCTCCCGGTATTTTTGTTCCCCAGTTGCTTGACTCAAGGAGTCCTCCTCTCCTTAGCGTCTGCAGGGAGGGGACTGGCTCTGGGTGTTTCCCCCTGGCTTTTCTCTTCTTTCGTTTCCTAAAAGAGCATAAATAATTAAAGTTTGGCAGGAAGGAAAGGCTTTCTTGCAGCACTGTAGTGGCAATAAATGAAATGACTCAGGATCCCTCTCCCAGTCAGCTTTTACGAGAGCTGCCAGACAGTGTCTGTTCACGTTCTCCAGATACCAGGGGCGCCCTGACAAAGTTAAGGTCAAGTTAGTGTCTTATCTTGGGTGGCTCAAAATTACCGCATCGCGTCTCGGCGCTGCCGGAAAAGCTGTCGTTGGAGGAGCTGCTCCTTGTGCCTGAAAGGCCTGATGTGCTCCCTGCGTTTTGGGTGGGGCCGCGTAGGCAAGGACAAGGCCACAGCGCTGGGGTCTTCATGGTAGGTTCTCGAAAGAAACGCGCGAGTCCGGAGGCTGAGGTTTTCACTATTATTTTTTTTCTTTTTCTTTTCCGGGGTGAGGACCAAGCAGGGAGCTGGGGCTGAGGAGCGAGGCGGGCAGGGCCCGGAACGAATGAACACTCCGGGTTGAGAGGGGGTGGGGTGGAGGAGGGAGTCCGAGCTGAGACTCCCGGAGGGGCCCATCGCCCCCGTCCCCGCAGCACCCGCGCTCCGCCGTGGAGGACGCACCCGCCCCTGCCCGAGCGCGGCTCCCGCCGGAGCCGCCGTCGCCATGTCGTTGAACTTGAATGCTGCGTCCTTCGTTTCCCTTTTCGGCGGTCTGCAAGCTTCACTTTGGGGGCGGCGCGCTGCCTGAGTCCCACTCCGTTCCGCCAGCAGAAAGAAGGTGCGAGATTTTTTTTTTGCACCCCCGGACACGAGAAGACGCGCCTGGGGGCCCCCGCCACTGCCTGGGTCCCGTGCAACCGCAGGGCCTGTGCGCAATGTCCGGGGAGCCATTTTAGGAGCAAGATCCAGGGGCGTCGACCAGGAGCCCAAAGGGGAGACGCTTGGGGCTAGGATGGAGATGGGGAGGCAGATAAGTGGCCGGGGTCCCGGGGTGAGAAGGGCGCCAGCTGCAATCTGGGAGGGGGTGCCAGGTGCGGGAGGGGGCACTCGAGGTGGATAGTCCTGGGTGGGGGAAGTCTCGGTGCCATCCAGTCGCCACAAACCTGTTTGCGCAGTGTTGGGGGAGGGCAGCAGATGCGGGAGGGGGCGGAGGAAAGAGAGGAAGGGAGAAAAGGAGGGAGGGGAAAAAGAGGGGGGACATCAACCAGAAAATAGATCTGAGCTCAGACCACCCGCTTCTGCTCTGTCTGTCGGCTCGGTGGGCAGAGAGCGCGGCACCGGCACTGCGGCGGCCAGGCCAGGCCCAGGGAGGGACCAGCATCGCGCCCGCACCGCCCGCTCTGGGCCAAGGCCCAGCAAGGCCCAGGCCCAGTGCTGGGCTGCCTGGGCAGTGGTATCTGGGGGCTGAGGCAGGCTCCTGCCCTTGGTTCTGGGATTTAGGGTTGGGGAGAGAAGCTTTACTGGTCTTCAAGATGGGAGTCCAGGCCTCGCCGGGACCCCAGGGCAGGCTGATGGAGGCAGCAGGAGAGTGAGGCCTTGGGGCGAGGGATGGGGAGCCTGAGGAGTCTGCCTCAAAACCAGGAAGCGCGGAGGGCGTCAGTGGTGCGGCGGGAGCTAGCAAGGACCTCCGAGAGCAAACAGATCTGCTGGGAGCCTGCGGCGCCCAGGCTGCCCCAGGGGCGCCAGAGGAGCCCAGGCAGATGGAGGTTGGTCCTGGAAGGCGCGGGCCATGGCGCGGCTCTGAGGCCGTGCAGGATCTGGGTGTAAGGCAGGTTGGTCTCAGGCCGGTTCTGGAAGCAGAGGGGGTGCCGTGTGGGGGTCGAGGTCCCAGGGATTTGTCCCTCCTAGAAGGGTGAGCGGGCCAAGCGCCATGACAGTAGGACTCCAGATCCTTCTGTTTATCGGAAATCTCAGGTTTTAGGGAGGTAGGAACCTGGGGGCATCTCTGTGGGCTGGGTTCCCTCCGCCCTTTAGTAATGAGAGAAGAGAGAGACCACAGGGAGGAAGAGAGTGACAGGCAGCTTTGGGAAAGGAGAAGAGAGAACGAGGAGACAGAGCGACAGGAAAAGCAAAGGAAGGTTGTGAAAGGAAGAAAGAAGGGGAAAGAAAACAGGAGAGAGGGAAGGGGAAACTGAAGAGCGGTGGAGGAAGGGAGGCGGGAGACAGGAGCAGAGGGAGGGGAGATCAGAGAGCGACAGGGGACGGAGTGGGCGCCCAGGCTCTGGCCCGAGTTCCTGGGAGGGGTTTGGCGTGGGATTTCCGAGGCCAGCCCTCGCAACCCCGGGGTCAGATCCGCAGAGAGCCAAGTTCCTCCGAGGTGGACGCGCCAGGCAGAGAATTATGTAAATCAGGGCTCCCCGCGCCCCGGCGAGGGGTGCAATCACGCCCCTTGAACAAGAAGCAACAAGCTCCCGGCGGGTGAGCGGCCGCGGGTGTCGGCGGGCGTCGCGGGGGAGGGCGCGGCTGCAGGGAAGGGGGTGGGAGTGGGACCCTCACACCCTCACACCTAGTCCCCGGTGCCGGGGCCTGGCTCCCCCTCCGCTCGCAGCTCGCCTCCCTCCCTTTCCTCCCCTCCCTCCCGCCCTCCCCCTCCCCGCCGGCCTGGGACCGCGTACTTAAGGCGGCGCGGGCGGGTGCACGCGGGCGGGCGGCCCAGGCGGGCGGTGGCAGATGCGCCCAGCGGTGGCGGCAGCCGCCGGCGGCGCGCAGGTGACCGGCCCGCGGCGCAGCCCGGCCGGGGGCGCCCGGGGAGAGCTGGCGGGAAAACAGAGGCCCATCCGCCCCCGGCGTGCGCTCGTCTCGGCGCCGGGAGCCGTCCCGGGGCGTGTTGGCGAGCGCTGATAGAGATATAAGGACATTTCTCTCCATGGCGTCACGTGACATAATTACCACCCGAATCAATCAAGATGAATTGCACGTCAGCGCCCGGTGGGGATTTGGGCTTAGTTGATCCTGGCCCCGGCCGCTTGTGCAATCGATGGCTCAGGTTGGCGGCGCGGGGAGCGGCCCGGGGCTGGCCGGCGCGCGCGCCTCGGAGCCATGAGCGACTTTGACGAGTGCGGCCCGAGCGCAGCCAGCATGTACCTGCCGGGCTGCGCCTACTACGTGGCCCCGTCGGACTTCGCCAGCAAGCCGGCGTTCCTGCCGCAGCCGCCGTCCTGCCAGATGACTTTCCCCTACGCCTCCAACCTGGCGCCGCACGTCCAGCCCGTGCGCGAGGTGGCCTTCCGCGACTACGGCCTGGAGCGCGCCAAGTGGCCGTACCGCGGCGGCGGCGGCGGCGGCGGCGGCGGCGGCGCGGGGGGCGGCGGCGGCGGCGGCGGGGGCGGCCCCGGCGGCGGCGGCGGCGGCGCGGGGGGCTACGCGCCCTACTACGCGGCGGCGGCGGCGGCGGCGGCGGCGGCGGCCGCGGCGGCCGAGGAGGCGGCCATGCAGCGCGAGCTGCTGCCTCCCGCGGGCCGCCGGCCGGACGTGCTCTTCAAGGCGCCGGAGCCGGTGTGCGCCGCGCCCGGGCCGCCGCACGGGCCCGCGGGCGCCGCCCCCAACTTCTACAGCGCCGTGGGCCGCAACGGCATCCTGCCGCAGGGCTTCGACCAGTTCTACGAGGCGGCGCCCGGGCCGCCGTTCGCCGGGCCGCAGCCCCCGCCGCCGCCCGCGCCGCCGCAGCCCGAGGGCGCCGCCGCCAAGGGCGACCCCGGGGCCGGGGCCGGGGCCGGCGGCGGGGGCAGCCCCTGCGCCAAGGCGACCGCAGGTTCGGAGCCCAAAGCGGCGGCGGAAGGTGCCGGCGGCGACGGCGAGGGCCCCCCGGGGGAGGCGGGGGCCGAGAAGAGCGGCGGCGCAGGTAGGCGCGGGCCGGGCCGGGCCGGGCGGGGCGGCGGGCCGCCCTCTGCCGTCGCCGTTTTATGTGCGACTTTATAAGCATCCGAAGGGGTTTACACATCCTATAAGAGTTCCCGGGTCGTTGTAAAGCGTGTTTATGATGGGAAACCAATTGAGGTGGGCTTAAGGTAGACTGGGAGGAGGGCACGAGGCGCGGCAGAGAGCGGCTCCTGGCCGGGGCGTGGGGGCGGCCGGGGACCCCGGCGGCGGAAGGAGCGCCCAGCCAGTGGGCGAGCGCGGACACGCGGGCTTCCTGCTTTTAGGGGCGGGGTGGGGGGTGGCCGTGCCCTGGACTTTATCCAAGCCGCTGGCGGACGCGCGCCGCTGGAGTTGAGCAGATGCCCCGGCGGGCGCGCCCCTGTCTGTCTCCCTTCGGATTCCGGTTTACAGGCGGCCTCCCCCTCTTTCCCATCTCGGTGCCAGGCTGCGTGCGTGTGTGTGCGTGTGTGTGTGCGTGTGTGTGTGCGTGTGTGTGTGTGTGTCGTGTGTGTGTCCGGGCGTGATCACACGTCCACGTTCGCATTCTCCTGTGCCCGCCCATATATCATCCCCCACGACGACGCAGGCAGGGCTTTTCAGTGGCGGCAGGGGACGTCCCTAACAGGGCTAGGGCCTGGCCCTCCCAGTGGCCCTGGCGGGAGGGTGGGGGCTGGTAAGCAGCGGCCTCTCTCACCTCTTGGTCTCTTTGCCTTGCAGTGGCCCCCCAGAGGTCCCGGAAAAAGCGCTGTCCCTACACCAAGTACCAGATCCGAGAACTGGAACGGGAGTTTTTCTTTAACGTATACATAAACAAAGAGAAAAGACTCCAACTCTCTCGGATGCTCAACCTCACTGACCGACAAGTCAAAATCTGGTTCCAGAATCGCAGGATGAAAGAAAAGAAACTGAACAGAGACCGTCTGCAGTATTTCACTGGAAACCCCCTATTTTGAGAGCACCATGAAGCACCCCTCCCCCGAGCCCCACTCACCCACCCATCTCCCCACCAGCCTGCCATCTGCAGGCCCAAAGTCCTTGGGTTTAATGACGCCTCTTCTCTGTGGAACTTCACGATTTCTTCCCACGGTCAACTCGGGACCTCCCAGCGACCACTGCAGCCTGCGGACGAGGCCGGGGACTTGACCGAGCGGATCCTAATAAGGGGAAAATGGTAAATGCAAACGTCCCTTTACAATTTTACCGCCAGTGTGCTGTTGTTCCCCCGCCCCCTCTCTGAGTCCTCGTGGGGACCCAGTGGGATCTCTAGGGAGTTAGGCCACAGGGCTGGAAGGCGCTGGTGTTTTGTTCTGAGCCTAAGAGATCTTTTCCTTCCCCCTCTGCAGATTATTTAAACTCTGGGAAATGTACTTTGGGTCTGTTATATGGAGGCATGAGTCACTGTCTTTTTGTGTGTGAATAAATGGTTTCTAGTAAAATGGAGGTTACAGTTTCAATACACTGTATGGGTTTCCTCTGTGCAGAAGCTTAGGGCTTGGTTAGGATATTCTAGTGGCCAGAGCCCTCTTGCCCCAGCAAATGAAAATCGGATGAAGTACTCTTAAATTTTTCTACAGTAAGAATTGTTCCCTCACCTCTCTCTTGGGCTGCACTGCTTTGAACCAATCACGTTTGTGATACATTCCTGAAGTGATGATGTGACCCAGCTGTTCTGGTGTTGTCTTCTCCAAGCAGAGGCTGGAGCAGCAGGGACCTGAGAGGCACCCCCCACCCCTAATCTAGTGAACTTGGAATCTCTAAAGAGACAAAACAATTTTTAAAAATGGTTAGAAAAATCCAAATTCTTTCAAACGTGGTGACAGGGAGTCAGGGTCCCATAAAAGGAACCAAAATTCGAACCCTCCATGGAGAAGTGGGTGCTGAAAGAGAGTTAGTGGGTAGAGAGGGCCCCTAGGATACTTGCTGGTATCCTAGTGGGCCTGAAATAGGGAATGTAAGGGCCCTTCACTGGACTAGGGCTTCTCACCACATTTATCGCTTTAAGTTAAAGAATGTGGTAAGGGCTGCACTACACTTTATGTTGCAGGGCCAGTCCAGGCTGTTTACAAAACCTTGAACTGTCTAGACAACACCATAAAAGCCAAAGTTCTAAACAGCTTAATTGGGTTATATTATACACCTTCTGGTGGGCCCAAAAGAGATTTCCGCAACGTGCAATAAACTGCAGAAGTGAGAAAAGCTTCTCTTTCTCTGAGAGAGTGAAGTGAATCTTACAACTCTTAACCTCTCCTAAGCCCAAAGTCAAAATATAAATCTGTGAGAGGCAGAGCACCTTATGCATCTTGTGAGGAAGAAAGCATTTTGAAATGCAAAAAAATTTTAAATTGCTAAGGCTTTTTTTGGGGGGAAGGAAAAACATAAGCGCATAAGTGTATGCCTTTGAACTTCCAAAATGTCAAGGTCATCACCTTTAACCTCTGTGAATAATTAGGCGCCTTAAGGTTCTTCTGTGATTTTCAGCCGCCACCCACTCTCATACATACATGCTCACACACCCAGACCATCCGTACCTTTATGACCACACAGAATCTTATTGGTGGCTTACCATAAATCTGAGAAAATTCCTAATTTCAGGATCCATAAGCTTAATTTCCCTCCAAACATTTGAATAATTCAGTAGAAATAGGCTTTTTAAAAATATTGGTTAGATTAAAATATCTATTGGTTTTTATTACAGCCAGTGGTGGGATGTTTTGGGGGGTCTTAGAAAGTGGTCCCTTCTGTTCTAATGAAGAGCTACAGTTTTAAAAGCAGACATTTGGGAAAAAAACCAGTAAATTCTGATCGGACTTATGGCTTTATTGTATTTGAAAGCAGGTTGGTAACTCAAATACATTCTGGCATTTTCCAAGATATGCAACAAAAGAAAATATATTTATCTTGTTTTTTTAAAAGACCTCTTTAACCTTTGGTGAAAGATGCAATAGAAACGGAGTGGACAATCAAATAATTTCGTTTGGATTCTTTTGTTTGGAATTCTTGGCATCAGTGAACGTGTCAACGCCTTAATAGTATGCTCTTTCTAGGAGCTTAACACGGGTCTATTTCTTTGTCTTTCCTTCTCTCTTTTTAAACATAATTGCATCAAAATGTAGCAAGCCTGTGTGCCAGCCCCAAAGGCAACCCGAACCCGAGAGATCCCGTTTCCCGTGTGCGGTATCTCGGATAGCCACACGAGGGCGCACCCATGTTCCAGAAGCCACTTTTGGCCGAGAGGCTGCGCTACCTATCTTTCAAATACTGGACTCTAATAGGCGATCTCGACCCTCTAGAAATAGGCGGCAGCTAAGGTGTTTGCTGTTTGTTTGATCTTAGAAGCCGAAAGATGATGTAAGAAATTGCATAGAGGCGGTGAAAAGGGGACAACCGGAACACTGAAACAGGCGCTCGCCTGGCCGTTGTGTCCATTAAAGATAAAGCTGTTGCACAGAATATCTTTGTGTGTCACGGATGGTGTTGAGGGCAGATTTTTTAAAAAGACAAATACACGTATCTTGAAATATGTCATAGCCACAGCGAGTTACTTAAATTAGGGGAAACCGATGCTGTTGCTTAGGAGAGTGGCGTTCCTGGTAGGACCCCTCCTCCCGACTTAGCAAACCGCTTGCGTCTTGTGAGCTCTCGGCCTAAAGGGATGATTAAAAGGCTTTGTTTAAGACTGATTCGGGCCATGGCAATTTAGCTCAGTGTGTGTTTAGAAAAAAATGAAACTCACTGAAGACCCAGAGTGTCTTTCTCCCCTAGGGAGCCGGGGCAGAGCCTGGCGCGGGGTTGGTGCGACTGACCAGGAGGCTCAGGCAGGACTACGAATTGGGGTTCCTGCGCAGGCTGAGCTGATATGGCCGCAGAAGGCAGCGGGCTCTTTCACAGAAACGTTTCTATTTCAAGGCCTTGTGGACGGGCAGTGTATTTGAAGTAAATGAGTGTTGGGTTTGACAGAAAGAGCCACCCTTCCACGCTGTCCGTGGGCTTGACGCGAGGGATTTGGGGTTGACACTGAACCTCAGAAGCCTTTGATTCGCTTCGTTCCCTCTGCGCCCCAGCCCCTGGGGTTGGGACGCGTCCGTGTCCCTATCTGCCTGTGTCCCCGACTGCGGTACCAAAAGGAGAGGACTTGGGCCTCTCAAAGGGAGGGTGGCTGTCCCATTTCCTCTGAAGTTCATTGTGAGGAGCCCGCAGCCCGCAAAATTGGCGCTGGCCGCCTAGGCTGGTCTGGCTCTGCCTCCCACCTTCTAAGCCCTAGACCTGAGCCCCAGCTCGCCTGTCCTGTCGCTCGCCTGCCTCCGGGAGTTAGCTTTGGTTTTTGGGGTGGCTGGGCGCCGTGACTCCCAGCGAGGCGCCAGTGGGAGTCCTGGGTGTCTCCCGTGGGCATCTTGGGCTCCGCCCGTTCAGCCCGGAGTCCAGTTGAGCTATTGTGAAACGACCTTTCCGGGGGCCCAAGGAAGGCTTTGGTCTATGTGGGGTGAGAACTCCCTCCCCAAATGTCGTTGTGTTCCTCTGTCGGCGGCCCCAGCAGCGGCGCATCTGGATGGGCGGCCCCTTGGCCTTGGCTGGTAGCCGCTGGCAGCCCAGCAGCCTGCACCGCCTTTTCTCCCGCTCTGATGAGGACCAGGGGATCCCAACAGGACCTCTGGGGGCTGAAGATCTGCCCCTCCCTGGCTGGCCGGAGCAAGGGAAGTCGCCCTGAGTCCTGAGGCGCCAGTGCACGAAGTAGGGGTCTTTTGTGTCCATGGGAAGGAGAGTCTCGGCTCCTGCCCTGCGCACATCTCGGTAGCCCCTACTTATCGCCTTGGTGGTAGCCCCCGGTACTGCCCGGACTTCTTTTCACCCTGTCCGGGCGCTGCACGGTGCCACCCAAGGGGCACCCTAGGGAGGTGGCTTTTAATTTGTCCCCATCTGCTCTGTTTCCTAAGAGTGACAACACAGAGGCACATCAGAACTACAATCCAGGGCGACACTAGGAGCCCTCAGGTCCCCTCGGACCGAGGCCTCTGCTAGCCTTCCTGGAGACAGAAGTGTGCAGATGTAAGCCACTTTTTTTTTTCTTAGTTACAGAGGTTGATTTCTGGCTAGGCGATCCTTTTAATTTTTCTCTGAAATGGACTGTGCCAGGGAGAAAGTGGTCTTGGTAGGCATGGGGGTATTCATCTCTTTTATAGTGCAATATTGATTTATTATTAATGGTAACTGCTCCCACTGACCTAAAGATGATCGAAAACAGCAACTTCGTCAAATACTCTAGGCAAAATAGAGGTTAGCCTTTGAAGCCACTGCCTTTTAATTTCATTTGTTTCATCTCAGCCTTAAGGTCTTAAGATGTGCTTTTCATCCTTTTCTGTCCCCATCATTCTCTTGGAACAATTCTGTTTTGCTCAATTTTTCATGATAAAAATCTCTAAAATATTGACAGTCTCTGGTCGCAAAGAACCAATATGAAGGCAGATATTTGAAAGAGGAAAAAATGGAATTTTGTGAGAACAGATCTCAAATTCTAAGATGCACATTTTCTCTCCCCCACGTGAATATATAATTGCTTAAAATCTAATCCAATGTGGGGTGACTTGGAGCTCAAAGCCACAGGGAGCAGAAACATAAAGGCCCCCAAATACAGAAAGGCAGATTCTGACTGTCCTGGCTCACTGCAAATCTACCCGCTCTGAAAGGAATTGCTTGTTTTTAGCCTGGATGTTTTCTTCGTGTGTAAATAAAGATTATGAAAGGGCAATTGATGGGCATAAAATTCCTGATTAGATTGAACAGTCCTGCTTCACATGAGATAGGGAAAAGTGGGCAACCCAGTTCTAGGCAGCTTCCCTGGCCGAGATGCAAAGGACACACGCAGATGCTGGAGCGCCAAGCTGGCGTCAGGGCGCCGGCCGCTAGTGAGTGCAGCGGGCACTGAGTCCGGCCCTGGGCACGATTAGCAGGGGCTCAAAACAAGATGTCTATAACGAGAGAAAAGAAATTTCGGGCCACTGTTCGGTGGCTACTGGTTTTGAACTGGATCTTAGCAATCTATAGAGTCAAAAGTTGTGGGCTTTTTCTTTTCTCCCCCGTCTTCCTCAACCCCCACCTCCATGCTTAAAAATAGCCACCCCTGTGGAAAGGTAATATTTAAACCTCCAGCTAAGCTGGGGTGCTGCAGCCAGAGTAGTTAGAGGCGCCAGGCTTTTAACCTGACAATGATGTTGTATTTGAACAGCTGCGTAAAGGTTTAAAAGGTCTGTCTCATTGCCACCGCGGAGTTTTTTAAAAGGGGTTATTGTTTGGGCGAGGGCACTGAGAGGGGACTGCGCGAATGGGTCCCAAGGCTGAAAATAACGTTCAGCGCCTGTTTTCACCAAGCCAGGGGAAATTCCTTCTGGGGAGGGGGGCACAAAGGGTTTGATGGGAGCGGTTTTTGTGAAAGTGCAGGCGGGCTACTAGGTCCTTCAGAATGCTGAAGTGTTTTGATGAGCATCGAACCCCAAAGAAATGTTCTGCTGAGGCGGAAACCCAATTTACCCACAAGTTCAGTCTCTGGGCCTGAAATCCAAGGCCAGCCCGGGTGAGTGTGGGGAGGAGAGAGCACGATGCCTCCCTGGACAGAGAACTGGTTCACGGTCAGAGTTTCCGGGCCCGTTTTACTCTCTTGGCTGTCGGTAAGGGGATCCGGAAGACGGGAGGACGGCTCCCTCGAACTAGCAGGGCCTCTCGCCCAGGGCAGGACTTTGGAAATCAAGGTTAAAGCTCCCCGCTGCTGTCCTGAGGCCGGGGCTTCCGCAGGGCGGCTCACCCGCCTGCAACCAGAGAAGGAGGGAGGAAGTTGTTCAAGTTTCTCATAAAACTCTGAGTTTCCACCGTGGTGGTGGTGGTGGTTGTTCTTTAATGAGCTGGACCACAACCCCAGACCATATCCTCTTTATAGACCTTTCCTTCACCAGAAGAAACAGGACTAAGAGTCCCCCGTCTCCTTCTCCCTCCTATCCAAGCAAAACCCGGTCAAAGAATTTTAGGGTTGTCCAAAACTATAAAACTCAACTTCTGACAAAAGTATAGCTTTTAATATTTGACGATTTGTGTTAAAACAAAAATTGACCTTCTTGGTTAGTAGCGATGGGGAAAAATCAATAGTATAATTTTCAATAATTCATAAAGCGAACGCCATTATGCTAAATCTTAACTATTAATCTTATCCTTTACAAAGTCTCGATTGATTTGTTAATAAAATATCTTCCCGTGTGTGGCAACAGCGGGTATAACTCTTTAAAAACCTTCAGAAGCAAGAAAATTACCAAGTAGCCCAAGAATGTAGATGAGAATTTTATTGATCGCCCTGATTCTTCTTAATATGTATTAATAAATCCCACAACCTCTTGTACCTTACACTTGTCAGAAACCAATGCTTTTACAAAATCCATAAAAGGAAAACATATTTTTCTTCGTAGAAGAACCAAAATGACACCATTGCATTTTTCTCTTTCAATGCTGCCTGGCCCAGTCACTTTTCTAAAACTTCTGGAGCCTGAGGATCAGAGTTTCCCCCTCTGCTTTCAAAAATTATTTTCTTTCTCCCTTTCTTCCTCTCTGCTCCCTAGTATCAGGGTGTGGGGAAGGAAATTTGGGGTGAGTTCTCTTGTGGGAGTCCCAGGGATGCTTTCTCGGACAGGGAGCTTGCTGGCAAAGGATTGGCTTCAGGCTGAAAGCTCCCAGCTCCGGCCCGCAAAGGTCAGGGTGTGGTTCCGCTGCGAGCCCAAGGCTCGTGCTGTTCCCGGGGGCGCGGAGGCTGAGGGAGAGAAGACCGGCAGGGCCCGGCCCATCCACGGGGCCGCCGAGCCGTCCCGCTGCGTGGCCTCTCGGCCCTGGCGGCCCTTTCCGCCTCCGCTCCCCAGGACACCTTGGCCACATTTTTGTACGAAGGATCTTTTCTTTGGGGGTGGGGGGGGGCGGGGAGCGGGCGGGATGTCTCAGGAACAGAGGAATCTGACTCACCTTCCCCGGCTTCCCAGTACTAAAATAATCAGCCTGCGACCCCATTCCCTGCCCCGGACCCGGCCCTCTGGGGCGCGTTCTGCCTGGGTGTGTGCAGGAAAATGCTTCTGTGTGTGCTGGCGCCACGGCGCTCTGGCGTCCCTCCCTGCGCGTGTCCTCCCGGAGGCCCCTCCGACCAAGCCTTTCCTTCCGCCGGCGGGGCCGATCGCTGGGCGGGGGGCGCGAGTGGGGCCGGCAGGCCAAGCGAGCCCCGGGGAGGCGGGCGGGCGGGCGGGCGCGCCGTGGAGAGCTCTGGGCCGGTTGTCTCCAGCGCGCACTATCGCGGGTGCATAGTAGATGTCGCTGTTGTCCGCGCTTACGCGGCCGGCCGGCTGGGCTCGGGAGCACGTGACCCGCGAGGAGGCTGCGGCTCAAGGCCATTTTCAAATCTCATTGGCTTGGTTGTCATGTGGTCGGCAGAGGCATCCACAATTACACGGGGAATGTTTTCCTAGAGATGTCAGCCTACAAAGGACACAATCTCTCTTCTTCAAATTCCTCCCCAAAATGTCCTTTCCCAACAGCTCTCCTGCTGCTAATACTTTTTTAGTAGATTCCTTGATCAGTGCCTGCAGGAGTGACAGTTTTTATTCGAGCAGCGCCAGCATGTACATGCCACCACCTAGCGCAGACATGGGGACCTATGGAATGCAAACCTGTGGACTGCTCCCGTCTCTGGCCAAAAGAGAAGTGAACCACCAAAATATGGGTATGAATGTGCATCCTTATATACCTCAAGTAGACAGTTGGACAGACCCGAACAGATCTTGTCGGATAGAGCAACCTGTTACGCAGCAAGTCCCCGCTTGCTCCTTTACCACCAACATTAAAGAAGAATCTAATTGCTGCATGTATTCTGATAAACGCAACAAACTCATTTCCGCCGAGGTCCCTTCGTACCAGAGGCTGGTCCCCGAGTCCTGTCCCGTTGAGAACCCCGAGGTTCCCGTCCCTGGATATTTTAGACTGAGTCAGACCTACGCCACCGGGAAAGCCCAAGAGTACAATAACAGCCCCGAAGGCAACTCCACTGTCATGCTCCAGCTCAACCCTCGCGGCGCGGGCAAGCCGCAGCTCTCGGCTGCCCAGCTGCAGATGGAGAAGAAGATGGGCGAGTCGGCGAGCGGCCAGGAGCCCGCCAAAGTCTCCCAGGTGGAGAGCCCCGAGGCCAAAGGCGGCCTTCCCGAGGAGAGGAGCTGCCTGGCTGAGGTGTCTGTGTCCAGTCCCGAAGTGCAGGAGAAGGAAAGCAAAGGTCGGTATGAGCTGAGTTGCCATCCCAGCGGGGCGCGCAGTCCGGGAGCCGGCAGAGAGGGAGCGCTTGGGTGCCCAGCGCGCAGCCCAGGCAGCAGAGACGGGTGCCCGACTTGGCAGGAGCCACTCTGCCCAGCTTTTTGAAGGGAGTTCTCAGGGTTGAGACGGTCCCTGCTTCTCTCCTGCTGCCCTGGCCCTCTCAGTCAGTCCTGGCCCTGTGCTGATGGCGCCTGGGGAAGAGGAAAGGCTTGCCAGGTTTATTTTTCATGAGCTAGATCTGAGACTCAACAAAAGAGGCAAAGGAGACCTGCGGTTCATAAACAGGGCCCCAGAGCCTTATTTCTCCGGGTCAGATTTGCAATCCTAGCTTTACCTTGCACCCAGTGATCATTTCAAGGCGGTCCAAGGCACCGTGTCCGTGTTCAAGTGTAGGCACCCCGCATCCTGCGAGCTTGGGGGGATGAGATGGCTGGGAGGGTGGTGCACGAGTGGGGGAACAGAGCTTCTCGCCTCCGCAGGGGCAGGTAACCTTGGCTTTGTCTGGGGAAAGTGCTGCAGGCTTTGCAATTGTCTACAAAGAGAGCAAAGGCAGAGGTGGGGGGGGGGTGCAACTGCACTGACCACCTTGCAGGGCCAGCCTCAGGGCTAGACTGAGGCAGAGAGCCAGGGATTTGGGTGCCTGAGAAGGAACCCTGTCCCTTGAGCCTCTTTTCAATGCCCGGAGGTGGGTCATGGTAGGGGTTACATGTCTGTAATGCAGGGGAAATGTTTTTGTGTGGACACAAGATGACATGAGAATTCATGAAATTCTAGGGAAATGCAACAATGCCTAGGCAAGGTGGAGAAGGTATCCCTGTTTCCTCATTTGTTTCTTGAATGTGAACACAAATGTGACTGCTGGGCTCCCTGCCTGCCCAGGAGAGGTGGTGAAGAAGCAGCAGACTTGGAGACCCGAGGCAGCAGTGAGGCTGGTAGCCTTGTCCAGGCTGTCTGTGGCTCCTGTTCCCACCCTCACCACTGAGAAGGTTGCTGGGGAGGACCCAGAAAGTTTACTGTGGTACTTATGTTTTGTGCAAGTCAGAAAGTTGTGTGTGTGTGTGTGTGTGTGTGTGTGTGTGTGTGTAAGAGAGAGAGAGAGAGAGAGAGAGAGAGATTGAGAAAGAAAGAGAGAGAGAGAGAGAGAGAGAGAGAGAGAGAGAGTCTACTATTGAGTATATCTTCCCATTCTGTTACTTTGGGCACTTAATCCTCATTTGGCATCAATTGAAAATCCCTTCCAGGGCCCACTTCTGTATGTTTAATACCAGCATTGCCAAAAGCGGCCTGCTTGCCATTAGGGCTAGAACCAAGGGAATATTTGAATTAACTAAGAGGAAAAAAAAATTCTTGATTTTTTTCTTCTCCCTTTAATTTTGTTAGAGGAAATCAAGTCTGATACTCCAACCAGCAATTGGCTCACTGCAAAGAGTGGCAGAAAGAAGAGGTGCCCTTACACTAAGCACCAAACGCTGGAATTAGAGAAAGAGTTCTTGTTCAATATGTACCTCACCCGCGAGCGCCGCCTAGAGATCAGTAAGAGCGTTAACCTCACCGACAGGCAGGTCAAGATTTGGTTTCAAAACCGCCGAATGAAACTCAAGAAGATGAGCCGAGAGAACAGGATCCGAGAACTGACCGCCAACCTCACCTTTTCTTAGGTCCGAGGCCGGTGGGCGGCCAGGATCAGAGAGGGGCACCGCGTTCCAGGGCCCAGTGCTGGAGGACTGGGAAGGCGGAAACAAAACCTTCATTGCTCTTTGTTTTTGTTTTGTTTTGATTTGTTTTGTTTTGTTTTCCTGTTAGAATGTGACTTTGAGGTCATTCTGTTCGTGCTGCAAGTGATCTGTAATCCCTATGAGTATATATATATATTAAAAAATCTTAGCACGTGTAATTTATTATTTTTCATCGTAATGCAGGGTAACTATTACTGCGCATTTTCATTTGGATCTTAACTTATTGGAACTGTAGAGCACCCATTCACCTAACCATCCATCCAGCCATGAATCCATCCTTCCAGCGATGTGACGTCTTCATGCTTTGCCTAACACAAAAGTTCTGTGTGTGTGGTTAGTCCATGAACTCATGGCATTTTGAATACATCCAGTACTTTAAAAATTACATATATATATATTTAAAAAATAAGAAAACCCACAAGCTTTGGGGGGAGGGGGACTTAAAAGCACATTACAATGTATCTTTTCACAAATGAACTTAGCAATTGTCCTTGGTGAGATGGAATTGACGACTTACGCCTTGTAGCCTTTCCCTTGTGGTGCATCTGTGGTTTGATAGAAGTACAACAGCAACCTGTCCTTTCTGTGCATGTTCTGGTCGCATGTATAATGCAATAAACTCTGGAAACGAGTTTGCTCCCTCTGCTTTCTGAAATGGAAATATATCGTGGCGCAAGGGAAAGCCTTTTCGGAGGTTCTCTTCTGGTTAAACTGACTGTGTGGTGCAGGCGGGTAGGGGGATGGAGGGCAGGAGAAGGGACAGAAAAGCCGGAGGGGGCCTAGGGTGCTGGGATTTTGGGAGAGGGGTGATAATCCAGCCTGGGGGGTGCAGTTTTCATAACTGGAAAGAGAGAGAGTCCATGCTCAGCCCCCACTCACAGTAGTATCATTGTGCCGTCAATGGGTAGGAGCTCCTCTCGAGGTGCAGCCTGGTAAGTAAGCCTGAGCCCCAGCCGCTTTTCCTCTCAGCACCCCATTTGTGTGTTTTCTCCTTTTTGTTTTTCTTTCTTCCCTTCTCTTTTCAATGCTTTCAGTGAGATCTTGGTGACTTCTGGCTGGGGAACCAACCACAAGGGCTAGGTTGAAACTAATCTTGCCTACCTGGAAGCTGGTGCCTCCATTATAGCAGCAAGAACAAGCAGCAGGTTAGCACTGCATCGGATCCAAATTTGCCCCCCATTCCCATCTCTGTCCCAAGCGCAAGACAGCAGACCCCCGGGAAGACAAGAATAGGTGAGTTTTCCCATCCCACTTTGCCTTGGTTTCCTCGTGGAAGGATTTTACGCTGTGATGACCTTTTAGTGGCCCACATACTTTTTTTTTTTTTTAAGAAATGAAAATACTCTCCCCAGCCAAACCTCCCAGGATATAATCACAAAATGCAGGTGGCCACTGTGCTGGGAGGCAGGGAAGTGCAGAAAAGGTGCTGGAAAGAGAATTTGCAAATGGACATGTTTTCCTGTGAAGTCCTATGCTCCTTTTGCAGGCATGGCTTGGGAAATTCCCACCAGAAAGCCCAGATTAAGTTACTAGTGCCAAGGAAAAGGGAGTAGAGGCTTTGAGGGGAAATACAGGGGAAGCTGACGGAGAATTCGTTGCCCCAGGTTCTGCCTGCTGTTTCAAAGGGTCTGCAATAGCTTCAAGGAGTTTTCATAAAATGAATACTTTCCAGTCCCCCTCTCTCCACCCTTCTCCCTAAAAGCCATCCATTGGTGCGCTGAGCCTGAGAGCCTCATCCTAGGAGACTTTGAGACACTCGGTATTTAATCAGTTTTAAACTTTCTCCCCTTGGGGATGAACCTTTCTACGTTGCCAGACAGAACCCCTTAAGGATGTCATTTTCTGGGGATGGGATTGAGAGGGATCTGAATCAATGCTGGATTGTGATTACCAGAATAGCCTTAATTCAAACTTACATTGGTTGGGGTGGGGGGGTGGTGGTGAAAGGAGGGTAATTTTAACTTTGCTTTTTCTCCCAGTGATCAGTCGCTGAGAGGGGGCCCTGTCGCAGAGGAAACCTGTGCTACAGGAAAGGGCAGTCCCTGTGGAACAAAATCAGAAAGCCTTTGGCAAAGGCAATCAATCAGGCCATAAGCAGTCATTTACCTCCTTTTTTTCTGGGGCTGGAAGTGGGCCGGGAGCCCTCCAGGGGTGCGCTGGGCAACTTGTAGGGCGAGGAATATGCCCTGATCTGCCGCCACTGGCGCCCGGGCTGCTTTTGTCTGGGCTCCCAGCCGCGCTTAAGGCTTTGTACCATGGATTTGGGAGTGACAATGGGCATTTCCCTCAGATTCAAGGCTGCCCGGCCTTACCGCTGGAGGCAAGGGAAAAAAATTGGGAAGGAGTGGCCCCGGGGCCTGGCCACTCGGGTTTTCCAGATCCCTCAGGAATCCACTTGGAGGCCTCTAGGAGCGCCACGCGCAAACGGCCGTGGGCGGGACGCGGCTCTGCAGGCCCTGCCGGGGCAGCGCCGGGCCGCCGGCACGGGGGCTCCCGCCGCGGCGACGCGGTCCCTTCCCGGCCTCGGCCGCAGCCCGGCGGGGACGCGCCCGGCCTCCCGCAAGCCGGCTCCGCCGCGGGCCGGCGCGGCCTCACGTCGGGGTGCGCGGCGCGGGCGCGAGAGTGGGAGGGGCGGGGGCGAGCCGCGCCATCCGTCCGTTTTATTAGGGACACATTAATCTATAATCAAATACACCTCATAAAATTTTTATTGAAAGGCATAATATCATTACAGAGGTCTTCCACCTGTTTTAAACAACACGACAAGCTGTGCGAGAGCGCGTGCGGGTAGGTAGGCGAGGGCGGGCCGCGGCGACGGCTCCCCTCGGGCCCGCGCCCGCGCCCGCCGCGGCTCCGCCAGGCCCGGGGCGCGCCCCGGCCGGAGCCCCGACCGCAGGCCCGGAGCGGCAGCGAGCGGCCAACAAATAGTCCCGGCGCCGCCGCCGCCGCCGCCGCCGCCGCGGGCCGGGGCGCAGCCAGCGCGGGCGGCCGCGCCGGGCGGCGGCTCGCGGACCTGCCCCGCGGGCTCTAATTGCGGCGCTTATGTTGATGATTTTTTTTTTTTTAAATCGCAGCAGCCCCCAGTTTAGCGGACTGATTTACTCCCGGTATTGGTAAATATGATCACGTGGGCCGCGCGACCAATGGTGGAGGCGGCAGCCTGCGAACTAGTCGGCGGCTCGGGCGCCGGCGGGGAGCGGCGCGGCGGCGGGCGCTGTAACCTTGGGTGCGAGCCCGCGGCGCCTCAAAATGTCCTCCAGTGGCACCCTCAGCAACTACTACGTGGACTCGCTCATAGGCCATGACGGGGACGAGGTCTTCGCCGCGCGCTTCGGGCCCCCGGCGCCGGGCGCCCCGGGCCGGCCTGCAGGTGTGGCCGACGGCCCGGCCGCCGCCGCCGCCGAGTTCACCTCGTGTAGCTTTGCCCCCAAATCGGCCGTGTTCTCCGCCTCGTGGTCCGCGGTGCCCGCCCAGCCCCCGGCGGCGGCGGCGATGAGCGGCCTCTACCACCCGTACGTGCCCGCGCCGCCGCTGGCCGCCGCCGCCTCCGAGCCCGGCCGCTACGTGCGCTCCTGGATGGAGCCGCTGCCCGGCTTCCCGGGCGGCGCGGGCGGCGGCGGCGGCGGCCCCGGCCCCGGAGGCCCCGCCAGCGGGCGCCACTACGGGATTAAGCCCGAAACCGGAGCGGCCCCGGCCCCCGCCGCTGCCTCCGCCTCCTCCTCCACTCCCTCGTCCGCCTCCTCCAAACGGACTGAGTGCTCGGCGGCCCGGGAGTCCCAGGGGAGCGGCGCCGCCGAGTTCCCGTGCGGCTCCTTCCTGCGGGACAAGGCCGCCGCCGCCGCGGCGGGGGGCGCCGGGCCCGGGCCGGCCGGCTCCGCGGAGCCCTCGGCGTGCGGCGATCACCCGAGCCCCGGCTGCCCGCTGAAGGAGGAGGACAAGCAGCAAACTCAGCCGCCGCCGCAGCAACTTGACCCAAGTAAGTGCAACAGAAATTGCCCCCTGATTTATTGCTGAAACCTGTAAGGCTCGAATGTGCAAAACTGATAGTTTTACTAACCTATAAAAACGTCTAGACGCCTACCCCAGCCTAGGCGAGCAACACGCATCCATAAAAAACCTTCCCATAACCACCTACCCTGGGCGCGCGGTTTGGACGGTAAACAGAGCGCGGGCATTAAGGCTTTTTATGATAATTCCCTCCGAGTTGTGAAAAGCGGCCATCCTCGGTGAAATTAATTTAACGACCTCTCTTCCCCACTCTGTCGTCCCTCCACCCCTCGCTCCCTTTCTGCAATCCCCCCTCTTCGTAGACAACCCCGCAGCGAACTGGATCCACGCTCGCTCCACCCGGAAAAAGCGCTGTCCCTACACCAAATACCAGACGTTGGAGCTGGAGAAGGAGTTTCTCTTCAACATGTACCTCACCCGGGACCGGCGCTACGAGGTGGCCAGGATTCTGAACCTCACGGAGAGACAGGTCAAAATCTGGTTCCAGAACCGGAGGATGAAAATGAAAAAGATGAGCAAGGAGAAATGCCCCAAAGGAGACTGACCCCGCGGAGCACCCGCAGAAGCGCCAGGATGAAGCGGGGGCTTTGTGTGTTTGTGGGTGCTTCATTTCCAGAAACTCTTCAGCGACTCAGACTTCTTCTGTTTTTCTTTTTTAGGTAGAAGTGTCTGTGTGGTTGGTCTCTGTGAGGTATTTGGGGGGCTCTGTATTTGCTCGCTTATGTGTTGGAGAAACCAAGTGACTTTGGGGTTTCGTCCATTCCACTCCCTCCCATTCCTGCTCCGTTGATTCATTAGGAAATGCTATATTTTGTGAGTGCACGCTGGCTTAAGGAGCTCTCTCCTGTGTAAATGTGTCCCACGTTTCTGAAAAGTGCTGTAGTCTAGCCCCTACCCCCAGTGCTGCGCACACAGGGCCAAGAGCGCACTAATTCCGGGAATCCGAAGGCAGAGGGAGACAGTGTGGACACCCCTGCTGCCGGCCCAGGCCTGAGCCCATCCGGGTGGGCCACAGGTTGCGAAAGCCCCCTTTCCTCAGGGAGCGCGCGGGCCCTCCTCCAGACCTCGAATGAGGCCTAGAAAGGAGCCCAGGGCCTCCGGTGGGCCGTGGTTTGTCCTTTGAGCATTGGAGGAGCTGCTCTCTTCCCGGGAGGGCTGGGCTCTCCCGGGCGGCCTTCCTGGGTCCCGCCGGATTACTTGTAAATGTTACCGCTTCCTACCAATAAATGCTGACCTGATCAAATGGATCCCAGACCGCTGGCCCTGAACGTTGTGTGTCTGCTGTCTGTCTGTCTCTCTCTCTCTCGCCCTCTCTCTCTTACAAAATGTCAACCTTACAAGACTTCCGCCATCTCTGGGAGGAAGGTATTGCTAAATATTCAGGGTCCCTGCACCTGGCAGGTCTGTCTGATGAAGCTTCTGAGTCTTTGTGTGGGGCAGACAGGGTCTGAAGCACAGCCCCTGGGGTTGGGGATGGGGGTCTTGGCACCTCCCCCATTGGGTGCCAGTGCTTCAAGGAATTCTGTACCCGGGACCAGAATCAGCCTCGCCGCAGCACAGAGTAGAACAGGAAGGGCCCAGGAACCAGGCACCCTTTTATATTAAGGTTTCAGCCACTACACCCTAGCCTCTCATGGCTTCTGGAACCCCAGCCCGCAACATCCATCTCCGAAAGAGGAAAGAGCAGCTCTCCCAGTTTGGGCAGGGCTGGCTGGCTCTGGGAGGTCCAAGCTGGCCAAGCTGAGAGCTTTCAACCCTCCCCAGTGAAGCCCCAAAGTGACCTAAGCAGATCAAAATGGTCAAGGCACTCTTCCAGGCCACCCTCAACCCGCTGCCCCCTCCCCTTCACCCAGCTTCTGTGTATGTTTATCCCCTAGCGTGGCCCTCAGAGGTCCACATTCAGAGGCTAAAATGAAGGTCATTGTAAGCAAGGGTTCAGGCGGAGCACAGCCTTTGCAGGCCCTAGAGGGGGCGGTGGCGCCGGCGGCCTGGGCTAGGCGGAAGGCGGGGGCGGTGGCAGAGATCTTGGGGATCCTGATGAAAGAGGGGACTCGAAGAAAAAGCAGAGGGGGCCTGGGAGAAAAAGCCAAGGCCCAGATCCGGCAGAAGGTGCTGCGTCCCCCGCCCCTGCGGCCTGCCCGATACCTATAGCTCTTTGAAAACAGGAAGAGCCAAGGTGTCATAAAGCCATCCAGCCGGCGAGACGTCTGGGGGTAATGGGTTTACAACAGACCAGGCGCTTCGCTTTGAAACTGTCTCATTTTGATGTTTGTGGGAGGAAAGGAAAAATGCAGACAAAACTGGGTCTTAAAATCTGGTCAATAAAATATAAACAAGAGTGCGTGGGACGAAAAAGGCGAGGGCTTGGGAGCCCCTGCGAGGTGCGAACACCTAGGAAATAACCCAAGAGTAGGAAGGAGGAGGTCCCGTAACTCTAATTTTTTAAAAAAATGGGCCGAGCATTGATGTAGACTGTGGCGGAGGGTGGCTCTTATAATATTTTGACCATTCCAGGTCTAGCTGGTTCTTTAGAAACAAAACACAACACAACACCCTCTTAGTTGGGAGTAAGGAGGCACCGAACCTGGGTCATTTACTCAGGCTAAAATCTCCCAGAAGTGTAGTTGGTGGGAAAATGAAGCCACATACCGTTTCACAAAAATATCTGACCCTCCACGCCCAACTTCCCTGCAAAAAATGAGAATTTATATCGGTTCACCTACTAAATAGACACACAGTTGTTAACGTTTGAAATTGGCAAAAGGCAGTTTTGGAAAAATGAAAAAAAATGTAGGAAACACCTAAGCAGAATTAATAATCTTTGCTTAAAAAAACTTTCAAGTGCAATGCAGCGTCAATTTGGTTTGGTCTGGGGCTGTGACTTTTCATATAAAAAAATTAAGACCTCATTTATCGTCCAAAGAAATTCAAATGAACACAAGCTCAATGCGGATTTTTCCAAACAGACATTCAGAGATCCAACAAAAAGCTTTTAATTAGTATTCAACCCCCCTGAAACTGCCCAGCTGAATGGGCCCAAGACAGTAAAATTTAAAAGTTAAAATAGCAAATATTAATAACAGTGCTAAAGGTAACTGCCTTACGAGAAAAATATAACAATATTTGACTTCTCTAGTTTCTTCGGTTTCAAAGCGTTTGGTTTTTAAAGAAAGGATTTTGGCAATTTCTGTTTTAAAAGTTGCAATATTTGTTAAGTCCAGCTTGTCCTACAATTGTGTTTTAAAGCACAGCTGGGCTACAACAGAACGGGAACCTACAGTGTCTGGCAAAAGACAGGCTGGAAGCTTTTGGCAAAGACACTACTAGAAGCTCTTGGGAGCACAAATGACAATATCCTCGGCGTTCCAGAGCCTCTGTTCGCTGCACTTGACTTGTTGACAATCAAAGAGATGAAGCATTGTTAGTGTCAGCGGTCCAAGCCCCAGTCAAACTGAAGAACAAGATTAGAACTGGTTTGAGACAAATAAAAGAAGGGAAGTTAAATTCGGCCCGTTCGAGTTGACATTTGGCCACTAGAGAGCGCTGTTGCTCCACTTTCTGATCTCGTAAAGCCGTAGTTGGCGGCGGAGGAAGGTTTTGATTAAAAATATTTACAATCTTATTTTAAATCCCAAATTAGGATAAATTTAACCAAAAATAAACAATGTGCACTATTAAATTCTCCAGCTTTGTTTGTTAGGCATAAAATTTTGGCTTAGTCAGGATTTCAGAAAATTTGGACTCTAGACACAGCTGAAACTATAAAAAGGTTATGGTAAATTAATGCCTTCTATCAAAATGAAAACATAGATCTTTATTCATGAAGTTCATAACTTCCTAAATCGTTTTCTATTCACTACAAATTAGAATGCTTAAATTAAAAAGAAGAAGGGTTTTGTCCCAAGAGGAAATGCGTTGTCAAGTCTTCAAAATTGGGTCTGAATATGTACAAACAAATTTTGTAGTGTTCGAGTACCCTCCGAGTTTTCCTCTGTGCCCTGCAGGGCACATTCAGTTCTAAAAAGTGCCTTTCGTCATTGATAGTAGGGTTGTTTTATTTTTTTTCTACTTCCACTCCCCAATCTATTCATTTATCCAGGGTTTCAACATATATGCAGGCATATATGCCACACACACACACACACACACACACACACACACACACACACACACACACACACATTCCCCAGTTACCAAGGCTTTATTGAAAATAGGAATCTTTTAAATCGGGTATTCGAAAGGTTGAGGTACAAATCCCTAACTGTCAGAAGCAGTTCGTTCCCTTTCGAATTTAAAGGAACCTACCTGGCAGCTCTCAGGAAAAATAAAAACAAAAAATTAAAAAAATGTTCTCCAACCACCCTCTTAACAAAAGTCTTTTGCATTTTGTACTAATTTAAAATTTCAATCAAGTATTCCTTTATGATCTCCAGATTAATTAACAATCTGATTACCTTCACTACGTCCAGCCACTCCCGTAGAAACATTGTTATGTTACTATGCATTTCCATCTCGACCTTTTTCCCCCATTTGTAAAATGATATTCAGACTCAGACCGACCTCAGGATCAGGCTTACACAGGATGGACTAAACCACGAGAAATGGAGGAATGCGGGGTGTTTGAAATCACTGGCTTCCCCTGTGTTTGAGCCTATCTGGGATTTTTAAAATTATTATTATTTTAAAGAAAATTGCCTTTGGTGTGGAAAGCCGGCGTCCTCTGCGGGCTGGGAGTGTGTCTCCCAGGTCCGTTCCTAAGGCCAGTGGGCCTGGTGTCCTCACATACTGGATTAAGAAAGGGGTCCGACCACCAAAGAACCCACAAAAAAGTCACGTAGGAGAGTGGGGTGGGTGACAGAGAAAAGTACACACACACACAGCAGAGACCCAAGCCCATTACATTTATTAGACGTTTAAAAAGTAGAGGAAAAAGTGTGTGGGGAGGCGACTGGGCGTGCAAGGCCAGGCAGCTCGGAGAGAACTGCTAAAACCAGGAAAACCTGGCCGGCCCACACTCATCTCGCTCGCTGGAATCCGCCGCTTCTCTTCCTCATCGCTCACATTCTCTTTTCTTTTGGGAATACGAGTGACTTTAAACGGAGGCCCGCTTCCACCCTCGGCAGTCATTTCGCAAGTTCGGCCGGTGAACCAGAATCGTTAGCAGGAAGCGAGGACCGCCCGCAGCTGCCTGGAACCGGCGGGATCCGAACGGCGGCCCGGGACTCGCCGGGGTCGGCCCCCCACGCTCCACCCGGGGCCGCAGCCCGCGCAGGCCCGCTGGGCGCCGGGCCTGGGCCCCGGAGCTGGGTCCCACTCCAGGAAATGGCACCCACCCCAGCGGGAGCCCTCCTTGCCTCCCGCGTGCTTCGCTCGGCTCCTCCACGTACTCCCTCAGTCATGCTAATGTCCCCGGCCCGCATTCTCCAGCCGCCCCTGCGCCAGCCGCTGACGTCTATCAAGGGTGAAATGATGGAAACTATATTCATGGGCATGATTTCCATTAAATATCAATTAACCTGGAAACCTCAGCCAGGCGTGCAGTGCGTCAAGGGTAAACGTACATCTCATTTCCACCAGGCCCGCTCGGCTGGAAAAGAAGGACTTTGATCAGATTTGATAACGCCAGAATGTGGGGCCCCGCTTGCGGCTTTCCATGAAACCGCTCGGGTTAGGTACCAACACACGCGCGGCCCGGACGCTCCACCTCGCTCGTCCCCGTTCTCCGCGGGCTCAGAAATGCAAAAGCCACGGCCAATGTGCGCGGAGCGGCCACGGCGTCCTGGGAGGGGCTCCCCGCCGCCCCCGCCCCTTGCCGGCCTGGCCCGCGTTCCCACGGCCGCGGGCCCCGCGAGGGCTTGGCAGCGCGGCTCTATGGGCCCCCTTTAAGGCCGGCGGAGGCATCCGCGTCCCGCCGTGAGCCGTCCGCGGCGTAGCTCGCGCCGCGCCTCCGCGTGGATCCCTCCGCGCCGCGCTCTCGCCCCCGCTCGCCGCTCTTCTCCCAGTGGCGGGGCGCGAACATGCCTCGGCGGCGCGCGCCGGGCCGACGGCCTCCGCGGGAGCGGCGGGCGGGGGCGGCGGGGGGGCGCGGGGAGAGCGGGCGGCGGGCGGAGGGCGTTTTTTTTCTTCTCCCTCCCGAGCGGGGGTGTGTAAGCCGAAGCCCGTGTATCCCCGTGGGCCGGGCGCACTTTTTTTCTGGTCCCGGTGCCTTAGGGCCGATCGGTGCCTGAGAGGAAACCGTGGAGGCGGCGGGGCAGGTCACGCAGGGCGTCGGCGATCCCGCTGCCACCCAGCCGGCGCGCGCGGGGAGGCCGAGAGGGCGGCGGCGGCGGGGGCTGGGCGAGGCCGAGGCGGAGGCGCGCGAGCCGGGCATGAGCGCCCAGTAGCCCGGCGCCGGCGACGTAGCCGCGCGCGGCGGGCCGAGCGGCCGCCCCAGCGGCCCCCGCGGCAGCGCGGCCGGGCCGAGCGCTCCCTGCGCGCCCGCCCGCCCGCCCGCGCGCCCGGGCCCGGGCCCGGCGCCTTCATGAGTTCTTACTTCGTGAACCCGCTGTACGCCAAGTACAAGGCGGCGGCGGCGGCGGCGGCGGCGGCGGCGGCGGGCGAAGCCATCAATCCCACTTACTACGACTGTCACTTCGCGCCCGAGGTCGGCGGCCGCCACGCCGCCGCCGCCCTGCAGCTCTATGGCAACAGCGCCGCCGGCTTCCCGCACGCGCCCCCGCAGGCGCACGCGCACCCGCACTCGTCCCCGCCGCCCGTGGGGCCGGCGTGCGGCGGCGGGGGCGGCCCGGGGCCCGCGCCGGGCCCGGACTACTTCCACCACCCCGGCGGCGGCGGCGGCGGGGGCAGCCCGGCCGCTGCCTACCAGGCCGCCCCACCTCCTCCTCCGCACCCTCCGCCTCCGCCACCCCCCTGCGGCGGGATTGCCTGTCACGGGGAGCCCGCGAAGTTTTACGGATACGATAACTTACAGAGACAGCCGATTTTTACGACCCAGCAAGAGGCCGAGCTGGTACAATATCCTGACTGTAAATCGTCCAGTGGTAATATTGGCGAGGACCCAGACCACTTAAATCAGAGCTCGTCTCCTTCTCAAATGTTTCCCTGGATGAGACCACAAGGTTGGGATGCATTTTTTTTTTTTAGAGGGGAGAAGGGGGAGAAAATCTGCTTTCATCTCACGTTCTAGCTTTAAAACTCCCCTTTCTTCTCTCCCTCTCCCCCTTCTTTTTCTTCTTGTGTAGCCGCCCTGGCTCTTATTCATAAAGTAATTCAGGTTTTTTTTTTTTTAAAGTAGAAACCATGTAAAGATGATGGGAACAGAATCATTGTGGAGATCTGGGCTCTGCTTCTCTTGCTTGCACATCCTATATATATCAGAGCTAAAAAGCACTGTGTATATTTCCCGCGTAGGCCCATCCCCGAAACCTCCAGCAACTTGCAGAGACACCATCACATTTTTAAAAGGTTGATGTCCCCTTTGTTGTTGTTGTTTGTTTTAATCAGCAGCTCCTGGTAGACGAAGAGGAAGACAAACCTACAGCCGATTCCAAACCCTAGAGCTGGAAAAGGAATTCCTTTTTAACCCATATCTGACCAGGAAGAGAAGAATCGAGGTTTCCCACGCCCTAGCCCTCACCGAGAGACAGGTAAAAATCTGGTTCCAGAACAGGAGAATGAAATGGAAAAAGGAGAACAACAAGGACAAATTTCCCGTTTCCCGGCAGGAAGCGAAGGATGAGGAAACCAAAAAGAAAGTCCAAGAGCTGGAGGAAGACAGAGCCGAAGGCCCTGCAAATTAATTTCTACCTTTAAAATTTTACCACAGACTATTAAAACTAATGATCAACATATGCTGGTGGACACCACCTATTTTCTTTTCTGGGAAGGACCTTACCTGTTTCAAGCTACCTTCACGTCACTGCTCTTGAGGTTTCTATGCTTTGAGAGGGATTTGGGTGTTTAAAAAAAAGTGTCTAGTATCGCACAAACAGTCCTTGAGCTATCTTATGAAAGGGTAATTTGATACTGACCTTGTAGCTATATTTTTATAATGGTAGTTTTTAATGTCTGAGCTGGTGATTTGCCTCAACAACGTAAACTTCCTAATGATTAGCACTAAATTGAATATAAAATGCTTTATTAATCAAACAAGTGCACTTGAACCTTTTAAATCTTTATGGTGAGTAAATTAAAAGAAGTCTATTAATTTTTTAAAAAATTATGCCTGCAGAATATTTACTTTATATTATTTGATTAAGATGTATTATTTATGTTTTTTCTTTTTTCTTTTATAATGAATGGTTGAGGTGTCTTGTTTACTCCTGAAAGTTTTTTTTAAAAGTATTTTGTCAATGGAATATGTCAGGGAAAATCTGGGCCAAATATTTGAAAAGCACATGTTAGCTGAAGAGTGTAATATGTTATGTCAGGCTCTGCAGCTTCCTTAAACTGCAAGAAAATGTTGGGCCAGTGACAAAAGTTTCAGGACAATGTCAAAGTTGACATTTAATCATTTTTCTGTAGCTCATACAAATTATGGAATTAAAGAATCTAATTAATACTTGAAAAATCAGTTACAACATTTTCACTCATTAACCTTATACTTTGGCAAATCGTATTGCTTTCTTTTTGAACCTCGCTTGTAATCGCCTGAAATCACCAAGTCTCTGCACCAGGGCTGCCAGTCTGATTCCGTTTTATTTTGAGTAGGTGCCATATTTATTTGTACTCCCTTTGCTCTGTTCGCATGCTCCTTTTATAAAAGCCACCTTGCAGTGTGCATCTCAGATGTCGGTTGGTACGTCCTCTGCTGTTCTTCAGGAAAGATAGGGCCTTGCAAATTTGAAATGAGCCCTGAGAGCAAATGCAGAAAACTCTTGAGTGTAAACAACCGCTCCAAAATATAGCTAGCTCCCTAATAAAGAAATGAATCTCTTTCTAGAGCCAATGTCTTTGAGCGCCACCGCAAATAACCTTTTCTTGAGTCACGAACAAAGGCCAGAACTTACATGAGGGCAGTGACTTGCTCAAGGCTTTTGTTTAATAAAAGAGGGTTGGAGGGTAACACACATCCTATATCCCAAAATGCTTTAGGTGGGGAGCCACTTCATTCTAGAAAGGACTAGCTGTGCTAACTGTGCCTCATCTTGCTCTTAATAATTCTGCTACTGTACTACGAAAGCTTTGAACTTCACAAAGGGCTGGAGTTGTAGGCCCAGTGGGGGATGACCCAGAGTGCAGGTTACACCGCAGCTTAATTTCACTGAGTCCTGGTTGATGCCACCAGGGTTTGGCATCTGTTATTAACAAGATATCCGTTTCGCATCTGAGGCTGTGCCTGCAGCTGCTAGTTTACTGGGGAGAGAGAGGGAGGAAAGGAGGAAGGAAGGGAAGAAATTCAAGTAAGGTAACATTTCTTCCTGAAAAGTGGGATATACCTTTATTTGATAGGCATTGAAAAACTCTCTGCTTTTTCTAGCCGTATTTATTTTTAAGGAGCCGCGTTTTTAATGTCCGAGTGTTTTCAATTGCACAAGTAAGAGAAAAAGGATTCTTTAGATTTTTTTGTTTGTTTTGAGACAGAGTCTCACTATGTAGTCTAGGCAATTCTGAGATTCCCTCTGTATCTCAGGCTAGACTGAAACTCCTGCCTCAGCCTCCCAGTTGCTGGGATTACAGCGTGAGCCACCGCACCCAGTGCATTCTTTACTTTTCGGCCAGGCTCACCCCTCACGAGTTGGTAGGCACTTGCTTGCAATGTCTTGGGACGGAGAAATGTCGGAACTGGCTGGATCGGAGGCAGTCACCATTTGACTTTCTGTGCAGGGAAGAGGCAATGGCTGTGACATTCGGCAGCCTGAGCCATGGCCGAGGCTGAGGCTTAAACATTGGCAGGAGAGGAGACAGCTGCAAATGCCTGCTGGACTCGGGAACCTTTTGCTTTGTGCACTGCCTGAGAGTCCACCATTGACTGTTCCAGAGCATGGATGCCTAGGGCTGACACCATGACCGGGGAAGAACCTGGGCATAAACTGCCCTGCACTAGCTACACTCCACCTGCCCTCAGTCAGGAAGCCCTGTTTATTAGTAAAATCTATTCTCTCCCTCTCAAGAATGTTCCCCACATACAACTTTTAGGGCTATGCAATTTTCAAGACCCAGGTGAGGGACATAGTGAATGGGTGGATGTGGAAATCAAGGAAGGAAGGTAAGGTAAATGTCACTTCCTCGGCATTCTGGCTACTCTGAAAGTGTGCCTTCTGGCGCCAGCCACACTACATCATGGTAAAATCATGGTTCATGTACAGAAAATTATTCTGTTGCAAAAAAGAAAAAGCCTGTGTTTGGAGAATAAGGGTTTGTACATAGATCATTCATATTTAGAAAGTGCTAGTTATAAATGTAGGTATATATGTTTCCTTTTATGATTGTGAGAGAGCATATTTTTGTCTCCAAATAAATACCTTGAGGAATTACACATCTTTCACGTGCATAGTCACCCTCTCAGGGATAGCTAGACATCCCCACGCCCCATCATGGAGTCTCACACAGACAGACTAGCAGTAACAAGCACACAAGATGCCTTCCTAATTGGCTCAGATCCGTAAACATCCGAGCATTTCCGCAACCAGCCAACATTTTTGCTGCAGAAATTTGCATAAACCTTCCAAGTACCCTTTGCAAACTCAGGCAGTGCTTTTCTGCCTTGAATCCTGAGAGTCTGCTTAGACAGGTCTGTAAACTGCTTGAGAAATTTTGGGCACCATCAAGCTAACAGAAGAGCAATGCTTTTGGAGTAAGTCAGGCTGTTCTCTGCAACAATCAGGAACACACAAAAGAAGGTAGAGGTCTCAGTGTTTTAGAGAAAAGTCAGTTCAGGAGTGCCATTTTGTAAGATTCCCTAAAGACCAGTACCTCTGCACAGGGGGAAAAATGTAAATATGGCTGCCCTTTGAAAGCAGAGTCTCTTCCCAGCCCTCATTCCCCAAGATGAAAAGGAGGGTCATAAAGCTCTGCTTTCATTTGAGTAGAAAGAGAGAAGATAAAGAGGCAAATTGACTACTGAGATTATTTCTCAGAAAATTTCAGAATTGAACAATCTCTTTGCTGTTCCATGTGTATAGAGCAGTGTAACATTTAAGAACTGGGAAGGGCCCAACAACCTGTCCCATTTGCTTGAATGATTAAAATACACACACACACACACACACACACACACACACACACACACACACACGGATTTTTGAGACAGGGTCTTAATCTGTAGCCCACGCTGGTCCTGAATTCACTATGGAGCCCAGGCTGGCCTTGGACTCACCACAATCCTCCTGTCTCGGCCTCCCAACTGTTGGGATTACAGACACTGGCCACCACACCCGGTTTGTGTGTTGCTGAGGAATTTAACTCTGGTACTCAGTGCTTGTCCGCTGAGCCATTCCTCCAGCCCCATATTTGTTACTTAATGCAGAAGATGTTGCAATTTCACATTCAAGCTTGTGTCCTTTGTTTCTATGTGGTTTACTGAATCCTTCAATTGGGCAAGCGTTGATAGAACATTTTAGTGGACCTAGCCACTGCTGTGTTTCCCTCCAGCAAAATTAGGGCCCAATGGCTTTTCTTAGAATATGACTTTTGCTGGCAGATGGCAACAGAAATCTTTTAATCCTAGTATTCAAGATCATCAGGATTTTCTTGTGGGCTACAAGTGACTTGCCCCAGAGGATTCTGTGCCATTTCCTGCTGAAGTCCATATCCACTTAAGAATGCGAAGACATTAACAGCAGATAACTTATACTGAGATATCCAATGCAAATATTTAACATATTGCTAAAACTCCATAGGTGCTGTCTTTGAAAGCAAGGTGGTGGCTATCTTTCAGGCAGGTAGAAATCTCTTTGAGTGTCCCTATGGGGGAAATGCTGGTGGCCAGCTAAGGGCATTTACCTGTAGGTGCAGTTCACCAGAGCCTATGTAAAATGCAAAGGAGATGTGATGTCTACCTTTGAGGAGACTTCTTTTTTCCAGATCAATTTTTTGAGAAGTCATTGTGTCCTGAACAAATGGAGCCTCTTTAACCTTCAGATTTGCATTGAGCAGGCTTTTCAATGGACAAACATTCGAGTGCAAGGAGAGAAGGGGGAACTGGAATGAAATTGTATAAAAATGAGACTTGTTCTTAGGAGGGATTTGAAGCAGGAGGTATCAGAAGGGATTGAAAAGGCTTATCTCTTTTTAACCCCAGATTGCCCAAGATGTTTGTTTGGAATAAAGACCAGGCAGTGAGCATCCAAACCTTGACAAGTACCTAAAACCATTTCCTCTGCCTTTTAAGCCGATTGGTGCCCCTCCTACCACAGAACCCCCCCGGAACTAAAAGGTCCTTAATTTATGGTGAGTGAACTGAGAAAGCGTGCTTTCTTGGCCTGCACAGCCCAGGATTTTTAGACATTACTGGGATTGGCTCGCCGGAGAGGAGAGGGTAAGAAATGAAAGTGCTCGGGCCGCTCATCCGCACAAGCCTTTGCGCGAGGGGAGGGGAAAGGAGCAAAGTGGCCGGCCTGGAGGGTGGCAGTGGTGGTGGTGGTGGGGCTGTGCGGATGGGGGAGGGGCTGCGGGGCCGGCAGCCTGCGCCCAGCGGGACGCACACTCGGGTCCTCCGACGCGGCGGCCAACCGCACAGGGATTTTGAGTCGAATCGGGAAAAATATCCCAGAAAAACAGAGAGGGAGCAAGAGAGAGAGACCTGGATGGCAAGAAAAAAGGAAAAGCGGAGAGAGACAGAGAAGGAATGGAGTAGAAAGAGAGAGGGAGGGAGGGAGAGAGAGAGAGAGAGAGAGAGAGAGAGAGAGAGAGAGAGAGAGAGAGAGAGAGAGAGAGGGAAAAACATGGCGCTCGCAAGCTGTATGTGCAAAATCCGCAAGGAATTGCAGTAAATTCCTTTTTGTTTGAAGAAAATTTACAACTTGGTAATAGACCTTTTTATGACCTATTTGCGGTCGTCATTGGCTGCGGCTGGTCATGTGCAGGCGCCGCTCGCCTTCACGGCCTTTTTCCTGATTTCCCAGGCGAATTTCCCCCCGCATTCTGCTTTCCCAGAGCCTCACCCCCTCTTTTTCTAACCTTTGTCTCTGCAGAGGTGGGCTCCAGTAGCCGGCGACGGGACAGCGGGGTCCGCCGCGGCCTCCGCTCCCCGCCGGCGCCCGGCCTGTCCCCGAGCCGCCCGCCGCCCGAGCCGCGGGGAGCCCGGAAGGACCCCGAGCGCCGAGCCCCCGCCTGCTCGCGCGGCCGAGGCTCCGACGCGGCTCGGTCCCCGACATGAGCCGGTGTCCGCCGCCGCGGGCGCACGCAGCCGGCCGGCGCCGAAGGCATCGCAGCGGCCGCCCGGGCCGCCCGCCGCCTCCACCTCGCAGCCCTCCGGTAAGAGTCGCCCCTCCCGCGCCGCGAGCGCTGCCAGCGGGCAGCCCCGGAGCCCGGCGCGGCGCCGCCCGGAGCCTGGGGTCGCTGCCTGCCCCCCAGCGCGCCATCCCTAGGATGGCCCGGGGACTCGGGGTGGGCGCCCGCTGGGCTGGGAAGCCCGAACGGGAAGCCCCATTTCCTGCAGAGCTCCGGAGGGGTGGGCAGCCGCTGGCGGGACCCTGCTGCCAGGTCGAGCGCCCTTTAGTCCTCCCGGGAGGAAGGGTGTGTGGATGGTTCCTGGCCACGGGTCTTGCTGGGGGTGAGGCGTCAGGGGAGACACCCTGTAGCCGATACAGCAGTGGTTTTGCGGTTGCTCAGATGTACCCCAGAGACTAACAGGTGTGTGTGTATGGTTTTTTTTTTTTTTTTTTTTGAGGACTAAGGCTTTTGGGTGGGGGTGGGGTGGCTTCTGTGTACTCATGTTGCCTTTGATGCCTTTGGGGGTGTGTGTGTGTGTGTGTGTGTGTGTGTGTGTGTGTGTGTGAATCCGGGCTTTGGTGAGTGATGCTGGCTGATATTTAGGATTAGGCTTTATTGGGCCTGTGCACAAGATGAAACCTTAAGTATATTGTTTCCTAGTCTTGGGGAGATTTATACAATAAGAAGTCACGCGAGGTCCCCCCACATCTGGTAATCTGTTAGGTGAAGTGGATGCATGTTTTGGGAAATCACAGAAAATCTGTGCAGGTCTTTAGGATAAACCCAGCAGACATCTCAGAAATGTGAAGCATTTCTAAGTTCAAACATCCAAACATCGCGTGTGTTTTTCATTTGCTTGAGTAGAAAGAGCAGATCTTGCTTTACAATAGGAGTGGGTATTTTTAACTTACCAATAAATACTACACAACATATTTCCCCTTTTGGTTCAAAACTACTGAACCAAAGCATGCATTAAAAAAGAAAAAAAAAAACCTTTTGCAGAAATGGTGCTGTCTTTTTCACCGTCGATTCTGAATGGCATTTGAGGCTGCAGTTTGCAGGTTCTACCGCTATTTTTTTCGTGAACACGTTGGAAGGAATGCAGACCTAGCCAATTTGCCGCATTGCGCATGGGGCTGACCTGCGCATGGCAGTATCCTCTCCATAGCACCTAGCAGTGAATCCTTACTGTTTGCCCAAATATTACAGGTTAACAATATTACCCATAAAAGAGGTTTTAAACAGTAAATGATATGTATATGGAAAGGTATTTTTAGTTATTAACGACAGAATCGCTTTTGTTTCAAAATGGAGGGTCACAGTTTATGGCCAGTTGACATTTGCGGATTTGTCCTGGGTCACTCACCTCTGATCATTAACAAATATGAAACTCTTAAGTGACATTTTTTTTATTTGGAGTGTGTATCTTGTCATTATTTCTTTACTTCCGTGTCATGGCGGTGAGTTCATTCTTGATATCAGTCGAAACATTCCTTATTGAAAAGCAGGCCGCTGATAGGCCTTACTGAGGTGACTGGGGTCCTTGGGATCGCCAAGTTTGGTTGGGGCAGAAACAGTTGGTGTGAGTGGACTTGTGCTCTGATAACTAAACTGTAGGTTCTGAGCATCAGGCGCTCTTTGCTGGGTTCAGTGGCCTCCGACGTGCTCAAATGACCTAAAACCTGTAAGAATCGCAGGTCTGGTTACACAGAGGAGGGTGATGTCATGGGCAGATAGGACTGAGGGGCTCTTTGTGAGCCCTGTAGTAGCATTAAGAGCTGACTGGAAAGAAGTGGTCGATTGCATTTAGAGGAATAAATAATCCTCAATCACAGTTGAACTAAGGCCATTCAGTACACAGGGAAACTAGTTGAGGCTGTTGCAGCTACCAGAATCGCTTCTATTGTCTCTGTTAACCCTAACACCCTCCCCCACCCAAACCCTCTGAGGGCTAAGAAGCCAAGAAGCATAAATTCCAGGATTCCTGGCCCAAATCGTTGTCCATTTATACATTAGGGAGCCAGTGGCATATTTGGGCCTTGATGTCTATAGGTCAGGGCTGCAAACGGGGCTTCCGATCTCTGGGAAGACCAGGGAAAGGAGCAAAGATTGCTCTTAGGAATGTGGCCAAGGACCAGTGGTGAAAACCAGAGTGTTCCTCTTTCGAATGTTCTTTCAAATAAATATATTTATCCAGGATTCTGTTCTCAGAGCCCGAGAGGCTGTAGAAATCGGAACAAAGACAGTATTTCACCCTGGGCTGGCAGGCAGCTGTTAGAGGTATTTACGGCCTTGCCGCAGTGCGGCAACCAGAGAGGGTATGCACCGGAAGCTGAGAAGAAGCCACCGAGAACCCGGAATTCCGATTCGAATCTAATTTAGGGCCTTTTTTTGGGGAAATGTAGTAAATGGATTTCCCGTTTACGAATTAGTTTCTTAGAGTTGGTAGTTTCGCAGAACGAGAGTTTTTTAGATTTGATAGTTTTGCAGAGGGAGAAATGGTGCTTTCTGACGCTGGTGGTTTTCCCTGCCTTGGTGGGCATTTTAGGGAAAGCAGTGCCCAAGACATGAGATTTCTGATCCTAAAGACAACGCTGAGAGTGTTTCTTGGCAACATGGAGATTTTGTTGGTTGTCTGAAATAGAGCTTGTACGGCAGAATGGTAAAGGCTTCTAACAAAGATATTCCTGAAAAAGGGGAAGTACACGCTGTTCCTCTTTTGGTGGGGTTTCCAAGCCCATCTGCAGCCGAGAGCAAGACAACGTGTAGTGAGGGCTGCACAGCGCGACGCTCACGGAGGCAAAGCTCTGAGTCCCGCAACGCCTGCCACGCACGCTCGCCAGGCGTCCGGCGCATGTGCAGTGAAATAATAGCCCAGGGATTCAGCCACTATGCAAGGACAGGGGGAGGGGGCATGTGGACCCAGGGCAGGA
>PVKB01000124.1:881237-1033099 GCA_004027205.1 Ctenodactylus gundi
AGAGAGAGAGAGAGAGAGAGAGAGAGAGAGAGAGAGAGAGAGAGAGAGAGAGAGAGAGAGATCCTTGGGGACTGTATAGTATTTTTTCAGCCTGGTGCGTCTGCCTTGGGAAAAAGCCTTTCCTCCTGGCGCCTGTTCAAACCGCCAAACTTAAGGCCAACCCTTCAGGCCGACCGGTCCCGGATCTTGTTACGCCAGTGCAGCACGTTGGAGAGCTGGGGGGAGACGGGGGTGGCGGCTCAGCGTAGGGCAGTCGAGTAAATACATAAATAAACAGACAAGCTGGAAGGATTTTCCCCTCGGGCTTGCCTAATTAATGAGAGATGCGCCCTTCTGGGGCCGCGAGCCCTGTGGCGTGTGTCGGGGGAACGGGGCGAGCGCGGGGTGCTCTCGCCTCCTCTAGCTGCCGCAGGGGACGCGGGAGGACGAGTCTCTGGTGCGGGGAGACCTCCGCGGGCCCGAGGAAGCGCCGGGCCTCCGGTTTCCGGGGCTGGCGGAGTCCCTCCGCGCTGCTGTCGGGCGCCTTGTCCAGGAGGAGGCGCTGTAGGACAAGCGTCTTGCGCTTTGCGCGGCGCCGCCTTTGCCCCGACCGCGGGGGCGGGGAAGGGGCGGGCTCGCGGGCCGCCCCGCCCCCTCCCGCCCTCCGCGCGCCGGGCCGGGAGCTGGGTGGGTGATGCCGGGCGCGCTCCTCCGACTGTCAGAGCAGGACGCGCCAAGGTTCCCAGCGCCTGAAGGCTGCTTCCGGGGTGAGCTCGCCACCTCGTTCCCTCCGCCTTCCCAGAGGGGGCGCGATTTCCGTACGCTGTGCTTAGGCGCGAGCGACTAGGATCCTGTGGGAGCAGAGTGCTCCCAATCCAGAGAACCCCAAGCAGCCTCTTCCTGGTGGGCCACTGTTCCTCTCCCCAGATTCCAGGTGCCCAGAATGGGCAGAAAGTTCGCAGCGCCTCCTCCTCCGGCATGCTGATCTGTCTTTCTCCCTTCCCCTATCCCGTTTAATTAGAATTGGGATTTCTTCCGGACCCTCAAAAAGCCTGGGCACCCCACCCCCTTTTTCCTCTAAAATTAAGCAGAGATGCATATCTCCTATCTCTACACCAGCTACAAACCATTCTCCCACCAGTTAGCTCATTTCTGGCTTCAGGTGAGCATTTCTCACACCTACCTTCCACAGCTGATCTAATGCCGTTGACCCCTGTTGTCTCCTAGCAATGCAGGCGTCTGCTCTCTCCTCCCCCTACTTGAGAACAATGATTCTCAGTGAAGCACTGCATCCAAATCTCTCTTCTATAAAGCACGTTTCTGGGCCCCATTTCAGACCTACTGAATGTACAGGTATGATACCCAGGGACTTCCATGTGACCCACCCCCAAGGCATTTAGGATGAACACGCATGCTTGTGGAGGGTCTTTTGCTTCCTTCTTTGTTCTCCTCAATCTGTGTTCCTTCTCTGCTTCTCCATCTCGGCATCTTCCAGAGCCGCTCAGGTTCCATTCATGATCCTTCCTTCCTTCCTTCCTTCCTTCCTTTCTTTCTTTCTTTCTTTCTTTCTTTCTTTCTTTCTTTCTTTCTTTCTTTCTCTACAGTCCCTATTCTCCCCCCACCACTACCCATATGGAAGTCTCAAATAGAGCAGGTTCTGTGTTCGAACTGCCTTAGGTTCAAATCCATACGCCACAATTTCCTGCTATGTGACCTTAGACAAATAGAACTGTAGGCCCATTTCTTTCTTTGAAAAGTGGGAATGAGTGAGTACCTTCACAAGTTATGAGGATTTTTGCTTAAATAGCACTATGTGCCAGGCAGTATTCTAATCACTTTACATCCATTAACTCACTAGGTAAGGATTTAAAATGGTGTTTTGGGACATAAGAATTCAATACACGATTCTTCTTATTATCCCTTTTACGCTTAGCAGTCAGGCCTAGGCTTTCACAGCCAAAAGAGACCTGGTTCACTCATCAAATCCTTGAATTTACAGAGGACAAAAGACCCATGGTCACACAGGAAGTGCCGGACCCAGGCAGACATAGTTCTAGGATGTTTCCCATTGTTGTGATAGACTTTATAGGCCTTGGGCTCTTGTCTCAGTGCCTAGTACCTAATTTATTAGAATGACACCCAGGAGAAAAGCATTCCTAGCTCTTTGGTGGGAGGCCACACACCTACCCAGGGACAACTTTGACTCCTGCAGAGAGAGGATTTCAGGTCTTTCTTGAGCGCATCACCACCCTTCCCTGTCAGTCACACCCACCAGGCTAGCTGTTCATTTTGTTCTTCTACAACGAGAGTAAGGACCATCTTCAGTCTCTTGACTTCTTGGGTGGAGTGGGAAAGCAAAAGGCCAGTGGGCAATAGCTGAAGAAGCTGGGGAGACCCATCCCCCATCTACTGTACTCTGTCTGCTTGTGTACTTTGAGCTAGACTCTAGGGCTGTGGCTGCGACCGACCGAGGTGCCACCTAGGACCAGAGTGATGCCAGAGTATATCTTAAAGATACCATATCTCTTGAAATCTCTTCCAATTCTTTGAAATTATACCATTTACGAAGAGTTATGTTAATACCACATCAGACTACACACATGTGTATGCCTGTGTATTCAGTCTCCACATCCTTAGCTCTGGCTTCCATGAGTTCTTCCTATCTGCTTTCTCCATGAGGCCTTCACAGCGTTTTGGCGGAGGTGTTTCTCTTGTCTTAACTGGATTCCTTGTGCATCATATTTTCTCTGAAAATGCAGTAATCAAGTTGTTTTTCTTTTTTTTCAGTACTGCAGGTTGAATCAGGGCCTTCCCATTGAGCACATCATCAGCTCTTTTTTGATTTTTTTTTTTTTTACATGATGTTTCACTAAATTGCCCAAACTGGGCTTGAACTGGCAATCTTTCTGCCTCTACCTCCCAGGTGGCTAAGATTACAGATGCATACCACCACACCCAGCAGTAGAGTCTCTTTTGCCACCAGCTCTGTCAGGAGTTCTGCCCATAGCCTGGAATGGTGGCACTGCAACTCCCCATCTATGCCTGTCTCCTATGCCATCCAATCTCAGTTCTTCTGGAACTTAGATCGCTACCATAGCTCCTCTCCAGGGACTATGGGGCCCTTTTATAGCCCTGGCCCTGATAGAATCAGGCAACTTGCCTCAAAAGTTCCTTTTTTAGGAAGGGCACATCATACCTCATTGTTGCTGTTTTCATTCAGGGTCACTTCTTTCTTTCAAAGAACTAGAGCTTCAGTGACTGAGCTCATTGTCAGACGGAGGGGAGAAAAATTTTGCATTTAGTACTAGACTATAATGTCAGGAATATTCAATTATATTTCTCTCGTATTTGGTATCCCCTGCTCAGCCCTTCTCTGGCTCTAACTCCAGCCTGTGTCCTGAGTTCCAGCTCTGGGCATTGTCCTTATTTCAGCTCCTTTAGCCAGGAAGTTCACCTAATACCCTATTTCTTGTGGTTGTACAGACATTTTAAGAGGAGAGGAGAGGCCAGGACACTTCCAGTCTTCCTTGGACCCACGAAGTAGCAGGGCCTCTTGGGGTAGGCAGAGGGCTGATCTCCATTGCATTTGGAGGACAGCTGCTGCCTCCTGGGTCTCATTTTCTGTCTGTTCCTGGGAGCTGTTGCTGCTGGTTTGGAGGAGCCCTACAATGGGTCCTAACTCATGGGAGCTCACTAGGCAGAAATTCCCAAGACGGACTCTTTCCAACCAAATGGCATCAGTACCCAGTGTTCTGCTTTGCTAAGAAAGTAATTCATTGTAGTTTTTAAAAAGGCTAAATCTCTCTTCTTCTACCCCTTATCTGTTACCTCCACTAAAAGGACCATTAAAAGCCCTTGGGAATCCCCTAAGGCACTAGCACATGTTCATTCAGCTCTGCCACTGCCACTTAGCTTCTTGTCTCCATTCCTACTCTTTTTCATCCACCAAAGTTCAGAACAGTAAGAGTGAAGGAGACAAGGACATTTGCTGCTTAATCATTTTTGCCTGGGTATCCTAAGTTCAGAAATGAATGGAAGATGTCTGTGTCCTTTCTTTCCTCCTTCTCCTTACCCACAGCTACTTTTCTGTACAGTCTAAATAATACAGAGTAGGCTGGCTGTCGACTGTTACCTTCTTGTGTAAGCTTCAGTGACTCGCATGCAAGTCTCAGCCACCATCCTTCACCACCATTCACCCAAAGATAGCTACCGAGACCCTGTTCTAAACATTGCTCTTCCTCAGATTTGCCTTTTCTTTCCTTAAGTCACATAAAACATTCATCACAATTGCCTAGAAAATCATTTATCCTTCGATTACATTTTATTAACTCAAAGAAAAATGAAACTGTCTCCAACCTCTAAACTTTGTTTTCCCACAAGTGGTTAACAAGGATTAATTTCAGAGTTGCTGACCTTGTGCTAACAGGATCAGAAACCATTTTTGGAGGGTTATCTTTACCCATTATTTTAATAACAGACACCATCAACTGTAAAAAAAAATCCTCCTATATGGCTAATGGATTTTTTTTAAAAAAAGGAAATAAGTAGATATTCTTCTGTTTAGGCAAACAGCTTTCTGTGTTCTAATTAAGAGTCACCTTAGGAGATGGCTTTGAAAATGCATGTGGAAAGGATGCAAATTAGTATGCAAAGAGAGATCTTTGTACAGAGGGACCTCTTTAATGTTTTTTTGAGACTTTCTGATGAAACTTTTGTAACTGAATTTGCTCTAGAAATCATATTGCATGTGTGCATGCTCCACAAATCTGTGTAGAACACTCATTACTTTTGAATAGTGAAAATCACTCATTTTGGTGGCAACTCAAGGGGACCACAGAAGGGCTGGGGGTGGGGGAGTCAAGCTTCTTTCTTTCTTTCTTTCTTTCTTTCTTTTTGCTCCTCCATGGGAAGTGGGGCATCTTCATCACATCACCCCCAACCCCACCTAACCCTGCTTTACCCCACTTTGCCCTCCTTCCAGAAACACAGGCTACCACCTCCTCCTTTCCAGCAGCACTGGGCCCAAGTGCCGTTTCCTGGCTTTCTCAGCAGCCACACTTTCCCTCCTCCTCTTAGGCTCTGGGCAACAGTAAGGGGAAGCTCTTCTGGGGATCCCACCTGGATTTGGGCACTCAGGGACCTGTTGTCCCCAGCCCTGTGGTCAGGGGCAGGGTGAGAGCAGGAACATCTGACTTCCTGGGCTGGGGTTCCTTGGGAGCCTCATTTGCTTCCTCACACCCTCTCCTCTTCACACCAGGGCTGTTTTATTGTTTTATAACCTTCTTTAGAGCTTTAGTTGCCAAAGATTTTGACGAGGCTATTCTCCACTTTCTCACTTCACCAAACCCCAAGTCTTGCTGTTTTAAGCAGTTTGGTCACTTGCAAAGGCTTCTCTTTCAGACCCTAAGCAAATCATAGAAACCTCTAGTCCTGTGGCTATCTTCAACTTTTAGCAAGCTCATCCACAACAATACAGAGGAAGCCAAGTGTTAATTCCAACTGCCACCCCACCCCCAAGCCCACCCAGTCTCTTCTTAACCGCTCTTTCTCCATAGAAACTTAAAATTTCAACTTCTGTTATAAGGAAATACGAAGTGGCCTTTGACTTTCTATCACATCTAAAGCTAGGAAAATGATTGAAATAAAGGAGTTGATAGTACTCACAGCGAATGCAGCCAAAGACTCATAAGACAAGCCCACCAACCAGCCCTTCCAAATAGCACTATCTCCCAATTTAAACAGCCTTCTCTGAAAAGATGCTATTTGAAAAGCCTGGGGTATTGATATGAATATGACCTCCCTTGCATTCTGGATATTTGAAACTATTTAAATCTGAGGGAACAGTTGCTGTGAACCTTTATTTAGTGAATAAAAGTTTAAAGCCAAAGGTTATTTATGGTTCTGCAGCGATGGGACCTGAGTGGCTATTGACGAGCACGTGATTCCAATAAACTTTGTTTTATGGCTTGAGAGTTGACAAGCCAAAATATAATTCCCACCATAAATTAGGTTAAGAGCATACAAGTGCAGATGCTTGGTTCCTGGAGCAGCGATAGAAAAGTGAGAGGCTCCAGCCAGTGCCGGGCTCAGAAGGAGACAGTTCTGCTACTCCCAGCTCCCGAGCTCACTAGGAAACAAAACAGTAAGTCTTACTTTTTCTATGACAACTCCAGAGGTGCGGGAATTTCTCTGCCCCGACTTTTCTTCCTGGGTACATACCATCAAAGTTAATTCTAATTTTAACCTCAACCTAAATTAATACATTGAATGGGAATCCTGGTTTCCTCCCCTAAACCCCACAGATATGGAAAGTTAGGAATTGAGGGTTTCCACCTCACGAGAGGGATGTCTCTCTCCTTGCTATGGTGGACAATTACTTCAGAGCTGGAATTAAGCAGTGGTAGGCTGGGAGTAGGGGGGGGGGATGTGGGTGTGGAGATAGCTTTGCCCCCCCAGTATTTCTGAGAAGATTGCGATTGTAGAATAAAATTGGAGAAGATTCAAAAGTTAAAGTTGGATTCCATATTCTGGGGGGACTACTAGTTTGTAAGATTGGTTTGCGGGTTCTCTTACAGCAATGCTGAAAAATTGATGTCATACCCATAGAACTTGATAGCAATCTAGAGCATGGACACTTACCTTTTGAACCCATTCATTTTCTTCCTGTTTGGTTATCATTTGAGTCCTCATTTCCTACTGGAAATTGCTTTTTGTTTTGAATTGGAGAGGTGGAAAAGCAAGTTCCAGCTATGCCTGATTCTGATTTAGGGAGGAGAAAGCAGGTTTTGGGGATCGCTGGTTGGGTCTGAGGTATTTGAAACCAATCCGAAACTGGGAAAGGAAATTGCCCTAAGAGACAGTCGAGGGAGCTGGATACGGAACAGATGGACCAGCTACCCTGTCCCCAGAGGACCTGCACCCACATCAAACCGGTTGCAGCAAAAGAGACCGCACAAAGGCCCATATTCTTCCTCCCGGGGTTCCCATAGGGGAAACCCCTGTTACAGACGATCTGAGTCGACCAAACCACCAGTAAGTAGGTTTTTCCCAAGGGTGCGTGCAGTGGAGGGGGTGATGGAGGAGGAACTCTCACAATCTGTGGGTCTGCCCTGGAGAACTGCAGTTCATGGAGAACTTTGCACAGTTCCCGAGGGCCGGTACCCAAAGCAGGAGGTCTGGGTATTATTGGTGGAGGTCGGGGCTTTGTAAATTTTCTGTGTCATCCATGTCTGCTTTATTAGCCCGCGGATTTAAGGGACCTCCGTTTTTTCATTGCAACAGGTTTGGGACCATGAAAGAGCGGCAGCTGTAAGTACCTTCCCGTTTCTTCCGAAGCACGAAGAGGTAGTACTATTCTGGGGAGGTGGTGGCCGCGTTCGCGGGTTGGGCGGGTGAAGGACCGGCCTTGCCTCCCCAGGCCCGGCAGGCGCGGAGAGCTGCCTTTGGGAAGTGGAGGATGTAAACTGAGCTCCCAAGCAGCTTTTCTGGGGCCTAGTTCACAGTCACCTGCCTCAAAGAGCTCACCGAGGGGTCTCGCCCTTGTCTCCCGGGGGGCCCCCTTGGGCCTTCTTGGCCTTCCCCGGCTGAGCCATTTCGCACAGGTGCAGCGGCGCTGGAGCGCTGGCTCCTCTTACGAGCTCGCAGCTAATTAGCAGCCTACTCTATTAACTAACGAGTTGGGGCGAGCAGTCTGCATCCTGCTCGAACCAACACAGTAAACGCCAAAGCAACGCGATCCTTCTCCGCAGCCCAGCCCACTTTAATCTGGTCCAGTCTAGACCAGCCTTCTTCTGTAATTTTTTCTTTTTAATTTACTTATTAAAAACAAAAACTTAACACTCAGTGGCCTCGGGTGTGTTGAGTTGGCCTGCTTCCAGGAAGGGCTGCGAAATCTGAGTTTCCAAGGACATCCATCTCCCGCCCCTCCCCCCAGGCCCTAGCTCCAGCCCTGTGGGCCCAGGTTTTGGGACTTCGGCTGAGCCAGGGGCGTACAGGGTAAGGCCCTGCTTCACCTCTCTTTCTCTGTAAGTGCAGTTCCAGAATCTTTGTGCCAGCCACAAGAAAGCGTAGCAGGACAGGGTGGGATGGGCTTGGTCCCGGACTCCTGGATTCCTTGTTCGGATCTTTTTGAGTTGCCTATGCTTCACAAGATGGGTACGTTTCTGAGAAGGCCTTTGACGTTTCCAGGAGGACCATCTCATTAAGGTGGTGGTTGTCGTGGAAGAGTCAAAGAAAAGATGATGCCCCCTTTCTTACTGCAAAACGGGAGCTGATTTTAAGGAAGATGAGGCGTGCAGAACTGTAGGACCCCGGCGTCCTCACTAGAGAGATGACCTTTCTTTGTAGCTGGAGAAGCTCAGCTAGGTTTCTTTGCTCTGCTAGGCTGGGAAGCCCAGTGGCCCCTCTAGGGCTGTGCTCACCCGGAGAAGTTGAGATCCACCCAGCACGTAGTTCCCCTCTGCGAACCAGACTGGCTCAAGTGAACCAGGCTCCAGACTGAAAATTTGGTGTCTTGAGATCCCCTGGCCTTGCCCCGTTTCCCGATGATGCCTTGACTCTAGGTACTTATCTCTGCCGAAGCTGCTTGCTTGCAAGCCCACATTGGGCGCCTTGTAGCTGAACACAGCACAAAAAGCCTGAGAGATCAAAAGCATTAGTATGGGCAGTTGAGTGGGGAGGTGAATATTTAACGCTTTTGTTCATCAATAACTCGTTGGCTTTGACCTGTCTGAACAAGTGGAGCAATAAGGTGAAATGCAGGTCACAGCGTCTAACAAATATGAAAATGTGTTAGTAAACTCGCCTGGTTCCTACCCAGCCCACGAGCTCCCCCAATTTTCTGCATAGAGTAGGCCCAGGGTCCTCAGAAAGGCGGGTAGCTGGAAGCTTTTGGCATTAGGGGAAATCGAGGAAACTCTCCTGGGACACATCTACTTAATAGCATAGAGCCCTCGTTAGAGTCAGCACCCGGGACCTTTCTTGCAAAGAACCCGAGGTCTGAAAGGCGTGTGTGCAGATTCATAACGTGCAGAGTGGAAGAGAGCAGGGACTCTCTCAGGTTGGGTGGGAGGCATCTCCCTGCCCCTCCCACCAGATCCAGTCCCTGGGCTTGAAACTAATTTTGGAATTATGGAGGGAGGAGATTGCAAACAATATGAAAATTTTGGACATCTTGGGTCTGTTGTCAGGTAACCAAAAGCCCCACTTGATGCAGGGTCACCCTCTGCATCAGAAATGTGCTTGGCCTGAGTGCGGAGTGGAGTCCTGAACTGAGGGGCAAGGCTTGGGCAGGATGGAGGCGCTGGGGCGGGTGAAATTGGTGAACTTTTGTACTCTTGTGTGCTGCTGTCGACAAAGCAAAAATAATGAAACTTTGTGATATGTTTGTAAATGATTTTGAATGACCCCTCGCCCTGCGCTTCACCATTAGTGCGCTGGCCGCAGCCAGGGCGGCTTGGTGCCTTGAGCAGTGCCTGCCTGCAGGTCTGCAGCAGCAGTCGCAGGGACACCGAGAGGCCAGAGGGGCTGAGGGCCCGGGAAGGTAACCCTTGCTCGACTTCTGGGAGCACTGCCTTGGAGGCCAACCTGGCTTGGCGAGGCAGTGGGGAAAAAACAGGCAAAGGATGTTTATTCCTCTCTCGCCTCTTTTTCTTCTGCTGCTGAGGACATTTGCTCCTTTCTGGAAAATACCACTTGGTAAGAGGGGGAGACTATTTGGATCCCAAGAGGGGGGGTAATAAAAGCCACTATCTTTAGGATGGATTCTTTTCGTTTCCTTTCTTTTTTCCTTTTTTTCCTCTTCTTTTCTTTTTTCTTTCTTAAGAAGAATTTCCTGGCTGCTCAACTTCTCAGTAACCCAGCTCCTGGCAAAAGAATGAGAGTATTCATTTCTATAAATTGTCACCAAGCTTGTTAGTCTACCTGAACTGTCCCTGGAAGTGCTAGGGACTGCATTGGGCCAGTGGTGGCTCGGTAAGAAGAGGCTAGGGCTGGCAGCGGTCTGAGTATCTGCCTTGGGTAGAACTGGAAGGTCGTAACGTTGTCTATATATACCCTGTAGAACCGAATTTGTGTGGTATCCACATAGTCACAGATTCGATTCTAGGGGAATATATGGTCGATGCAAAAACTTCACATTTCTCCGAAATAGGCAGAGATGGAGGTGGAGACTAGAGGCGGCTGGCGTAGTTCAGCCGCCTCTTTCTGTTTCAGTACCTTGGATTCTAGGAGGATCAACTGTGCCCGGTGACCTCAGGAAGCTTTTTCCTTTTGGAGCTCCTCACCTTTAAGTAAGGGCTCCAGTAGGTACTTCAGCAGAAAGAATCCCTACCTGGTCTCATGGATACTGAGCCAAAAGGATTAGGCTTTGGGGTGCTGGGGAATGAAGTAAATAGCTAGCTAGTTCTGCCCCAGCTCTGCCTCCGTGAGGCAGGGTGGTGTGCAAATACACCCAAGTGGGGACTGGCTTTTGGGATCGTGTGTGAGGACAAAGCGAACTGGGAAGAAGGCTTGTCAGCACCTGTGGGGAGCATTTAGATGACGTGAGGGTCCCTTCCCCACCTTCGGAGACTAGGCATCCACAGACGGTCTCCTACCATATCTGCAGGGCCCGGCGTTGGCCAGCAACTCCCTGTCGTGGGCACTGGTAGAAAAGCATGGTGGTTACTCATTGCCTAACTTAATTCTGGCCCGCCAGATCCTGGTAACTTTTGGGTGACCCCGATGAAGACAAAGCCGGACTCAGTCTTTGTACGGCAGGGTCGCAATCTGGCGGGCTGCGCAGGCAGAGTGCCCGCCTGGGGCCCTCTGCCCAACTCAGAGGCCACCTCACCCACCCGCGCCTCACTGTCCTGCACCCCAGTAGAGAATTTACCCTTCTTTGAACTGTGCCCACTTTAGGGAAGTGCTTCAGGCGAGGGTAAGTGGAAAGGGCATGAGAGGTTAGCTCAAGTCAGCGGCAGACAAAAGCCGAGGTTACCTGCGGGAAGCAAGGGCTGGGGATTGGGGTTCCATTAACATCTGGCCGGGGGTGGGGGGCCCAGGCGTGGCACGGCAAGTCACTTGATCACACGTAGGTTATTTAGTTAAATTTGTGAAAATTATGAGATGCTCACCAAACCGGTGATAAACTCGCTCCCTCCCCATTGGCTGGCCTGGTCACATGGCCGCCCAACTTTATTCAGTTGACAGCAAGTAGGAGGGCCCTATGGAAAGAGAAAAAAAGACAACACGAGAAAAATTAGTATTTTCTACCTTCTGAAATTAATGGCCATGAGTTCGTATATGGTGAACTCCAAGTATGTGGACCCCAAGTTTCCTCCGTGCGAGGAGTATCTGCAGGGCGGCTACCTAGGCGAGCAGAGCGCCGACTACTACGGCGGCGGCGGCGGCGCGCAGGGCGCCGACTTCCAGCCCCCGGGGCTCTACCCGCGGCCCGACTTCGGGGAGCAGCCCTTCGGGGGCGGCGGCCCGGAGCCCAGCGGCCCCGGCGGGCACTACGGCGCCCCGGGAGAGCCGTGCCCGGCGCCCCCGCCCGCGCCCCTGCCGGGCGCCCGGGCCTGCAGCCAGCCGGCCGGCCCCAAGCAGCCGCCCCCCGGGACGGCGCCCAAGCAGCCGGCCGTGGTCTACCCCTGGATGAAGAAAGTGCACGTGAATTCGGGTAAGGCGCGGCCGGCGACCTCGGGCCGCTCCGGCCCTCGGCCCGGGTCCCGGGAGCCGGGATGCGAGTGGGTGGGGGCACGCGGAGCCTCCTCGGGCGCTGCGATGACTCTCTCCATAAATTTTTATTGCGGACGAAGCAGGCCGGGACCATGTGGCTGGCTGCTTGGCTGTGGGCGCAGGAAGGGGTGGGGAAGGGGTGGGGTGGGGGAGGACTCCATTTTCAGAGCGCTGAGAACGCAGGGGAGGAGAAGCGCTTTTCCAAAATGCCAAGGGACCTCGCAGCTCTCGGTGGGCCGGGGGGACGGGGGGCACGTGGGCGGGTTTTGCCCTGGCAGCCTAGGAGTGGATGGGGGCGAGGGGGTGGGTGGGAGCGAGGAGAGGATGGGCGGGGGGCGCCGGGAGGGCTCGGGGCCTTGGGGGCGCCAGGAAGTGAGCAGCAGAGGCGAGGGGCCTGAGCAGTGGCCGGGCACTGACCTGGCTGTACCACCGATTTTGTCTTTCAGTGAACCCCAACTACACCGGCGGGGAGCCCAAGCGTTCCCGGACGGCCTACACCCGGCAGCAAGTCCTAGAACTGGAAAAGGAATTTCATTTTAACAGGTATCTGACAAGGCGCCGTCGGATTGAAATCGCTCACACCCTGTGTCTCTCGGAGCGCCAGATCAAAATCTGGTTCCAGAACCGGAGGATGAAGTGGAAAAAAGACCACAAGCTGCCCAATACCAAAGGCAGGTCATCCTCGTCATCCTCCTCCTCCTCCTGCTCCTCGTCAGCTGCCCCCAGCCAGCATTTGCAGCCGATGACCAAGGACCACCACACGGACCTGACCACCTTATAGAAGTGGGGACCCTGGGCCCATCCCTCCCTGTGCTCCAGGCTGAGCCGAAGCTGCGGGGGCAGGCCTGGCCTGCTGTCACCTCTGGGCTCTAAGGTACTGTGGGGTGGACCTGGGACTTGCAGGCCGCCCTCGGACTAGGTTAGCATCCTGCCCGAGGGCAGCCCCTCCCTGAAGTGGAGATGGGGGTGGGAGGGATGGGCGGGATTTTCTCTCTAAGTATATTATCATATGGCAGGAGCTACTGAGAACATAAAACCGTGGTGAGTCATTAAACTCATGAAAATCTCTGCTGTTGAATTTTGAATTTGCAAATGAAGATTGGATGCTTTATCCCAGTGTGATTTTGAACATTCTCCCCCACTCCACCCCTCCAGGGAGTTTTGTGGTTTAGTAACGTGGGGGAGTTGAGGCAGAAGTTTGGCCACCCCTGTGCTAGGTGGTTTCAGTGGTAACAGGAGAGAGCTGGGCCAAGATTTCTGAACATTCTGGGTTGTCTGTATAATTACCAGCATGATTTGAGAAAGATATTGTGCTCACAGTGGCCCCCTGCCCAAAGAAGTAAGTCTAAGAAGGAAGTGAAAACGGGTTTATTTTAAGTTTAGATTATATTCGCTTAAATATTTATTTGTTGGGGAATTGGGGACAGGAATAATTGACACCTTCATGCCAAAAACCTTAAGATGGTGAAAGGGCTGAGCTTCAGGGAACTGAATAGATACATGTGGACTTAGGTTTGGCTGTAACCTGTTTATCGAACTCCACCGCACCCCACTCTCTGGAAATATGTGCAAGTGTCTTTTCACCCTTGTAGAGGGGAGCAAGGGGTCCACCCAAGGTTGAATTTTTGAAAATATATTTTCACGTGGGATTTTTTTTTTCAACTCTGTGCTTGCAACCAGTTCTGGGTGATTAAAGGAAAGGAGAAAAAAAAGAAACAAATGGTCCAACATTTTCCTTCTGGGGAAAGAAAACAAGCCTCTCTGCCCTAGGTCCTCAGATAATGACTGGATTTTCTGTTTCAATTGGATTCCAAATGCTCCACATAGCCTATCTTGTATGAATTGGAGTATGCTTATATGGGGGAGGGGTTGTGCAGGGGAGAAAGTGGGGAGATGAGGAAGCTGTGTTTTATAAAAGAAACTAATTGAATCTAAAGTTTATAAAAGTTGATCTTTGGGTCCCCCCCCCCACAGAAGTTTTAATTTAAAAAAACTGCCTTAGGAATTTTCCCCTCAAACTATTAATTAGAAGCAGAAATTGTTAAAGTGTAAAATTTTCAGGCTTTCTTCTTTGCCTTGAGAATAGTGATTTAAAAGTAATCACTCTCAAACAACAGGAGAGATGTTCTTAGACATTTTTCTTAAGCCATGCCTGAGGAGAGTTCAAAGCTCATTTTTGTAAAATGCTGACCCTTAACGATAAAGGGGAAAAAGTCAAAGGTAATGACCAGAGTTCATATACTCAAATGAAACAAGCCCTCAAAAGTTGGAATCCCAAAGCCTTAGGCTTCCAGAAAGAAAACCATGGTTGCAGCTACCAAAAAGTGACAGGGGGTGGGGGTGGGAAAGGAGAAGGGTAATCTTTAAACTTAATTCTAAGATTCATAATGAGGTTATTTTTTCTTCTTGGTTTCAGTGATAATCTTGAAAATATACTTAAGTGGAGGAGGTGGGGAAGACTTTCCCTACAGGCATGTTCTTTGGTTCTGTGTCTCCTGAGAGCTGAGGGCAGGTATTCACTGGAGTCCCTAGGCTGAAATTCAGCTTCTCTAAAGTATCTTCCAAGCCTTGGTCTTTTGTATTAGACCCTGGGGACAGCTCTTTGTTCCTCCTTGGGGTAAGCCTGGCTCTCAGACTTGCACATGGCAATACTTGAATATCGCCACGTCGGGATATTAAAGATGGATATTCCTGCATTATTTGCATCATTGTTTCTATGACAAAAAGCTCAGAGTTCATACATAGTCAAGATGTCTTTTTTCTGACGCCCTCACGTTGAGAAGCTGAAAAGGTATTTCACTGAAGTTCGGCTAAATTACAGAATCAGGTTCATCCAGAGGACAAATTTTCTATTCGATTAGCTGTATTTCAGCCGGAGGACTGACCTCGAAACCCTTAACCTTTTGGACTCTAACTACCCTTCTCTTCTTTTTTCCCTCCTCTAACATGGAGAGCAGTCTTTGGATGTAGATTTGAAAAGAGCCGCATCCTTAGGCAAGTTGGAAAGTTGCTGAGATTCTTTCCGAAAACCCAAATCTGCGCATGCATTGCAGCACTCCTTGGGAGAGGGAAAAAGTGTGTTTTTATGACATCTAACTACATTGAGATTGTGGAGATTATTACCTAGATTTTCCCCCTCAGAAGAAGTTCTGGCTACTTACCCAGCTTCAGATCAAATGCCACACTGTTTAACTGCCTTCACCTTGTCCCAAAAGCAAGCAAGAGATATTTTCCAGAATATAACCCCAGCTTCTTCTCCAACACAGCCCCACTACTTTGCAAAGTATCTTAATCAGAGAAAAAACTTCTTTGTTTATAAATTTGAGCTCTCCTTCTCAGCTTAGAGGGATTGTCTTTTGAAATGTTAATTGAGCCTGGAAGGCCCTGAGCACAGCTCCACACCCTGAGGTCCTACTGGGACCCCAGTATCCATTTGGGCCTAGATGAGGGGGCCAGGCAAGGGGCAGGGTTCTCCAACCACCTAGGGCAGGAAAGAAAATGAGTTTCCATCTGGGAACGTGCTCAGAACAAAGCTAGATGTGGAAAGGCTCCAGTCCCCATTTGCTATTATTTGTTTCAAGTTTGTTCCCCCAAATATGAGCCAGAAGTGTTTGCTTTGGTATTGTTTTTTCTAAACCTGGGTTGGGGTCCTGGCTGGAGGAGGGGAAAGTGAAGTGTTTGCTGAGGACTAGCTCCTCGGACCCCCATCTGACTTGTCCATCCCAGCATTTTGTTGTGAGATGACATTGTCAGTCAGCCCCATGGAGTCTGTTCACATGAGATGCTTTTTTAATAGAATTGACCAATGTTTTGCTGCCACTGATTAAAGTATTATTTATACTAATTGTTGCCTGTAGTTTTGATGTAATTCATTGATCTATATTTGAAATAATAAAAAGTGTAGCAAAATCTCCCTCCTGTTTGGTGCCTTGACAGAAACATTCTTTGTTAAGTCTTATAAAGGCTAACATTCACTAAGAACAGTTTACTATTTCTGCAATAAATTGGTCAACAATTTATTTGGTGCCTGAGGTGTGAAGGTCAACCGCAGGTGAGCCTTGGTGAGCCTTAATGACCCCATTATCGTCTGCTCCCCATAACATACACCCCCAATTTTGTCATCATATTTTGTGAGCATTTGGAAAGCTGGGGTTGAATACAGGCTGTGGGACAGTGGGTGTTATTTGTTGGTACAAAAGGAAGTAACTGTCTGGGCTAAAAGGGGTTCCATGTTAGCTTTCCATCTGCGTGCTCACCCATCCACTACCCCAGACCCATCCCAAGACCCTTCCAGTCTCCAACCCAGTGGAGGTCTATGTTTGTTCTATGGGAAACCTCCTCACCCTCCAGACATGGGGGAGAGAGTGCTGGTTCTGGGCCCAGTAGAAGCTGGCTGCTGCCTGCTCTGACTTGGCCCAGCTGGCCTCCAATCTTGGGCTCCTTCTACTCTTACTGTGTTGCTCAGGCCTCCAGGGGCCCCTAGCACCTGCCCCCTCGACTCCTCAGACAACAATAAGCACTCCCCTCTATAAAAAGTATCCGGCACTATTTTTATCTCCAGGGCTTTTCCACATCTTGGCCTCAGCCTTGAAGAAGGGGCCAGGACAGGAGTCCCAAAATAGATGGGGGGTTTGCTCACGACAGGAAATGAATAGAATGCGTAAAATCAGACATGTGTCCTTAATATATGGAAGGGCTCGCTCCAGACGCGTGGACATGTGTATTTATAAGTGCGTAGACAGAAGTTTAAATATTCAGACACATTTTATGATTGTCCTCTGCCCGTCTTCCGGTTAATGGCTCCTCCTGTGCCCACCAATACATCAATACCGCTGTGTGTATTGAATCGCGGGCAGGGATGAGGAGGAAGCAAGTCCATCGCCCAGCCCGCTGAGGCCAGTACAGTAAATCGGGACCCTCGGCAGACGGCGCTTCCCGCTCGCCCGCCATGTTGGGGAGCCCTCCCTGCCCCCCACGCCCGGCTGGGCGGCCGGGGCTCGCTGGCAGCCGGGGGAGGGCCTTTCATAACCCGGAGAATTTTCAAAGTGCGAGGAAGATGATAAGAATAGATTTCTACAAGTCCCGACCACGTGATTGGCGAAATAATTAATTCAGCACGTCCCTTAAGAAACAAGGAGTCGTCATTAATCTGCCACGCAAAGGGCTCTCTCCGACTTGGAAAGTGCAGGGATCCCACGAATATCGCCCGCCGAGGGGGGCGGCGCGGCGCCCCCAGCCCTCCACCCGGCCCTCGGCGGCGGGGCGCGGGAGCGCGGCCGGCAGGTAAATATTTTGGCGACTTTTATTTCATCGGATTTAAATCCTTAATGAACTTAGCTGTCAGGGCCGCTGACAAATAGTTCCCTTTGCTTCCTGATTTGGAACCGCGCGCCGGCGAGAAGTTGTTAGTGGCTTGGATGGTGACCTTTGGTTCAACAAAGCTTTGCACTTATGAAAAATTACTGAGAGCGACTGAGTGTGTGTGTGTGTGTGTGTGTGTGTGTGTGTGAGAGAGAGAGAGAGAGAGAGAGAGAGAGAGAGAGAGAGAGAGAGAGAGGGTTGCCAGGGGCTGGGGTGCGAGGGTGGTGGGTGACGGTGCGCGCAGGCTGCTCCAAGACAACAGGAGTTGTAAAAAAAATCGGCCGGGCTGGGGACACGCCTGGCGCACGCGGGCCGAGGTTGCCCGGTCGCCTGTGTCTACCGGGAACAATGGTCGCTGTCACGGCATCTGCCGCCTATTCTTAAACCGGCGAGAAAAGGCCCCGGCTCTCTTTTCAAGCGAGGGTCGTAAATTTTTCTTTGCGTCATAATAGAAGGCTATAAAATCGAGTTGAAATTTTACCCCAGGCAGATTTTAACCAACAGATAATGATTTCCGAGTTCCTTCCCTGCTCTCTTCCTTCTCCTCCCCTGGCTCTGCGGCTTCTGTCATCCCACCCAGGAGTTTCTCCTTCATTCCCCTTTATTTTTGTATTTTTTTGATTGTTTTGAAGAGCTGAAAAGAAAAGCAAAAGGAAGAAGTCCCCACCGCTCTCCCAAGGGAGCACCCCGGGTATGGGGAGCCTTCGGCAAAGGGGGACGCGGGGAGGCCCGGGCCAACCGCGGAAGGCTTCCAGGCCTCCGCTGCAGCTGTTTTAACCCAGGACTTCAAGACACGGTGTCCTAAAGACACCGGGCCGCTGCCCCACCCACCCCCCAGCTTGCCGGGGCCCTGAGCGGCAGACAGAGTCTCCCTGCAGCCCGGAGCTCCAATCGGCCGCCCCCAAAACGGCCTCCTTATTCGCCCCCTTCCCTCTGCTCCACTGGCTCTGGGCAGGATTTCCGAGAGCTGGCGCTGCCTGGCTTGAGTAGTTGTTTGGGGACTGTGTGTTTTCATTCCTTTTTTATTTTCTTTTTTTCTATTTCTTCATTTTTTTTTGGTGTGTGTGTGTATTTCTCCGTCAGGAGAGAAACAAAGTTTCCTCCGTTATGAATTATACATTCAAACAATAACACATTAATTCAATTATTCAAAGATGACAAATGTTTATGTGCTTAGCAAGTGACTCCGGCGCAGATTCTGGGCGCTTTCGCGGAGCCGATCGCGTTTTTCTCAATGAGAATCGTCTCTCCTCCCACCCCACCCGCCTCAACCCACCCAGACATTCCCTCGTAGGCCCTACGGTGAACCCACAAAAAGCCCGCCGGCCTCCCTAGCTGCTCGGCAGCCCACAAGCTCCAAGGCCTGGGCTTGGCGGGCACCGGCTCGGGCTATTTTATCAGTGTGACAATTGCCCGGGTTGGTGTGATAAATCATCGTAAGTAATTCCTGAAAGGGTGTGAGGCTGTTGGGGGCCGGGCGAGGACTGTAAATCTTTCCGGTTTATTGCTCTATGAACATATGCTCCGATTGAAGAAGGCTTAGATCCTTTCCTGGAGACACACATTCCCGCCATGCAGTCCCCCTCTCTGGCTGGCGATTAACACTTGCCCGGCCGCGGGCTGTGTCCCCCCCGCCCCCCAAGGCTGGGGGGGTCCTCAGGGTGTGGGTGCTGTAGGGACACCCAGGTCCGGCTGGGAGAAACACACCGAATGGACTTCTAGCCCAGTGAACAAAGGTTCAGGGGACTGGAGTGTGGGACGGTCCCCGGGCTGTCTGGGTCCTCCAGACGGAGGACTTGTTCTTACTCTCTCACCAATGCTCATTTGGAGTTTGGGCGCTTTCTCTCTTCTGAGACCTGGCAGGCAGCGACAAGGCATCAGCTTCGTGCCCGCTGAGAGGCTGAGCCAGCGCTGAAGGCCGCCTTTGGGAATGGGGTGTAATACAGGATTCTGGGGTGAGGGCCGGGCTGGGGGAGGTTCTTGGAGCTCCTCACAGCCCGGAGCTGGCTGTGGATGCCGCGGGCTCAGGTGCACTTAAATCTCCCCCTATGCGGAATCGGTACTGTAAATCCCACCCAACCACCTGGATGGACAGTGTTGGGTCCTGTTCTGATTTAATCTTTCTGAAACAGAAGCTTCCTGGTCCCCCAGGTGAGCCCAGCCTGGACTTCCTCCGCAGGGCCCCCTGTCTCCCAGGTGGCACCGCAGGAAGCGGGAAGCCGCGGCCTGGCGGTGGCTGGGCCTGCGGGATCCGTCGGCTTTGCGCAAATCTGGAGCAGAGCAGGTCGCCCCGGCAGCAGCCGGCGCCTAGGAGGCTCCGGGCCTCGGTAGGGCAGGGAGAAAGGGAAGTCGCTGGGGCGTGGGGGTGGGGGTGGGGAAGCCAGGCGACTTTTCTGGCTCAGAAGTTGCGGCTTGCCTGCTGAACTCGCGGCCCGAACCAAGGACCCAAGGAGCGGTGGTGGTGACGGGGTCCCGGGGTGACCGGCCAGGGCCGAGAGGGGCTCACATCTTAAGTCCAGAGCCTTCGCTGCGGCCACAACTTAGCTGCCCCCCTCGCGATGGAGAGAGCGGGCGGCGGAGAGGCCGCCTGGTCGGGGTGCGAGCGGCAGCGACGCCGAGCGCGGGGCGCGGCCGAGGCGCTGGGGAGATTCTGCTGTTCCGCAGCCGTCTCCAGAGATGCACTAAGAAAGGCAGGCTCGGAAACGTCCAGCCCCGACCGGGGTGGCGGGAGGCCGGCCGGGGTCAGAGGTCGTGGCGTGGCGAGGGACCCGAGCCTTCATCCCGCTGCTGGTGGCCAAGCGGCGGCCGGGCAGGTCCCAAGCCGCGGGAGGAAGGCTCTTCTTGGGTCACCCACCCACCCGTGTCTGCCCCTGGGAAGGCGTCCGGGTCCCACGACTCCCGAGCCCCTCCTCCCAGCCCCCGGGCCTGGCTCTGCTCCGGGGCTGGATGGCGTGAAAGTTTCAGCCTCAATCAGTACAATCTTCCCTCGGGGTCACGTGAACAAATATGCTCGCATTTGAAGGCAGCGTCTGTATTTCCCGACTATGAGGGGATTTCCGGGGCTCTCTCCAAATCCAGAAAGGACCAAGTTTCGAAAGCAAAACAAACCCCGAGCTCTGGGGGGCCCGGGAGGGCTGGGCAGGAACCCAGAGGTGGGTGGGGGCGCGAGCGGCTGTCTCTCCGGGCCCGGGATCGCCCCGGCGGGCGGGTGGACCGACCTGCGCGCGGCGCGGGCGAAGCCAGCTCGGGGACTGCGAATGCGCTCCTCCTGCGTTTATTGGTAGCTGAACCTCAGCCTGGTTCCGTTCTACCGGGAATTCCGTGTGCTCGGGTATATGGCCGCGTCTGCCAGCGCGCAAGACCAGGGTTGGGACAGTGTTGTCTGCAGACAAAGGGGGAAGGCTAGCTCTGCCCCCCACTGGCGCCCACTCTAAGGCCGAGGACACCAGGTTTATGATAAATTGGGATCCAGGTAAGCAATTGCATGACAAAATGGAAATCTTTGGGCATGGGGCTGCTTGTTGCCCAGAGCGGGATACTAAATATGATTTATTTTGTGTAATCTGTGATCTTGATTATTGCCAATTGGTGAGGCAGCCCGTGCAGACTTAGACATACTTCTACATATACATGGAGGACAGTGATTAATCCTAACGAGGTGCACTTTGAGGGACGTTCCCCGCCTACCCAAAGGTTAGGAGGACACTACCTTATCAGGCTTAGAGGGTGGCTGGCAGCGTGGGGGGTGGCAGCGGAGGAGGGGTCCAGTGAGGGGGTGAGGGCTGGAGTTAATATTTGGAGGATAAATGGACAGTTATGGGAATAAGCTGAAAATAAAATGAATAAAAAAGAAACTTTTTTTTTTACACTGTCATTGCCAAAGTAAGATGGAGCATCATATTAATTCCGTGTCTTGGGCTGCTGGGCTGGGTGCAGGCGTGTTGATTTATATGTATTTTAAATAAACTCGGTGGCCAGCCAGCTGCCTGCATTGTTCTGGGAGCCAGCGCCACACAGCCTTTACCTCTTGCTGTTGACTTAGTTCTCCCACCCTTGGGAGTTAGAATACTACTGATCTTCTCCCCCAAATTACCCCTAAGCTATCCTAAGGAGTTTGGGAGGTTTCTCCTCACTCTCTGTCTAGGGTTTTGGCTGTAATAGAGGCAGAGAAAAGGTTTACTGTTTCCGGTCCTTCTCACCCAAAGAGCCCTGAGTGCAAGCTCAATCCTATACTGCTTCCCATCTATCCTTTTGTTTACTTGTTCCCCTTGGTTCCTGGCTGGGAAGGGAAGGTCAACCCATTCTGGGTCTTTCCCCACCAGGACCACAGTGAATAGCTCCAAGAACCTGCGAGGCTCTACACTCCCTGGAAGGCCACTGGGCTGGCCAACTGGACCTCCATGGAGACAGGACTCCCAAAAGCAAGGAATGCTCCCTGAGCCTAGGTCAGAGCAGGTCCAGGAGTGTGAACATCAAAGGAGAGAAGTAAAGTTGTTTTTGTCAATTGCCTGTGCTTGGCTCCCTCAGAACTTCAAGTCGGTGGACATTTTTCTTCGCTCACTGCCTTGGAGCTGCGTGCCTGCCAGCTTAGTCAGCTGAATCCAATTACTGCTAGCAGCATTTCATTTGGCCCCATGGAGCACTCACTTATAACTTTGCCGAAATTTTCAATAATCCCCACCAAGGCTCCACTCTGGCCCTATCCTGAAGAGTTTTCCCGGGGTGCTGCTGGGTGGGGGGCGTATGGGGTCAGGGATGCCTGGAACTAGTTCTTCGTTGACAGCTTGAAGACAGGGCTCCCTCCCGCTCCCCTAGCTTTTGGCTGTGAAAAGAGTATTACAGCTGGTGGCCCAGAGCCAGCGGGGTTAAGTCTGAGATTTGGGGCACACCAGAGGCCAAAGTTGGGCCACTGCTGGGGTGGTGGGTGTATATGGGAATTTGCACATCAGAAGGTGCTGGAAGCTTTTTCTGGTGGCCTAACTTTGGCCAACTTGGCGTTCTCTTTCCTTTCCCCTTCCCAAGTCTCCTGCACCCAGATCTCAGAGCGCATCGCCAACCCCAGAAGGCCCAGGCGCAAACTTACCCCTGTTCCTCTGTGGCTGGAAAAATAAAATTTGACTAGAGGTGTCGGGGATCACGGCCCTAGGTGGCCTTCCAACTTAGTTCTTCCTTTGAGGGGTCGCTCCTAATTCTAAAAATACCTTTTCCAAAAATAAAAACCAAGTGCGAAAGTTGGCATCCACTCACGTGAATGTAGTATTACTTTAAGCAGCTTCAGGACCTGAGGGATTCAGAACCCAGGATCCTCTCTCCTCTGCTGTGCGGCCCTGTGGGCCTGTCCCAGCCAAGCGGGCTTCGGGCTGGGAAAAGAGGGTGGGCAAGTGGCCAGCTCCCAGGGCTCTGGTCGCCAGAGAAGCTGAAGCCGAGCGAAGTTAGGAACCCTACCGGGCTGAGATCTCTTGGAGGCGCTTCCGTTGGGTGTTCATTAAGGGGTGAGTTATTGCAGCGTGAGCCAAAGGTCACTTTGAAGGCTTATGGCTGTGCGCTTGGGTCTTTAGAAGCGCCGGAACGCTTTGTGTGGGGCTTTCCCGGATGCAGTTTAGTGTTTGCAAACTACTGAGTCGACAAATTGCACAGGGCAGATGCAAGAGGGAGACCGCACCTTCTCCTTTCTTCTGACCAGGGGCCAGCACCCTCTGAGCAGCTGCAGTGGTGGGCAGCGTGGCCCATTTGGGGTAGAGGTAGAAGCGACGTTTGCTTAGTAGGCTGTCTGCAGCCTAAACCTGACACGGGAGTGGGCAGCCCAAGAAGAGCATGGTGACTGCTTGCTAAAATAAACCCTCGGGGAAACTGAGATGAAGATCCAGTGGGCAAACCAGGGAACAACACCGAGAGACCTGCCCACGGGGGCTTTGCAGGGCAGCTCGGGACTAGGATTCTCCCCGGTTCAAGCACAGAACCCACCTTCCTTCCCGAGTGCCCTCAGCGGTGGCTTCTCTCCCACCTCCATTCTACACAGTCCTCTTCTGCTCCTAGTAGAGTGAGCATGACCTCCAGGGTCTGGGAGGCTCAGAGCTTAGTGGGGGTAGGAAGAGAATGGGCTGTTCTCCCTGCCTTTCCGACCCACTTGGCTCATCCCCTGGCTGGAGGGTCTGGCACTTTCCACGGGACCATGTTTTCCCCAATTCAGCCAAGGATTTTGGTGTTTAGGGCCCTTGGCTCCCTAGAAGCCAACGGAGTCTTCTTTCTGCCGGGAAGAAGACGACTGAAATGGCTGTGGGCACCACACACAAGTCACATTGATTATGACACCCATAAAGGGTTGGTGCCACCTCTCCATGTGTGTTTGTAAGAAAACCGGCAGCTATTGAGTTTTCCATTTTGTTCCAGATCCGCCTCCACAGAATATCAAAAGGAACCGAACAGCCTACAAAGAGAGTTAAGAGAAAATTCAAGAAAACACACATATACAAAATTGTGGTGAGTCGGGGGTGATTTAAACAATAATTCCCAGTACATTTCCATTTCCCCCCTGCAACTCAAGGTAGCCATTTCAGGATTCATACATCAAGACATAAAACAAAGGGTAGCTTTGAAGTGCATCACATCAGTGTGAACTGCAGCCCGTTACATGATAACCGATCATCGGGCCTTCAAATTTATGGTGCTTTAATGGGGTGAGCCCAGAGCCTTAAATGCAGAGTGTATTACAGTATTGAGCTATCCCGACGGAAGAACAGTGATTTAGGATGTGTCCAGACTATCCCAGAGGGGTGAAGAGGCTCTGGCTGAGATCCTGGGAACTTGGGGAAAGCGTAAACACCTCCCATTCAGCGCAAACCCTGGAAAAGAGCGGTGGGGGAACCTGAAGTAGCAAAGCCGTGGAGGGAGAGGAGAACGGATGCTCGGTTCCAGCGAGTTATCAGAGATGCCCCGCAAGAATCCTCGCCGCCTGAAAGTGACCCGTGGGCTTCCGAGGGCCAGGCCAGCAGGGAGAGGAGGACGCCAACCAGAACCTTAGACGTGGTTGAGAGAAACGGCCGCAACCAGGGCTCAACCGCCTCCCCCCTTCGCTTTCAGCTTGCTCCACTCACTGTACCGGTCCGTGATTTACTACAACCGCAGCTCTAGACGCCGCCGGCCGGCGACTGTCGCCCACTCCTTTTGCAAGCACCCCTGTCCCCCCGGCCTTCCCAAGGCCACCGCGAGCGGGAGAGTGCCTGCGGGCCGCCGTGCGTCCTTCCGGCCTTCCCGGTGTCAGAGGCCCAGCCTAGCGGCAGGTCTTGGGTCCTTGACCAGGCTGCGCGCGTCCCATCCCGCCGCCGGCCGCCGAGCAGTGCTGCCCGAGGAGCCGGGCGCCGGCTACTTTATATAATCCCGCCGCTCTCGGGGTGTGCGAGCGGGAAAAGTGCGGAGTAGGGAATTCTTTTGCTGCGCTGCCTCCTACGCGGAGCCTGCTTTCCACTTCTGAAAAGTGCCGGGCCTTGGGAAGTGTTTTTCTTTTCATTCCTTACTGAAGCGTTTACTGCCTCCTTGGCTGCAGTCATAAATTTTGTTACAAACCACAATGACAGGTGCATTGATATGCACCGTGAGAGCTCCAGCTGCTTAATAACCCCGTCCCCTGGCCGCTGTGAGCGCCTTTTATTTATTCGGTATCATATTAGGTATTGATCCCGGGCAGAATTAAGTGCAGTGAGCAAGTATCAGGGCTTGGCTGCTTCTGAGGCAAGGCTGGGAAAGCGGGTGGCCAGCACCGCGGGGACAGCGGGTGGTGGTGGCTTGGAGGACTTCCTCCACCAGGCTGGAGACCATCTGGCCTTCTCTTCAGGACCCGCAGTTAGGCTCCAGAACGGACGTGGGCCACTTCCAGTGACTTGGGGATAGGACTGGCCAGACCTATTTGGCGCCCTTTTCCCAAGAAGGGCAGCAATGGCGAGGGAGTCGGTTGGGGTGGCTGCACCGTCCCATTCCCAGGGACAGAGGTTAACAGGGAGAGAAGGGGGCAGAGGAAAGGGCAACTGAGGACTTGGGGTGGGAATGCTGAGCCTGCCCCTCCCCCGCCAAAGGCTTGTCTTCACCCCGAGGCATTTGGGTCTTGGAGCCCAAAGGAGCAAAGGTACCAAAGGGCGAGCAAAGAACGCCTTAAGGAAGGGGGGTAGTGATGGAAAAGATGAGCCACTGAACAGTTGACCATTGTCCAAGTGATTTATGACCCATTCCTGCTTTTTAGGTTCAAGCAGAGTTCACAAGAGTAGGGATTTCTGGAAAGAAATAAGCTTTAAAAATAGCTTTGCAACAATATTCTTGGATTTTAACTTAAGAGAGAGGGACTTTTGGGGGACATTGTATTGGGGGGCGGTCTGCCAAGCCTTTTTCAGTTGAAGACTATGTAGCTGCTGCCTTTGCTTTTGGGGAAAGTGACAATAAGGTAGTGATTCATCCTTAGGCAGGCCTGGAAATTCCTAAAGACAATGCAAACAGGCAGAAGATGTGCACTTCCGAGGTCTGTACACAGAGCTTTCTCTAGGAATACTACTATAGGAACAAATATATATGCAGCTATATGTCCCAGAAACCTGGTCATCTCCTAAAGAAACAATTTTAATGTGGCTAATCTGCCCATCAAAATAAACTTGATCAATTTGGAGGCAGGAGGGGGATGTTTTGCTTCCACAGTTGTCAAGGGAATGACAGAAGCAGCAGCAAGTTCTAGTGTCTGTTGTGACCGTTTAGACATCAGAGGATTAAGGCTGAAAGCAGGATGTCTGAAAACCTCTGAAACTTAACTAACTTAGAACAGCAAGTCCTTCAGTTTGGGGACAAACATATATAAATAGTAGTCATAGGATGAAAATTTAGCTGCCCACTTGATGTTCTGTAATTTTAACAGTCAGAAAATGGTATAGGAAAATAATTGAAAGAATTAGTCTAGCTCTGTTAGGTAGATATCCTAACTGCATGCATTTAGGAACATTAATAGAAAGGATTCCTACAACACAGTATCTTCCTATTATAGCATCACATTAAGGACCTGTCTTTCATCAAGACAAATAACATATTCGTTTTTATCCTAAGACAAAATAGGCAACAATATGATCAAAGAAAAGCCAATTTGAAGAATTAAAAAGTTGGTTAGGCACTCTCGTGAAAGTTGATGAAAATTTGAGTGCGTGGAGAAGTGATTTCAGTACTTGTGTTCAGATCCACTTGGCCCCATAAACTGTCTGCATAATATGCGCCAACAGGATGACCACATGGAAGCAGGGGGAGTTTCTAAAAAGAAAAGTTGCCTGCAAGATGAGATCAAGAATTAAGACAAGGGAGCTGACCTATGAGTTTTCTTTATCAAACAGACAAAAGTGGTTGAATGGTTTTAGTTATACTTTAACTCCCTAGGAGCCTTTCAGAAGATAGAAGGGAGGGACAGAAGAGAGACGCAGAAGAGTCAGGGTATACAAGAGGGATAGAATTTTTTTGAGATTCTTCTTCTAACTCTGGGTCCATTCATCTTGTCACGAGAGGCTCTCTCATTGGTTGTGAACGGCATGGGAGGGGGGAGGAGGAGTTGATCTAAAACAGAGGTCAATACTAATATCTATTTGTATAATCTACGATAAAGTGATAAAATGATAACGCAAATTATCGTCCATTCACTTGTATTGCATGAATTTCAAATTCTAAACCCCTTTCGGGAAGACAAAGTCAACTTTGTAGGAAAATATAGATGAGTGGAAGAAACAGTTTTAGCTGCAACGTAAGCTTGGGGGTCCTTAAGTCTTCTTGGTTTTTTTTTTTTTTTTTTATCTCCTAGCTTCCTACACTGTGACTTCTCAGTGCTGATCCATAGACCTGGCTGTGCAGAATCTGCCCACCGTCACAGAGCGGACTGTCTGGGTCTTCATGAAAAATGCTGTGATTTTGAACCCAGGTGGGGGAGTTACTTTCTTTTTGGGAGCTCTGGTGTGTTGTAGTGCTTCTTTTTCCCCACCAGAACACTGGGATTATGGGCTAGGGACATAGCTCAGGTGAGGACATCTGATTAGCATGTCTAAAGCCCTGAGTTCTAACTCCAGCACCACCTAAAACAATACACTAGGGTTATCCAAAGGTGCATTCACTCACTCATTCATTCAACAAGTGTTTATTGCATTTAATACATGCATGATTCTGTACTAGATGTTAGGAATATATAGATGAGTAAGACACAATCTCTGCCTGCAAAATGGTCATAATATAGCGGAAGAATCAGACAATAAAATGTATATAGTTACACTTTTCTATGCAGGTTCAAAAGCTAAATTGACAATCTTAGAGAAAAAAAAAATGGGGGAATCCTTTTCCACAGGCTAGAGTTGAGCTACAGAAAAGGAATTATCTTTTTTTTTATACACTTACACAAAATTCCTTCTAATTCTCTCAAAGTTTCAAATAAGTTAAACTTCATAAAACTCTAGATCTAGAATCTTAAGTGTTACTCAACTAGAAGGTAGAGGGGATGGGAAGCAGAGAACCTGGGCTGGTCCTTCTATATTGACTGGTTTTGCCAATGACAATGCCTCTGGGGCCTCTCTCTTTTCTTCTTGGCAGGTCACCTGGAGCCTGGGGACTGGCCCAGCTCTCTCGGGATTCAGCAGACTTTGGAAGTGGTGGTAAAGGACAGAGTGGTAGTCAATGTTATTTGAGCAGGGTCAGCAGGCCCTGGAGCTTCTTGAGTGCACAATGCAGAAGGCTGCATACTATGAAAACCCAGGACTCTTTGGGGGCTATGGCTATAGCAAAGCTACTGACACTTATGGCTATGGCACCCCACATCAGCCCTACCCACCTCCCGCTGCTGCCAATTCCCTGGACACTGATTATCCAGGTTCTGCCTGTTCCATCCAGAGCTCTGCACCTCTTCGAGCCCCAGCCCATAAAGGGAGTGAACTCAATGGCAGCTGCATGAGGCCTGGCACTGGGAACAGCCAAGGCGGGAGTGGTGGCAGCCAGCCTACTGGTCTGAACTCAGAGCAGCAGCCACCACAACCCCCTCCTCCACCACCCACCTTGCCTCCATCCTCACCCACCAATCCTGGCAGTGGAGTGTCTGCCAAGAAGGCCAAGGGAGGGCCCAATGCTTCTAACTCCTCAGCTACCATCAGCAAGCAGATCTTCCCCTGGATGAAAGAGTCTCGTCAAAACTCCAAGCAGAAGAACAGCTGTGCCACTGCAGGTAGCTTTCGGAGGGGGTCACCCCTTTCATCAGGTCCCCTAGAGATTGGTCCCAGGAAGCCCCAGTTACCCAGCAACCAAGAGACTCAGGGCTCTAAGAACAACCTTAGTGGCTTTATGTCTGAACTCCTGCTTCTGTAGACATATCTTTCCATTTTAGTGTCTTTGATTGGGGTCATACCTTTGCAGGAACAGGGTGCTCACTTTCATTCCAGGCTGCTGGTGTCATTGATGGACACGTCTCTAGTTTATTAATAGAAAGCTCTTCCCTATACTGACATATTATCTGCTTTTCTGGGCTGCTGGTTATAACTCAGCTTCCTTTTCAGCCTAATAGCCCTTCAAAAAATGAAGCCTGACATAATGTAACAGGGCTGTAATCCTAGTACTTTGGGAGGCAGAGGCAGGAGGACGGCAAGTCTGAGCCCAGACTAGGCAACTTAGTGAGACTTTGCATCAAAATAAAAACTAAAAATGGGTCGGGGATGTAGCTCAGTGTGAAGGCTCTGAGCTGGACTTCTAGTACAATTAAAAAAAAAAGTGAAGAGGGAGTCAAGAACTGGAAAGACTGAGGCAGGAAGAATGCTTGAATCTAGGAGTTCTAGTCAGCCAGCCCGGGCAACATACTGAGAGTTTGTATTAAAAAAAAAAATGAAAAAAAAACTGCTATGATCCTGGTACTTTGGGAGACTAAAGCATGAAAATCACAAGTTCTAGCCTAGTTTGGGCAACTTGGCAACTTAACTCTGTCTCAGGTAAACAATAAAAAGGGGCTGGTGATGAGGCTCAGAGTGAAGGCTTTGTGTCCAATCCCCAGTATGGGGGAGGGGGAGGAGAAGACAGGAAAAGGAAGACAGAAAAGAAACAAAATTGAAGACCTGTATTATATAACTCAAGCCCAGATGGTTATATATAGCTCATATCTTGTGAGTAAATCCTATGCCCTAAAAAATAAAAAGTAAAGTCTAAGGAATGCTTTGAGCCAGGCCTGGTGGCACAGGCTTGCAATCCTAGAACTCTAGGATGCTGAGGCAGGAGGATCACAAATTTGAGCCCATCCTGGGCAAATCAGCAACTTAATGAGACTGCCTCAACATCAAAAATAAGAGTAGGCTAGGGATGTAGCTTAGTGTGAGGGCTTTGGGCCCAATCCCCAGTCTCTCTCTCTCTCTCTCTCTCTCTCTCTCTCTCTCTCACACACACACACACACACAGAGGCACGGTAAAGAGAGCTGTATTAAGAACCGTGCTAAGCAATTTACAAGCATTGTCTAATTTTTCAAAGAACCTGTCTAGGTAGGTAGGCATGTGATAACATCCTCATCTGACAGATAAAGCTATTAAGAAAGATATGCAATGACAAAACTGCAGAAGTGGATTTGAATCCAGCCACTCTGACTCCACAGCCTACAAGGCATGACCATGACACTGCCTGGCATACCCTAGCCAGATTGGCCCACTTAGCAAATTCATCTGGGCAGGTGCATAGTTCTTGGAAAGAGGGGCAGCCTCGGGTTCATCCTGTGTAAGAGGAGACCTGGAGTTGGGGTGGTCTCTAGGTTCAGCCCTGGCCCGTGGGAGAAGATGGTTATCTCTAGGGTCTCATCCCTGCCCCTTCTCTTTGCGGAGACTGCCTGAAAAATTTTGGCCTTGTGCTTTCTGTTGCGGTTTGTTTTCAGAAAAATGAACATGGCTCCAGGTCCAGGGCTAGTCTGAAGCTTGGGATGTGACTTGTTATCAGGTCTCTGGTTGGCCTGCTGCTTTCTGGGTCAGCTCCGTGGAGGGGGAAAGTGCCTTCCTGCCTGCAAGCTCCTTCTCTTGCCCCTCCCTCCTTAGCTCAGGCCCTCCCTCCCTCCCAGGAGAAATTCATTTGTCTTCTCAGTGAGGGAGTGGACAAGCTGCTGAGAGGTGGCAGGGTGGTGGAAGCCCCTGTTGGGACGCCCGCACTAGCACTGCCATATTCAAAATGCTTCCCGGCTGGCCTTGGGACCCAGGAAACTCCAAGACAGTGTTTTCTGGGGGCTGGGGTGGACATCTAGAGCAGCTGGGCTGGAGTAGGGTGTCAAGATCCTTTGCTCCATAGGTGCTTTGCCCAGGAGCCAGCCTCTAGGCTAGGCAGCCTGGAGTGGCACACACCCTTCCGCCCAGAGGCTGGGAGGGGTGTTCAAAGAAGTATGGCCCTTCTTTGGCAGGGGGAAGCATTACCAGCTGCTTCTCTCTGAAGTCCCTCGCGGCCTTTGGGTGGGGATGAGAGGGCCGGCTAGGCTGTCGGGGGAAGGCAGGGCCGAGTGGATAGGACCTCAGAAGGCAGACGAAGGTTTCAGGGGCAACTGATGGGGAGGCCTGGGGCTGGCGGCGGGGAGCTCTCTCTGGGAATCTCTTCTCTGGAATGGCCCTTCCCCGCCCTAGCCCAGATTGAAGGAGAGGGAAAGGATAGAGGCCAGGAAGCGTCCCTCTCCAGCCCAGGGCATCGCCACCTCCGTCCTCACCGCCCCCTTCTCTCCCTCCCCGCCCAGGAGAGAGCTGCGAGGACAAGAGCCCGCCGGGACCGGCGTCCAAGCGGGTGCGCACGGCGTACACGAGTGCGCAGCTGGTGGAGTTGGAAAAGGAATTCCACTTCAACCGATACTTGTGCCGGCCACGCCGCGTGGAGATGGCCAACCTGCTGAATCTCACCGAACGCCAGATCAAGATCTGGTTCCAGAACAGGCGCATGAAGTACAAGAAGGACCAGAAGGCCAAGGGCATCCTGCACTCGCCGGCTGGCCAGTCCCCCGAGCGCAGCCCGCCGCTCGGCAGCGCCGCCGGCCACGTGGCCTATTCTGGCCAGCTGCCGCCGGTGCCCGGCCTGGCCTACGACGCGCCTTCGCCGCCCGCCTTCGCCAAATCGCAGCCCAATATGTACGGCCTGGCGGCCTACACGGCGCCGCTCAGCAGCTGCCTGCCGCAGCAGAAGCGCTACGCGGCGCCCGAGTTCGAGCCCCACCCCATGGCGAGCAACGGCGGCGGCTTCGCCAGCGCCAACCTGCAGGGCAGCCCGGTGTACGTGGGCGGCAACTTCGTCGACTCCATGGCGCCCGCGTCCGGGCCGGTCTTCAACCTGGGCCACCTCTCGCACCCGTCTTCGGCCAGCGTGGACTACAGTTGCGCCGCGCAGATTCCGGGCAACCACCACCACGGACCGTGCGACCCTCACCCCACCTACACAGATCTCTCGGCCCACCACTCGTCTCAGGGACGCCTGCCCGAGGCCCCCAAACTGACACATCTGTAGCGGTCGCCGCCGGGCCCGGACTCGCGGCGCGATTACCTCTCTGCCTTTGGTGGTGGGGGTGGTGGGGGTGGCGGGAGGGGCCTGCGGGGAGTTTCGGGAACCCTCTCTCGGGCTCTGGCCCGACCGTTTCCTCCCGGGTCCCGGGCCTCCGGCGGCGGAGGCGGGGGCGATCAGGCCTCCCCTCCCAGCGCGTCCTCCTTCGGGTGACTCGCCGTAAATCAGCCGCAAGGATCCTCCCCCGTAAGCCTGACAGTGCCAAACACTCCGGACCAAGGGACTCTAATCTGGTAAGGGTGTCCCGAAGGTAAGTCTGAGACCCATCGGCGCTTCCAGCGGCAGGACTCGAGAGCCCTGGGCCAGGCCCGCGGCTAGCTTAGTGTCGGAGATCTTAATTTATATGCTCCTTCCCGTCCGGTAAAGATTTGCATCGGACTAAACGATCTGTATTTATTATTTGAAGCGAGTCATTTCGTCTCCCTGATTATTTATCCTGGTCTTAATGTATTTATGTGTATATTTGTAGAATTCTCCAGCCGAGCTTAGGAAAGCGCTTCCAGGCCTTGGGGGGCGGGGGGCACATTTCACCTCTTCAGCCCCCTTGGTCGGAACTAGTCGAGAGTAGTTTTGAACCGTTGTAACCGTGGCTGGTGTTTGTAGTTGATGTAAAGGGTTAAAACCACAAATTGTCCTTCACGGGTAGAGTCAGAGAGCCCGGTGGCACGGTGAGACACACGTTAGTCATGTCTCAGCAGCCGCAGCCCTCGCCACTTGACACAGTTTATTGATTTCAAATTGTCTGGTACTATTTGAACAAATATTTAGAATAAAAAATTTCTCCGTTGGAAGTGTATCTGTGTTAATCATGCACACATGCTAGCAGGTCACTGTGTATCTTTTGAACAATCCCAATGGAAGGCTGGGGTGGGGCGGAGTGATCCTTCCTAACCATATTTATTTGGAATCTAGTATATGAATTGATTTGGAAGATATATGATTACATTCCAGCTACTGTAATTGGGCAGAGGAGGTTCTGAGGATGCGAACCTGAATATATTCTGAATGCCAAAGCAGTGCTTGCCTTGCTGGTTACGCTGCCCTCTTTCTAGACAAACCGACTTATATTAGGAAGGTCAGAGCTCATTTTTCTGCATCAAGTATTAAAAAAATAAACTTTGAAAGAAAAGTGACAATCAAAGACGAGACACAAAAGAAGAACTGAGCTATGAGGAGCTAAGGTACAGAAAAGGAAATGATCATTTGGGGACAGGCACTTGGCTTTTCTTCTCTAGGAAATGCTGTCATGAATTTTTTTCCTTTCTACCGGTTGGTAGTTCATTTCTAAAGAAAACACATGTTCACAACGTAATGAAAAGTTCATTGATAGAACACAACACGTATAAACACCTTGTTTACTCCCCGTTTCTTTGTAGAAACTGGGCAAAGATGTCTTCAAAGATTTATAACCATTTTGTAAATATTAGCGTGGCTCTAACTAGGGGCAGACAACTTACACCCACTACATGGGGAGGGGGTGCTTGGAAAACGCCTTCAGATAAGTTTCAATTCTTCTGTGTTTCAGCGGAGTCAGCCCACGCATCTCTGTTTGGTTTGACAAATAATGCAACTCCTACTACATCCCTGGTGACACGAGGTGAAATTCCTATTGTGTGGAAATAATTTAACTTCTAATCTTCTGGTGGGACAACAATCATTTCTATTGGATGTTTGTGTTTCGCTAAGTAATAATGGCTCAAAATAATACTTAGTTTCCTCGTTTTGTGCTGTTTCTAAAATGGCATGTTAGATTGGGGGTGGGAGGGGACAGCCTTTTACTAAATTTTACTTTATCTGAGCAGGTTTAAAGTATATATGTTGTAGAAGTGTATCAACAGAATAAATGGCTTCAATCGAAGACATATTTTAATCCACTTTCAAGGCTTAACATTGTTTTCTATGAAATTTGCCTCCATAGGCAGAATTTCTAATTGTCTTGTAAGAAATTATTTTTTAAGCTATCAGGGAAAATCAAAGAAGGGGCCCGCTGCCTTGTAGGGATTACAGCCACGTTTCTTAACTGGCTAACCACTAAATAGATGAATTGTCAGGCTGTTTAGATCCAGCCCGGTTTTCCCTCATCTCCTCTTCCTGCCATACATAATAATAAAAATACATAATGCATCACGGCTCCAGGCGTTTTCCAGCGCGGTGTGGTACCGCAGGAGTATCTGCTGAGTCTGCGGGTGTCTGCAAAGCCCCAAGTATCATTTGTGGCTTAGGGTTTCATGGATTAGACTTTAAACGGTGTCTAGCCCAGGCTGACACCGGCGTCCTCCCTCACGGAGGCTCCGAGCCGAGCTGGTGGCGGCCGCGCCTCCCCGGGCTTCCCGCGCGCTGTTACGGTGTGTGTGTGGGGGCGAGGGGGGGACAGTTGGCTGGGACCAAATCTGCAGCTTTTGCCACCTCTGAGGTTCCGAGACTGCTGAGAAGGGCTGGAGTCCGCTCCCGAGCCTGGGGGAGCCGTGTGATGGGCACCCTCGGCGGTTCCCTACGCGGGTGGGGGCCGCGGCGAGGGCCCTGGGAGGGCGAGCTCCCACGCGGCCACCCGGCCGGGTGACAGCCGGGCCTGCGGCACAACCATTTAAAACTTCATAAATTATAAACAAGCCGCCTTGGCCTTCGCCATAAATTCCGCCCCTCTGGAGCCTGCAATTAGCGTTAGGAAGCACCCGAGTCTAAACGCCACCCCGCGCCCTCCGAAGAGCCCCCCTGCCCGGGGTGGCAAACCTTTATTTATTTCCCCGTGCCACCCCCTCTGCGGCCGCGCCCCGCGCGCGGTCACCGCCTCCCCCGCCAACGCCGGCGGTGCACACTCGGCTGGGTTCCCGCTCCGCCGGGGAGGTCACAATAGCGGCTCTATCCGCCCGGGCGCCCGCTCCTCCCTCCCGGGCCTCGGGGCGGCCGAGGGGGTGGGGGAGGGGACCGCCGATGGCGCCCGGGCTGGCTCGGCGGGTCCTGCAGGAGCACGGTGGCAGGGGAAGCAAACCTCCACCCACGCTCCCCTCTCTCCGGAGACCCGTGCCCAGGCGGAGGGCAGCGCCAAGGCCTCGAGGTGGCACGAGGCCCCACTGGCGCGTCCACGGCAGCAGCGCACCAGGAGCCGGCGCGCCATTGTGCGCGCGGCTTTCCCGGGCTCCGCAGGGGCCCGCGGGGCATTGGTCTCTAGGGGGTCTACTTCCTTGCCTGGGGGTGGAAATGACTCTTTAGCAGGCCTTGACCACTCGTGTTTTTTTTTTTTTTCCTATAGGGAGCGACTGCTTTGAGAGAGGTGCAGGTCAGAGAGGTTAGGGGGTCAGAGCTCTGGAGAAAAAGGTTCGGGCTTGCAGCTTAGGCCCACGGGTGGGAGGTAGCAGTCAACTGGGCACCCTGGTGGTTCTGTCCAGGCAATCAGATGTGAATTAATGCAGGGTGGCTGGGAGGCAGACAGAATGGCCTCTGCAGAGTGGTAGGGAGCAACGATTCCCAGAGGGGAGAGCTTTCCATGCAACCAGGAAAAATTTGGTTCCCTGTCTGGAGTGCAGCGTCCAGACCCAAGAGAGCTAGCCAGGGAATCGTGGATGTGGGAGAGGAAAGGCCAGGAAGAGAAGTCATGCCTCTGGTAAGGAGGGAAGAGAGGGCAATTAAGTATACTTTCTGCCTCCTGGCTTTCAGACCTTAGCCTTGACTGGGGACCTGACAGAGAAAAATCCACCTCCTATGGAATCATTAAGTTAACCATCCATTTGTACCATTTCTTTGTACAGGCTTTCTAATGAGAGAGGAAGATAATATAGAGTGAGTAGCTCCCCTCGGTGCAGCCCCAAGCCTGGTCTCTATCAGAGACATCAGCCAAATTGGTTTCTAAGGCCTCTGGGGTTGCTAACCTTGCTGAACAAGATTTTTCGAATTTCTATCTGCAAGAAGTATAAAAGATCGCGAGTACCTATACTAGCTACTTATCCTTTCTTCTTCCCCAGTCTGTACCAGCAAGCTGGCCCTTGAGTGAAGGGCATGGGCCCAAGCAGCGGGCTCAGAAGCCCAGGCTCTCCATCTGTTGAGGTTTTCACTGAGGACAGCGAAGAGGATGTGTGTGGGTGGATGTCTGAATAACAAAGAAGGAGCCCTTCTAATAACAAGTGCTCCTGGGCTTGACCTACAGGAGCCAGAAGCTTGTTTACATCTTCATGATTCAAGGGACAGCTACAGACAGGCCTATTTTGATTTTATCCCAAGAATTACTGAACCTTTATTATGTAGTCAAGAAGTGGTGAATCTTTCCGTTACAGGCCTAGGAAGGTTCTTCTCTTCACTTGGGACTTCTTGACATTACTTTGATTCTTCTTTCAGAAACTGAAAGAAAAGAATAGAAACAACAGAAGTTGCTGAGTAGGCAAGCAGAGAGGTAGAAGTCCCCAGTCCCTACCAGTTTACAGCCTGATCACGCCTGAGATTTCAACTTTCCAAAGGGGATCTGTCCAGGGTTTTGTGAGCAGGCCAATTATTAGACGCTCTTGGACACCGAGGGAGCTGAGGCTGGATTGTTTCCAGCCAAGTATGATTATTTACATCTATAAGACAAGATCTCTTTTGTAGGAGAGAGAGAGAGAGAGAGAGAGAGAGAGAGAGTCTGGGGAAACCCCTCTGCACTCACTGCATTGGTGGTTCAGGAGAGGAAGGTGAATGGAAAGGACACCCGAGGATGAAACCTTAGCTCTCACTGTTCTCTTGCTTTCTACTCCAGCTACAAATATCTTTATCTTTGGGGTTCAGTGTTGACGTCCAATGCATGTATATATACTTGGCTTGAAACCATTCTTACATGTTTCTGTCCAGTCTCCTGCCCACCTTGCATGTTGGAAGCCACAGGCTAATTTTAGGCCAACTCTAGTGTGAAGCAAAGAACAAAAGATTTTCACACATGATGACAGAGCCAAGGCAGACAGATGCTCCAGCATTTGAAGCTGCATAGCCAGGAGAAGAGCTGTCTAAGGCAGGCCTATCCATGTGCCTTCTTATCCTGGATCTTGTGACCCATGTTTCTCTGTGGCAGCGTTCAGGAACCAGTGCATGCTAAGTCTGTGCTCTACCAATGAGCTATACCCCAAGCCCATGGCAAAATGTCCTTTATTTAGGTGACAGACAGTTAAGACAGGGTCCAGTTGTGCAGCTGGCCTTGACCTAGCCATCCAGCTATCCTCCTGTCTAATCCTCCCTAGTGCTCGGGTTTGTGGAGTACCCCATCACTGGTTGCCCCTGGCAAATCTCTTGACTGATTCAGATTGCTAGCCTGGATCATTTTTATGGAAGTATAAGATGTGGTGAATCGCAAAAGTGGGGCTATAATTTTATTAGTAAGAGCCAGAACAGGAGAAAATCCTAATTTAAGTCAGGATTCATGGAGCACTCAGGGATGGATAAAGTGTTTTCAACTCAGAAGCAGGGTTTAAAATCAGGGGAGCCAGGCCGGCTGACCAGTGGCCTTTGGAAGCACAGGAGGGTGTCCCCCATTTGCGAGGACACCGCAGGCGGCCTTTTGATGGCTCTTTTGTTCCGCACACTCTACAAATACGTGCCCCTCCCTAGCTCCTCCGTGGGGCCGAGCGGAACAGTGGGCCCGCGAGTGGGGCTCTAGGGAGCTGCATCAGCGCCGGCTCTCCCCTCCGCTCCTGATCCCTTGGGGCAGCGACGACGCGGTGGCCCGGCGGGCGGGCAGCGGGCACACAAAGGAAGCCCCCATCAGTCTTCGGGCTCGGCTCGGGAAGTGGAAGGGGGTGGGGGGCTCTCGAGGACGCCGAGGCGGAGGGCCCCCAGACCCCGCGGGAACAACAGCCGCCGTCCACCGGGGCGGCAGGACGGTCACCGCGCACAAAGCCTGCGAGTCCGCGCCGCCACGTGACACGCGCGCCCGCTCGGCGGCCGGCGGGTGCAGCCGGGCTGCGGCTCCACCTGGACCACTCGGGAAAGACAAACGGCGCGTTAATCACCCCACCGGCTGGCGGCCGCGTCCCCTCGCCAGCGACCAGGCCGGCAGGGCGGGGGCAGGGTTTCCGCGTGCGCGTCCAGCGTGGGGGCGGGAGAGGTTAGTCCTATTAAGAGTTCATCAATCACGCGGTGTGCACTTTTCGCTCGACAGCGGTTCCTCCTACTTCAGAGCAAGTCTGGGCCAGCTGGGAGCCGACCAGAAACCGGGAGCCGGGACACCCGGCGTGGGCTGTGCGCTGACCGGGGCGCCCCGCGAGGGGACGGCCAGCGGGGACCTCGTCATCCTGGGCACCCGGGGGCTGCTGGCCAGCGTCCTGCGCTGGCACTTCTCAGAGCCCCGGTGCCCACCCCTCAGCACCCACCCCTCACCTGCCCTGACCCACAGTGACCCTACGCCCCCCCCCTTACTTTTTTTTTTTTTTTGCCCCAATGACACATGCTGTAGTCTCAGAAAAGGGCAAATCAGTGAAGGCACGATGAAAAAATCCCAAGGGGTCAGAAGATCCCCCCCCAACCCCTCTAAGTCTCTCTGCCTGCAGGAATATTTTTGTGGGTGGCAATGGGCTAAGAGCACAGTTGAACTTGAAATAAACTTGAATGCCATTTAAAATAACAATAAAACAGACTTTACAACCCAGTTCCAATGTTGTCTCTGCCGAATTTTTACTTCAGCTCCCTGGGTTCATGTTAGCAACACCATAAGGTACAGGGGGCAAATTTCCGAGTAGGGGTGTCTTAGTCTTGGAGTCACAGAAGGACTTGGGGCGGAGTGGGTGGGAAGTATTATACCTCTCCTGGGGTGGCACACACTGTCATCTTCATAAATCCAACACAAGTTCTGCCTGGTCCTCCTTCACTTTTTTGTTGATTGACATCAAATGGAATGTTTCTGCAGTTAGTATGTGTTGTTCAGTCCTCAGGAAAGAACCCCAGGAGGATGGAAATTCTGAGCTTTGTCCCCTGTCCCCTCATCCTTCTCCATCCTCCTCATCTTTGGGAAGAATACCCTTCTATTGTTTTGCTTGAGATAGATGTAAGCTGAAACATTACACCTCACATGGTAGCCAGGCCAGTGGTGGGGGCCTGTAATTCTAAGCACTCTTGGGAGGCTGAGATAGAGAATCCAAAGTTAGAGGCTAGAGCCCAGCCTGGGTAACTTAGTGACTTAGCAGAACCCTGTCTCAAATCACAAGTAAAAATGGGCTGGGGAGGTAGCTCCACATGAAGGCCTGGGCTCAACCCCTGTAACACACACACACACTGAGACCCAGTGAGCTAACTACTGGGCATGCTGTCCTGGGTTCAGTCTGTCACTGCCCCCTCTCCTGTCACCAATACCCACCGAACAGCTCCTCTGTGCCCAGTGCTGGGCTCTGGGGTACAAAGATGAATGGCTTCTACCCGTCAACCTAGTAGGACAGAAATAATCCTAGGGCAATGTGGTAGGTGCTACAACTGAAGTGCGCTCACGTTGTTCCTGGAATAAAGAAGAGAGGCCTCTTTTCTTCTATGGCTATGCAGAAAAGGTCCATGTGAGTTCCTGGAGAGTAAGAGGTTTTTGTTTTTTTTGTTTTTGTTTTTTTTTTTCAGGCCATGGGGGTAAGGGCTTGCCAGGCAGATGGAGCAACTCATGCAAAAATGAAGAGGGGAGACATAGCAAGATCTGGACTCAGAATAAGGAGGAGAGTGGTCTAGAATGGGGCATCCTGGCTGGGAAGAGTCTGAGCATACTTTGTAGCAATGGGAACCACTGAAGGTTTAAGTGGGCTGTGAGGTTACCTATCTTGACAACTAACTTTCCGGGTTTATTGTACATGGAGAAAGGAGAGCTAGGAGGCAAGCCGAGGAAAAAAGGAGGGTGCTGACATAACATAGAGGGAATAAATGAGGCTGACTATTGATTGTGGTACTGGGGACCAAGCCAAGGGGCTTCCCACTGAGCTACATCTTCAGCCCATTATTATTATTATTATTATTATTATTATTATTATTATTTTGAGACAGGGTCTCACTCTGTAGCCCAGGCTGATCCTGAACTCACTGACTCACTGGTGTAGCCCAGACCGGCCTTGGATTCAGGACAATCCACCTGTATGAGCCTCCCGAGTGCTGGGATTACAGGGGTACACCACCATGCCCAGCTTTATGTGGTACTGGGAGATTGAACTCAGGGCCTTGTGCTTGCAAGACAAGCAAATTAACAGCTGTGCCATACCTCCAGCGTTCTCCCCCATTTTTATTTTTGAGGTGGGGTATCAGTTGCTAAGTTGTTCAGGCTGGGCTCAAACTTGCAATCTTCCTGCCTCAGCCTCCAAGAGTGCTAGGATTACTGTCCTGAGCCATCAGGCCTGGCTTGAAAATATACTTAGGAGGCAGAACTCCCAGGACTTGGTGATTGGTTGGTTAAGCAAAGGAAGAGCTGTGAATATGAATTCTTAGGCTTCTGTTTAGAGGGCCTTAGTGGAAGTCAGGCCATTCACCAAAAGGAAGAGAAGAAGGGAAAGAGACTGCGGAGGAATTTAATGAGTTCATTTTCAGGTCTACATTGTATTTGCTGCTTTGTTACTGATACATAGTGTGACCCTATGCAATCCACTTAATCTTTCTGGACTTCAGTTTCATCAGTGAAATAGTCAATAAAGATATCTACCTCACTAGCCGTGTGTGTGCGTGCGTTGTGTGTGTGTGCACACATGTGGTAGGTATCATCTTCACCAGATCCACATGAATGCCCTATACAAAGCTAAAACCTAGGGAAAACATACTTCTACCTCCATCATACCGATCAATACTCAGATCCTAGGTGGCCAGAGAAAAGTCTCAGCGAAATTAAAAACAACATCCTACTGCTTCCTAGATATTGAATCCCAGCTAATGTATAGGACTAGGTTAGATCAGATTGCTAATCAGAGGCCTTCTGCTTCCAGGGGGATACTCTCTGGAGGATTCACATAGAAATGTAGTCTTGGTATCAGACCACTAAAGAGGAGGCCTCTTAGCGGATGTCAAAAAGCTTTTGTGTGTGTGTTTTTTTTCACCACATCTTTCAAGGGATGCTAGATGCTACCTTCTCTCTTTTGAATCTACCTAAGTTCTATGTTGAACAGCATAGGAAAAAGTGTTAGACATCTGACTTTGGTCATTTCCATTGGGTGTGACTGGAGTTGTTTATCTTTTCTGTGCCAGTATTATCATTTGTCAATAAAATTATTAAAGGAACAAACAAGGAAGAGTGATGCCATAAGGGTATGTAAAAGGAATTGTTTACATTTAACAGATTATCAAAAACAAAAAGAAGAAGCTTTAATATCCTACTGATTTGGCAATTGTAGGAAAAAGCGAACTCAAGTTACTGGGCAAAATGTAAATTGATTCATGTTTATGGAGAACTGTTTGGCAAAATATATTAAAGTTGCCAGTGCACATACCTTTTGACTTAGAGATTTTACTTCTAGGAAACTTTCTAATAGGTAAAAGCTTGAACGTGTGCTTTTAGCAGTAAAAGGGAAAAAACAAGCTAAATGTCCACCAGTAGGGGCTGGCTATCTAAAATGTGGCAGGTGTATAGAGCAGTAGAAAAGTGTGGAAGTCTTGGGATCACCTTCAAGATGTGACGAAGAGAAAGCAGAGTTTCAAAGAATCTATTTTGCATGTTAGCATATGTGTAAATAATTGGGGGAGATATGGATTGTTTAGGTATAAAGTATTCTGGAAAGACATACATTATACTCTTTTAAAATGGGTTGCCTTGGTGATGGAGAACTAGATGGCTGAGGACAAAGGTGGAAGAAAGACTTACTGCATATCCCTTCTTTCTTTTCTTTTCTTTTTTTTTTTTTTTTTCGAGACAAGGTCTTGCTCCATAGTCCAGGCTGGTCCTGAACTCACTATGTAGCTCAGCTGGCCTGGAACTCACAGCAGTCCTACCTACACCAGCGGGGCACTGTAGGCATGCACCACTATGCCAGGCTTATATTTATGTGGTGCTGAGGGATGGACCCCAGGGCCTTGAACATGCAAAGCAAGTGCTCGAACCACAGAGCAACACCCTCAGCCCTTACCCTTTTGAATGTTGAGCCATATAAAGATAAACTTATTATCTATTTAAAAAAGAAAATGACAAATTGTAAGTAGCTAGTACAAGTGTAGCTGAGCTGAGTGTGCCTGAAAGTGTTCACTCATGTCCTTTTCCACGCTTGCTGTATCTTTATTTCCGACATGAATTTAGGGACACCTCTTATTTTTGTCCTTCCAGGACCCTGATGCTGGTCAACCTCAACAGGAAATCAGGGGGTCCTTGGCTTGGTGATGAAGGGGCTGGGAACCCAGGCCTACACCATCCCTCTCCTGTAGGAGTCTCCAGTTGGGGCGGGAGGGGTAGGGAAGGCTGGATATTAAGGGTTTAACAAATTCCAAAGGGAAGGCATCAGTCTTGTCAGCCCACCTCTGACCATGTATTCTTCCCATAATAAGGGTGACTCCCGCAACTCTGTTCTGCTTGCTCAGAACTGAGGACTTCACAGTCGAGAGGAATGAGGCTTCACCACATCCTCCTTGCATACTACAAAAGCTAAATGGATTGGGGATAGGCTAAGCATCCTTATTTTCTGCAGGATAACACTGTCTTTTATTTTTATTTATATATATTTTTGAGGCAGGGTGTCACTCTGCAGTCCAGGTTGGTTCTGAACTCACGATGGAGCCCAGGGTGGCCTGGGCCTCAGGACAATCTGCCTGCATCAGCCTCCCAAGTGCTGGGATTACAGAGGTGCACCACCACACCCAGCTTAGATGGTGCTGAGGAATTGAACTTGGGTACTGAGCACATGCATAGCCCTTGCTAGACAAGTGCTTTTACCACAGAATTATTCCTCCAGCCCAGCATTACCTTTTAAATTCTAAGTAGTGACTTTGTCTCTAAAATTAGAGTTAGATGTAGCTTATCTCCAAGGTGCCTTCTAGCTGTGCCATGTTAGGCTGTAAAATGTCAGCTTTCAGCCAGAAGGAGAGTCAAGTCATAACTTAAGCCAAGGGACATTTCATCCACTCTAGATCCCTGGGGCTCAAACGTACCTTCCAGATAATCCAAGAGAGATGAAAGGAAATGAGACTGGAGTGAGGGATGGAAGGAAGTGGGAACTGAAGAGCCCTATTAAATTCTTCCCTTCTTTCACAGCCTCAGACTTACTATGTATTTCCTCTGAAGAGACCAGAAGAGACAAATCTTTACTTCTTCCCCCTGCTGGCATCATCAAAGACAAGCTGGAAAGTTGCAAAACTCCAGCCTGTAGCAAGGCAAATGTGGGAAATTCCTACTGATCCCTCCACTTTGCACGTGTGTGTATGTGTGGTATTGGGGATTGAATCCAGGACCTTCACACTGAGCAACATCCCCCAGTTAGATGAGGTTCTATCTAACTCAAGTAAGAATGGCTGGTATTAAAAGCTCAAAAAACAACAAATGCTGGTGAGGTTATGTGGACAAAGGAACCCTCCTACATTGCTGGTGGGATTGTAAACTGGTACAACCACTATGGAAAGCAGTGTGGAGAATCCTCAGAAAACTCAACATAGACATTACATTTGATCCAGCTATACCTCTTCTGGGTTATCTTTCCAAAAGAGTTAAAGTCATCATACTCTAGTGATACATGCATACCCATGTGTATTGCAGTACAATTCATAGCATCCAAATCTTGGAAGAAGCCAGTATGCCCAACAGATGGATGGATAAAGAAGATGTGGTATATATGCAGAATGGAGTACTACTGTCATAAAGAAAGACAATATTGAGCCATTTGTAGGAAAATGGACACATCTTGAGACCCTTATACTTAGTGAAATGAATCAGACACAGAAGGGCAAATATCACATGGATTTTCTAATTTAAGAAAACCAAGCCATAAAAATGTAAAAGAGAGATAGAAGACAGTAAGATGGACTTTTTGGAGAGGGAAAAGAGATAGGGGGGTGTTGAGAGGGTTGGAAGGGGAAAGGGATGTGATAATGTAAATTAAAAAATGTTGCTCAACTTTTGCTCAACTGCTCCAGCTCTTCTTGAACTTTCCTTCTCCTGTCTCAACCTCCCAGAGTGCTGGGCTGCAGGCTTGCACCACCAGGCCAGAACTGATCACTTTTTGATGATACATTCTGGAACTTTTCTTCTGATATTAATTTTGTGGCTTTACCACTGATTTCCCTGCCCTGCACCTCAACCAGCTTCTGAATCCTTGAGTTATACTCATGCACTCCCACAGCCATGAACTCTTACTGCTCTTGGTTCCTCCTGCAGAAGTACCCTCTTTCCTCCCATTCCGCCCTCCCACGCCAACTGCCAAGGTTTTCAAAGTATGGTTCTAGAGAACCTTGCTGTAAGATCACCCCTGAGGTTTGCTAAAAATATTGAGTCAGACCTATTGGATTAAAATCTCTGCCAGTGAGCCAGTGAACCAGGGCTTTTAAGTTTACTTTTACAGTGATTTCCACTCAAACCAAGTGGTTTGGGGAGTCAGTAATCCAAGGCAATCCTTTAGCCTGTGTTAGTCATGGCAAAGTCCAACACTGTGCTCATTCTTTATTCCTGTGCAACTAACATTTATTGGGCGCCTACCATGTGTCAAGCGCTGACTTGACCTGTGAACCTTTAATATGCAAATTCCCAGAAAAAGGCACAACACTGTTTTCCTCAAGGAGGGTCATGTTATCAGACAACTAAGAAGGTTAGGATTTCTGTCCTTAGGACTCCATTGTTCTCACCTCCATCCTGGGATGACTGAAGGATACTACAGAGAGCTGTTTATTAATCTCATTTTCTTTATTAATCTGGTACAAAATATCCCCTTCCTCATTAAGACACCCATGCTCTGGGGTTGCGGAGCTAAGTTTGAATGTTCTTCAAGTGAATCCAAAGAGTACAGCAGAGTGTGGCTAGGGGAGGGGGGTTGCCAAAGCCTTCTTAGGAACGACTTTAAACAGAACCCCAGACTGCCACCCTCTATTATTTCTGCCCTCAGAAAAGAAGCTTGTTATTAGAAAGGGAGATAAAGGTGAGGAGAGAGGAACAGAGAAGAAATGTATGTAGGGCTGTGAATGTGTAGGGGTGGCTATCTTGAGCAGGCTAGGAGAGATTTCAAAGCATTCCTACATCAAACACAACCTGGCAATTAAGCTCCTCTGCTGTCACCTCCCAAGAAGAATTCACAACACCAGGACCCCACAGGGCAACTGACCTTTGGGAATTCATGGTTTGAAGAAGTAGTAAAATTAGACATTACTCCTATGCCCTGTGAACAGCTGAGACAAACTTTAAAGTTCTCAAAATATCCTATATTCACATATTTTCCTCAATAATATCTTCTAATTGCTCCTTAGAGAATAATAGATTAAGTTTCTTCTGCAGGATGTGCTGACACAGTGGTGTGGCGCTTGTCTGGCATGCACAAGGCCCTGAATGGCAGCTCCACCCAAAAAAGTTCTTTCAGAGTAGACTTAGAGCTAAGACTAAGATTTGTGTTATAAATGGATTTCTTCTTCCTCTGGCTTCAGAGTATCTTTTTCCTGGGCTCATCTTTCCCCCATCAAGACGTCCTTACTATGTCCTCACATAGTAGCAGACAGCTGGCAAACATCTGCTGAATCTCAGTATGAGACAATTAGCTTCTCAACTCCAACCTATGTCACTAACCAGCCAGAATGGAGATAGCAACTCTGACTCCAGAGGTGTGGGATATGTCAAGGATGGAGAGGTTACGGAAGTAAAGGATGAACAGAGAGTAGCTAGCTGTCCCTGCAAGATTATCAGTGGATGGCAACCGGGTCTAAAAGAATACTGAATTCTATTCCAACTCCTATTCCTCCCTCAAAGAGTAGTTGTGAAAACAAAACAAATTTCATTTTCTTTTACTATTCTTTCTACTCTCAGCAAGGGCCAAATTTCCAAACATTTGCTTCAGGGAAATAGTTTGGATAGCTCAAGGTTGACAGGCTATTTTTAGCACAGGATTTCATTTCCCAGTCAAATCCAGGGACTCCAGCAGTGCAGCACCTCTGCATCCCTGGCCTTGCGCTCACGGGCGACCCTACTTATCCTCTCTAGCCTGAAGGCCCTTCAGTCTCCCCATCAGTCTCTCCTCCGGAAGAGGCTTTGTTTAGTCACTCCCCGCAACCCTGCAAGGAACTGGCTCCCTGGACTGTGATGGCTCCTGTTCTCCAGACCCCTTCAGAGAGGAATTTTAGGCAAGGGCCCAACCGCTCTTTCCTGACAAGTGGATCAGTAAAACAATAATAAAACCTCGGTCACCATAACTGAGAGGCTGTAATAGATCAAGTCTTCAAGGGCAGTTGAATCGGCGAACAGTTGATCTTTATAGAGTCTTCTTTCACACAAGGCTTTAGGAAACCACCCTCTTTCATTGCCAGTGTGTGTGTCAATAACCTCTATTTATTCGACTTAATTTCCTACGACACCCAAAGAGGGAAATATTAAAAGAAATGATCAAGGAACTTGAAAAGTTTGTCAGTGTGCAGCCTGTCTCTGTAACCTCTCCACTCTTCTTCGGTTTCCTGTGCCAATTGCACTCTCACTTCCCGTCTCTCCACACTCAGTAAACAAAACCCTATTATCAAGGGAAAGCCGTGAGCCCATTAACATCGCGAGCCCTCAGATTGCACTCGCAGGAGACGACGCAGCATTTATCTGATGGAACCAAAGCCTAATTGCTTCGAGGTCCAAGCTCGTCCAAGCCTCTGAAACCCGACGTCCCCGGGAAGCCTCTGTGCCCTCGAGCCAAGAGTCCCATCGCGAGCGCCAGGTGCCAGGGTGGGTCCCGCACGCCGACCGCCTAGTCGAGGGGGCCAATCCGCTACACTCCTCTGCGAGCCAGAAACTTTATTTTCTGTCCAAATCAAACCCGGACGCCACAGTACTCCCTCCTCACGCGGCGGCACATAGGACAGGCTGCAGGACGCGGAGGGCACGCCGCGAGGTGCGGGGACGAGCCCGGGGCGCGCAGGCCCCCCGCAGGGAATCGGGCCCGGCGGACAGCCAAGCCCCTGCCCAGCCCCTTCCGCCGCCGCCCCGCGCGTCTACACCCGCGACGTCGCCTCTCACCCTCCGGGACCGGCGCCCCCGCTCCGTCCCGCCGCGCTCTGCGCTCCCGGCCTCCGTCCCCGTGCCCTCGCCGGCGGTCCCGGGCCGGGGCGCGGGCGGCCGACCCGCTGGCTGCGCCGAGTTGCGGCGGGGCCCCGAGCCGCGCGGGGACGGCGCCCATTGGCCGGCCGGCGTCACGTGGCCGCCCCCGCCGGTATATGAGGCCACTATTTACCTCCGGCGCGCTCGCCATGGCACGGGGCGGGCAGCTCGGGTAGGCCGGAGCGGCGGAGCGCGCCCGGGCGGGTTCCCAACTCCGGCGGTGGCCTGCGCCCTTGGGGCAGGGGGCTGCAGCCATGAGCTCCAACCTGGAGTACGTGTCGTGCGGCGGCGGCGGCGGCGACGTGCTCAGCTTTGCGCCCAAGTTCTGCCGCTCCGACGCCCGACCCGTGGCCCTGCAGCCCACCTTGCCCCTGGGCAGCGGCGACGGCGCCTTCGTGAGCTGCCTGTCCTTGGCTGCCACCCGGCCCGTGCCTTCGCCCCCCTCCGCCGCCTCCGGGCAGCCCGCCGCGCCGCCCTCCGCCGCGCCCCGCTACGCGCCCTGCCCCCTGGGGGGTGCCTTCGAGCCGGGCGCCGCACCTGCTGCGGCTGGGGGCGCGGACTACGGCTTCCTGGCCCCGGGACCCGCTTACGACTTCCCGGGCGCTGTCGGGCGACCGGCCGACGAAAGTGGGGCGCACGTCCACTACGCCACCTCGGCTGTCTTCTCGGGAGGCGGGTCCTTCCTCCTGAGCGGCCAGGTGGACTACGCCTTCGGCGACACGGGTCCCTTCCCGGGGTGTCTCAAAGAGCCAGCCGATGGCCACTCCGGGGTCTTCCAGACCGCGTCCCCGGCCCCCGGGGCCTACCCCACGTCCGCCTCTCCCAGCTCCGGCCTGCCCGCTGCCTTGAGCACATTCGAGTGGATGAAAGTAAAGAGGAACGCCCCAAAGAAAAGTAAGTGCGTGGGGTGATGGGGACACCTGGGGTTGGAGGAGTCCCTGGCGGAACTCTGCTGGGAACGCGTTGTCGCTGCCCCTCTGGACAGCTGTTCGGGGTTTTACGGAGGAAAGGCGTCCCAGCAACTTAATAAAGCCCACCCGTTCTATTAAGAGTGCGGAGTCCGGACTGGGAAAATGGGCCAGGCGCTGAGGATATTAAGGGAAGGAGCGCTCGGTGGAGCGATTCCCTGGCACGACTGCGTTCAGGGAGACCTAGGATGGCTCGCTGGGATTTGGGTTGTGACCCCAGCTGCACCGCTTGCCCCGTCCCCTCCCGCACTGATGCCCCCTCTTTACCTTGCAGGCAAACTCACCGAGTATGGAGCGGCCAGCCCCGCCAGCGCCATCCGCACGAATTTCAGCACCAAGCAACTGACGGAACTGGAGAAGGAGTTTCATTTTAATAAGTACTTAACTCGAGCTCGACGAATTGAAATAGCCAACTGCTTGCAGCTGAATGACACCCAGGTTAAAATCTGGTTCCAGAACCGCAGGATGAAACAGAAGAAAAGGGAACGGGAAGGGCTTCTGGCCCCAGCCACCCCGGTGGCGTCCCTCCAAATTCCCCTCTCAGGAACAAGCCCTGCCAGGTCTGGCAGGAACCCCGGGAACCCATCCTCGCAGGCCCACGAGCCTTCTTGAGGGCCCGTCTTGAAGCTAAGGACCCTTGGCTTGCAGAAGTCACAGGCCACTCCACCCCTGTGTAGACGGAGAATCTCAGTTTGGTGGGTGTGAGCTGCAGTTAGCAGACATTTCACTTGGGAAACGCGCTTAGTGGGCTTCTGGGTCCGGGCTGTGTGTGTAGGACAGATAATACTTTGATATCCTCTCAACTATTTGCATTTTAGTTGCGTGTCTTATCAGGGAAAAGGAGCCGAGCTGCTGGCCCAGCTCCACTGCTCTGTTGCCTAACTTAGTCATATGCAATTCGTGGGTACAGAGCGACAGACTAGTTAGTTGTAGAGTTCTGTCAACTCCGGTGTGCTCAAAAGAGTGCTTACCCCAAATTTTCCTGGTTTTAATTTAAAGGACAGGCTGCATCTACTCAGCTTCTTGAGATGACCAAAACTAGTTAGGGCTTCCTTGATCCAGCCAAGCTGCTTCCATGATGACTTACACATTTGCACTCCAGTGTTGGAATTTTTTTTTTTTCTTTAAAAAGCAGTTTCTACCTCTCCATGTGCCTGGATGAAGATACAATCGCTGTTTAGTTAGTAGTTGAACAAACTTGCAGGGTGGGTAAAGGTTAAAACTTGAACTACACCTTGACATCAGTTACTCAAACTTGAATATAAATATATACAGTATGTTTATTTTTAAAAAGGTTTGCTTGCTATGAACTTATATATGACATTTAATGTCAGCATGTAAAGGATATGAACTTTTTATAATAAAAATGACAGAATCTACTACTTCATGCATTTTCTACATTTTCATCTCGACTATCTTTTCTTTAAAGATTCACTCTATTTGGATTTCTTGATTCTGCTTTGGGAATTTGTTTACATTAGTAATTTTTAAAAACACTCTTTCTTACAGGTTATATAATCATACACTGCAAATTAGACACAATTATGTGAGCAATTTAAGGGAGAAGACTTTTCTCTAAGACCTCAGTAACTACGGAGATATTTTCTTACCTTAAATGTTCTACATTTATGGTGGGTGTTAAGATGCAGTTTAATTCAAGGGTTTGACAACCACTGTGGAAATGTTGCAAAGCCAGAGAGAAGCTTCAGAAAGATCTTTCTGCTATCCTCACAGGAGAGGAAAGGCAACCTGAAGACTTTGTTTCTTGGTTAGTCTTCCCAGAGAAAGGCCACTGTACATCAAAAAGTTCTTAGGGGCTGGATTCCCATTTCCAAAGTTAAGAATTACTAAGGAGAGTGGAAGAGGCAAATAGAGCTTTCCTGTAGCCGAGGCTGAGTGGCTGGCAAAACACAGAGGATGCCCTTCTGTTTTTTAAAATGAAACATATTCAAATGAATATATTGGAAGTGGTAAAACAGTATTTATTTATTTATTTTTGGGACAGGGTGTCACTGTGTAGTCCAGGCTGATCCTGAGCTTTCTGTGTAGCTGAGGCTGACCTTGAACACACAGCCATCCTCCTGCCTCACTCTCCCAAGTGCTGGGATTACAAGTGTGTATTACAGTATTACACTTATGTGGTGCTGGAGGATTGAACTTAGGGCCTTGCGCTTGTAAGGCAAGCACCCTAAATGCTGTGTTACTCCTCCAGATACCAAACACAGTGCTTAAAAGTTAGTAAGAATGTCTGGGATTTAAAAAGAAAATTCCATAAGACCTTCTTTAATCTTAATTGTACTCAGCTTCCCATAGGTGACTAGCCTTTCCGATAACTTCACAGAAATGTGGCAAAATGGAGTCTAAGTATATTAAAGCAAGCAGATTAGAGGCAATTATCAGTTAGGTCATTTCACCTTTGTATCTTTTAAGTCCCTGTATATTTGAACAGAATAGTTTAAGGGCCCAATTAAGGAAAAGAACTTGAGCTCTCATTTTATTTCTTGACTCCAAGGTATATTTCAAATCTAACAACTTAGAAATCTAAACAATAGTGGAGGGTTACTTTTCCTGTGAGACAGTGATGGGATCAGTTGTCTAAGCTTGAAGTTACACGTTAATTCTTGTCCTTTACACCTACTGTGTAATGGAGTTGAAACAGAATTAGCTCAACAAACTTAGCTGATCAGAGGGAAAAGAAATCAATTAAAAAGTAGGTCTGTCGGGACCATTTTGTTGGCTGGAGCTGGAGTAACAAGATGGTGGCTTCGGGGCAGAGTGGTAGGGTTCCCCAACTGTCGCTGCCTTAACTCACTGTACCCAGGGTCCTGTGACAACCCTGAAACAAGTGATCTGGCATTATGAATTGAGGCCTGGAAAAAGAAGAAACCTGGTTAGGTGACAGTGATGGTTTCCCCTGGTTAAATCTGGGTCCTGTCCCTCTGGGAGAGGCCCTGGTTCCCAGTTCCTGCATCCTGCTCCACTGCTGTGCCCAGGGTGCCCGAGAGGCTTCCATCCCCCACAGCAGAGGTGTTGGGCTTTTGGTCCCAGGTTTTATGCTTGTCTCTCAAGATGGCGAGCAGCCAGGGCTTCAAGACCGAAGTCGTGGTTGGAAGGAAATACAAACTGGTGCAGAAGATAGGATCTGGCTCCTCTGGGTATGTTTACCTGGCAATTAACATTACAAATGTTGCGGAATTGGCAGTGAAACTCAAATCTCAGAAGGGGAGCCATCCTCTGCTGCTGTAGGAGCGCAAACACTATAGGATTTTTCAAGGTGGGGTTGGCATCCTCCACATCTGGTAGTATGGTCTGGAAAGAGACTGTAATGTCCTGGTGATGAATCATCTGGGACCCAGCCTTGAAGACCTCTTCGATTTCTGTTCAAGAAGGTTCACTATGAAAACTGTACTTATGTTAGCTAACCAGATAGATGATCAGTAGAATTGAATACATGCATACAAAGAATTTCATATGCAGAGATATTAAGCCAGATAACTTCCTCACGGGCACTGGCCACCATGGTCACAAGTTATTCTTTATTGATTTTGGTTTGGCCAAAAAGTACAGAGACAGCCGGACAAGTCAGCACATACCATACAGAGAAACTATGAACTTCACTGGCACAGCCTGGTACCCCCGCATCAATGCTCATCTCAATGTTGAGCAGAGTCCCTGAGATGACATGGAACCATTAGGGTATGTTATCAAGTATTTTAAAGGAAACAGCCTGCCCTGGCAGGGACTAAAGGCTGCAACAAAAAGGCAAAAAAATGAAAAGAGTAGTGAGAAGAAGGTGTCTGCTCCTGGGGAAGCCTTACGTATGGGGTTTCCTGCTGAGTTTGCCATGTACTTGAACTATTGCTGTGGGCTGCGCTTTGAGGAAGCCCTCGATTACATGTATCTGCGGCAGCTTTCCACATTCTTTTCAGGACTCTTAACCACCAATAATATGACCATACATTTGATTGACAATGTTAAACCATAAGGCAGCTCAGCAGGCAGCCTCTTCCAGTGGACAGGGTTAGCAGACCCAACTCCTTATGGGCAGGCAAACTGACAAACCCAAGCGTGACCTGAAGGCTTAAGAGCACGAAGAACACAAGAAGCAGAGGAGATGATGGAGCAGCATCTGTTTCTCCCCGAATCTAGAAATTTGAGTTTCTCTGTACACTAAGCAGTGACTGTGGCCAACCATTTACTGGTATAAAGAACTTAATATCCAGTAAACTGGAGCTGGGCTGTGTTGGTGATGCTGTTCTGAGTTGCAGCTGCTGTCATTGTGAATATTAACAGATAGTGAATCACGATGTCTGGGTTTCTAAAAAAATTTATTTATTTATTTATTTATTTATTTATTTATTTATTGAGACAGGGTCTTGCTCTGTAGCCCTGGCTGGTCCTGAACTCACTATGGAGCCCAGGCTGGCCTTGGACTCACGACAATTCTCCTGTCTCAGGCTCCCGTGTGCTGACACTACAGGCGTGCGCCACCACACCTCCAGCCCCTTTTTATTACGTTTTTTGGAGTGGGAAGTTAACTAAATAGTTCAAATACACATATGGACGGAGAAATGTGCATATGCCAATTTTTTGTTAAAACCCTTCATTTTAAACTATATACTGCTTGGAAGTCTCGTTTCAGAAGAGTGGCATGGATTGCCGTGATGGTTGTCAGCAGACACAGTTATGTCTTCAGAGGGTTTTTCCCATCCCTGGGATTTGCAAGTTGCTCACTTAAAATATTCTTGAAATGTTTGACTTCTTGTCTGCAAGTTAGCTGATAGGGCAGCAGCCAGATTCCTGTGTTTGAGTGTATAAAAGACCCTTCCTGCTTATCTGTGCTAGAGATAACAGCATCTAAAGGGAAGACTTAAGGAAAACTTAGTGACTACTACGTTATATACAGGACTCTGCATTAACTTTATGATGTTCTTAGTATTAAAAAAGCATATTTCACAGAAATTTAGTTAACATTTTTCAATTGCGCATGTGTATGTTGCTTAGATAAACGTAATCACTATAAACACATATATGCAATTCAGAAAAAATGTTGGCCTGTCAATATTATTCTTAGGTTTTACCCTTCAGTAACTTTGTGCTAATTGGACTCTGTTTAAAACAACAGCCTCCCCTTCCCCCTACCAAGGTGCAGCAGTTACTTGAAAAGACCTGTGAACTGCTCCTTTCTGTCCACCTCCTGGCTTCCCCTGCGGTCCTCTTTGACATGACAATGTTTCCTTTTTGATAAGCATTCAGATATACACTTAGACAACAAGAACAAAATACCAACACCCTTGGTCATTTCCTCAACCTACCACCCTTTCTCTGAGAAAACAAAGCCTTTCCTTTTGAAGCTAGCTCCAGCACTTAGCAGACCTGATGGATGTCTTCCTTGATGAAGGTGGCTATTTTGACATACATATAATGCTGTTCTATGAATCAGACCAATATTATTAGCTATTTTTTGACCAGCCCCAGGGATCTTTAAAAGCTTTCTTAATGCAGATCACTATGCAGCTATATTCAGTGTTAGGAAGGGTCCTGGCTGGAGATGGGGACAAACTAGGTGACCTCTGGTAGTCCCTTCCAGCAATGAAAATGCTACAGAAACAACACAATGTGCACTTTTTCATATTTTATTTTGGGCTCTACCACTGGAAGATAGTTTGGTTCTAAGAAAGCAAATGTCATTTCTAGGATTACTGTAATACTGTATTTATACAGAAACAGTGGACTTGAGCCATTAGCAAATGGGTCTTTGCGGGTCACTCATGGAACATTCCCTTTCCCATTATTCAGAGCCTTGTGTTATGTGGCATCAGCATTCCCTGCAGCGTGAGGTTACTATGCAAACTGTTAAATTGCTGAAACGATCCCATTTCTATTTTGTAAGATTTAAAACTAAATATGCTAATCTACTCTCCAATGGTTTGTTTCAAGAATGAATACACAGTGGACAGTTTGGGCTGTTGTATAATTAACTGTTCAATGTTCCTTTGTCTTCACATAATGACTATGTTGTCTACTTTACTGGATTCAGGATAATTGAGAATGAGAAAAAGAAAGCTTTTAAATACATAAAATTTCCATAACTTGAGTACTAGCAAGTAACTTGTTGTAAAAACCTAAAGGAATATTACTTACATTTTTTCAAAAGATTGAGTGTGATTTAATTTTGCCTTAAATTCAAATTTGGTGAGGCCCGCTGTCAGAAGAGGATATATCTGCTTATACTGTCATCAGAACATAGCAGCAGCAATGGCAACAACAAACAAAATAAGCTCAGGTGAGCTGCGTTAGCTCTGAAGTTTTTAATTATTTCTGATGGCCAAAGAAAGGTTCTATATTTACTGAATATTGAATCTGAAAACCTCAAGATCTAATCAGTTCAGAGAGATGTTTAGTCTGACCACAGCCCTCTCAACAAGAAAAATGCCCATTGTTAAAACTTTATTTGTGGTTTTAAAGTAAAACCATAGTGGACGTATTTCACAAATAATGATAAATCTCTATCTAAATTGAAATCAAGACTTCCATCGTTTCTACCCCTGCCTGTCGTATTTCTGAGGCCTGGCAATACAGCAAATCTGCAAAATAGCTGTATCAATACCTCCCTGGAAAGTGCTGCTTAAGACACACATGTTATTCAGAAATATAACTTTAATAAAAGCTAATTGAATTCAATAACAAATTAAGAGAAAAGAAATCATAAATATTTGTTTGGGGATGGAGGTAAGCGGTAGCATGCTTGTGAGAGCTGGGTTCCAACCCCAGTGCCACAGAAAATAAGTTTATCTTAAGAGATTTAAAATATTGGTATCATTTTACTTTTTTAGGAAGATGCCCAGTCAACATCATCCCGTATACCTTTTGTGTACTATTGCAGTTTGGCTCTGGAATGTCTCCCAAAAGTCTCATGTGTTTTAATGTTATGGATTGTCTATGGAACCATGTGCTGTTGGTAGATTGGGGCCCAGTCTGGAGGGGTGGATTACAGATAAGACTAAAGGCGCGTGAGTTAGGATTAACGGTGTGTAGTGGCCACACCTGGATGCAGGAGGGGCTAATCAATGGGAGGAGACTTGGAAGAATATATAAGCTGCTGCTTCCTGGCTGCTTTGGAGGACTAGGACTGGGACTTGGACTGGTCTCAAGTAATCTCAACTTGCCTTCCTGTTTGTGATGCCGTGAGAAGCTGCCTCCACCTCTCTCTCTGCCATGCACTTCCATTGCTGCCGGCCAACCCTGAATGAATTGTGACCATCTGAAACTGTGAGCTAAAGTAAACCTGTCCTCCCCTAAATTGGTGGGTGTCAGGTATTGAGTCACAGCAACAAAAAAGTAACTAGGACATGTACCTACCTGTGTGTGCACATGAGTATGGTCCTGGGCACTGAACCCAGGACCTCACAGATATGTTAGGCAAGTGCTCTGTCACTAAACTATATATACTTCCAGCCCTATCTCTTCTACTTCTAATATTCTTTTCAATATAATCTGAAAAGTCAAGCCAAAGAGTGGCCATGTGGACTTATGACAGTTAATAAAGCAGGTGACTGTCACTTTTAAGGTATATTTTTATGGTTTGGATCTGGAATGTCTCCCATAAGCTCATGTATTTGGATGATGTGGGTTACTTATGGATTTTATGTGCTGTTAGGAGATGGGGCCTGGGCAGGAAGGGTAGATGTTGAGGGTGTAGCAGGTCACCAAGCATGTGGCCTGGAAGGATGTACTCTTGCCCTCTGTCTCCTCAAGTGCTTTCCTTCCTCATGCATGCCATGAGCATCTGTTCTCCACCAGACCCTTCCGTCATGCTGCCATTGCCAGCCAACCATGAGCAGACCGAGACCTCTGAAATGTGAACTAAAATAAACCTTTCCTCTCTATCCTCTCTTAAATGGGTTTTAGGTATTGTGTGTCAGCAAGAGAAAGTGACTACGTCACATATCTAGAGGGCACTCAGTTGACTATCAAGGATTTCTGAATCTTAGGACTTTTGGAGACCCTAAGCTTATCCAATTTGGGAAGACTTCTTTAAGAAAACAAAGTATAAAATTATGAATATAAAACTGCTCAGGTACCTCCCTAGATCTGGAAGGGTCCAAGTTAGTGAAGATCAAGTTTTATTGAGCGTGTGGTAAAACTCCAAGCCCTTCCCTTGAAATCATAGCTTTATCCCCAGTGCCCAGTTGTTACTTGTGAGATGATAGCAAGGATTGATTTTTTTTCAAAACATCTTGCAGGGCCAGTGTTGCTTTCTCTTCAGATGCGTCAAAAAAGGTAGACATGCTGTTGTATGATCGTAGTTCCAGCATTCTGGGAGGCTGGGCAGGAGCACTGCAAATTCAAGATCAGGCTTAGCAACTTGGCAACTTAGTAAGACCCTGTCTCAAAAAGGGTGGGGGGCTAGAGATGTAACCAAGTGTGAAGGCCCTGGGTTCAATCCCTGGGCATATATATCACATACCAAATAGTAAGTAATGGGGATAAGGACAGGTTGGTGCTCTTTTGCAATCCCCTGTAAGCATCTCTATTTTACATTGTGCTCTTGAGCTACTGGCCAGCAAGTTGACTGTCTGAGAATGGGAGGTCCAGCTTATCTTGCAGAGCCTCTGCTGTAGCGTTACCTTCTCAGAGATACAAACAGAACAGAAACGTGTTGATGGAGACCACACAGCTACGAGTTAACTTCCAAGCATTCCTTAGGAAGATGGACTCATTGAGCCCTGTGGGAAAGAAGACAGAAAAATCACTGGAGGAGACCTGGATTTTAGGGTCTATTGTATTTTTTAATTAAAAGGAAAAAATAATGTTTTTGGTCTCAATTTCCCCTACGAAACAAAGAGAACTTAGTAGTTTGATGGCTTTTGTCACTTTGGTGTCCCTCCACAATCTAGTCTGCTGATTAATACTGAAAAGTATTTAATAATCCTGTAACTCTGTAAGATTACTATCAACAAGAGGCAATTATTAAAATAATATATGAAACTTAAAAATTAATCTATCTGGCTTAGAAAGCATAAGTGAGAAGTAGGTAGTGTTTCTCATGTCTCACCTTTAAGAGCAAAAACTGCTAATGGTGATAGCCTTCCAAAAGTTACCATTTCCCCTTATACAGATAGATTAGGAACTAAAAGGAGTTTTTTTTTTTTTCCAAATGGATATAAGTACTGCACTTTAGATTTTCAAATGTCTTTACTTATTTATTTTTGTGGCACTGAAGACTGAATTCAGCGCCTTCACACTGAGCTATATCTCCAGCCAACTCTTATTTTTTGATTTTGAGATAGTGTCTTGCTGATTCACTAAGCGGTCCAGGAAGGGCCTGAATTTGGGATCCTCCTGCCTCAGACTCTCAGAGGCCTGAGATTAAAGGCCTGTAACACCAGACTTGGTTTTCTGTCCTATTTTTAACCTCAAAGTTGACAGCTTTCAGGACAAGAAATAACTCTCAACTCTTCCTCTTTGTTATGCATGATATTTCAAAGTGAATGCTCTGCTGAGGAAAAGAGACACCAATAATCAAATCTTCCTTTGTTTCTGCTAGTTGCAAAAATTTCATAGGAGAAATTGAAACCAGAAATATTATTTTTCCTTTTAATTAGAAAACAATAGGCACTAAAATCCAGGTGTCTACATTTCCTCCAAGATGTCCTGCACCCTTTTTCTTTTTCTGGTTCGGATGTTACTGTCTCTCACTCAGCAGCTCAACTGGTGTCACTCCTGGGCTTCCTGCCTCCTGTACCCTCCCTCAATCTGTTTGAAAGCCCTGGTTTCTGCTGTTCCACTTAAAATTTTCAGTAGTGTCTCATTTCCAGTGTAAAACTCTCATGCTAATAGCTTGGGAGTCAAGGCCCTCGACATTTGTATCAAACAATCATTTTCCTTGTTAATTTCATACTGTTGCTTGACATAAAGCCTTCACCCTGATGATTGAGGTCTGTTTGCCTTCATCCCAAAGAAACCGAAGCTTTTCTGTTTCTGAACCTTCCTTTTTTTCCTTTTACCTGTCATTTTTCTCTTGCATAATTACCTTCATCTTTTGGTCTGCCGATCCAGAGTCGTACTTTGTGACTCAGCTCTAATTCTAACACGTCTGTGAAAACTTTTTGTTCCACCCAAATTTACAATGAACACTGAGCTTCTGTAGATTTACTGTCTGTACTACTTATTCAACACTTAGAATCTCCCGTGCTACGAGATCTGAATTGTCCTTTCCTTCTCCCTCCCTTCTCATTATTTCTCCCCCCCCAGATATAAAATTGACCTCTTATTGAGAGTCTTATACGTAATTGTGGCTCTATACTATTAGCTAATTATCGAACATGGTAACAAGGTAACAGGGCAACAAGGGTTTCTTCTGCCAGATACAGAAAACTATAAGGACTTATTTCCTAAGTGTTCTTTATATTGTGTTATTTACATTAAAAAGAAGTGATTCTTATCCCCAAAATAAAACACAGATAGGAGCCACCGAGGCTGAAGGAAGAACTGTAAATTTCTCCCTGTGCTTCAAGCGCATTGTTTTGACTGAATGTGTTGTAAACCAGTGAAGTGTGTGAATGCTATCTAAAATGGTCTCTTTTATCCTTACGGAATATAATATTACACTTTGGATGTTGTTTGCAGCTTTTAGTATATTGCATTTGTTAGCATAGTAGCTTATGGGAATAGAGCCTCCAGAGGAAGATCTGCAAAATCAAATGAAGCCTACTGTAAGGGTTCTTCAGAGAGATCTGGAGGCAACAGAATGTAGTGACAAAAAATGAACATTGGAAGTGCATGGGTTTAAGTTTAGAACCTGGGAAAGAGGAAGGAGGACTGTAAGTTCAAGTCCGAGCTAGGCAATTTAGCAACTTCGTGAGAACTTGTGTTAAAAACAAAACAAAACAATCCAATGACAACAACAACAAAAAGAAAACCAAACTTACTGGAGTTCCAAGCTATGCGATCAGGCCACCAACAACTAAAATTGAAGAGCTATGGAGAAAGAAATAAAAGTTGCAAGGAGCAGGACTGGACAGAGTGAAGTCTAGGGCTATTTGGTTATTTAATTTCATAGTATTAGAGATTGAACCCATGCTAGGCAAATGCTCTGCTACTGAACTACTTCCCCGGCCAGATCTTGGGTCATTAATGCATTTGGTAAAATAGTGATGATACCTAATAGAGAAAGTAAAAGGGCAAGTAATGGGTACTTATTATGGTTTGGATAAGCATCTCTAAAACAGTCTGTGTGGTAAAGCCTGTCATTCTTCTGGGAAGGAGTGGGACCTTGAGGAGGTAGGGCAAAGTAGAAGGAAGTTTGAGCACTGAGGTTGTGCTCATGAAGTGATTTAGAGAACTCTCTCTCTCTCTCTCTCTCTCTCTCTCTCTCTCTCTGTCTGTCTGTCTTTCTCTCTCTTTGTCTTCTTCTCCAGTACTGAGGATTAAACCATTGAACCTAGGCAGCACGGAGCTACAGGTCCAGCCCCTTTATAATTGTACTTTTCAGACAGGGTCTCACTAAGTTGCCCAGGTTAACCTGACCTTGCCATCCTCCTGCTTCAATCTACTGAGTAGCTAGAACCACAGGGATGTACCACCATGTTCTTTCCTGTCCTGACTGACTGGGAGGAGAAGGTCTTTCCCTCCACAGGCTCCCTATTCCTACGCACCGCCTTATAAAAAGAACAGGACCAACCAAGCCATGCCCTGAAACTTCCAAAACTGTGAACCCAAATAAGCCTTTCCTTTTTTTAGAGCTCATTACTGCACATATTTTGTTACTGTAATAGAAAATTGACTAACCTAACACTAATGAACACAATGGTTGAAAAGTTATGGATTAAGAAACTAAGGTCTGAAAGAAGCCCATGGGAAATAGAGGACGATAAGAATATCTGACCAGTACAGACTCCTAGTATGCTATGGCGTTATTGCAGGCAATACAGAAAACAAGAAATATATCACACTTCTGTTCAACTTTCTCCTACCCAGAAGGACATGTGAATTTACATACATGGTATTTGGGAGGTCAAGAGTCAGAAATTAGGATGCAGTGATGATTTACATGAGTTTCCTTCAGTACCACACTCTCCAGGGCTGAATTCATCCTCCTTAGAAATAGACTTGATTTGCTGTATTCTGTGGACATCAAAGTTAAAAGAGGAATACGCAACCACATTCTTGACTCTATTGCTACAGAAAGAGAAATTCTTATCTCTACCTATGCTGACACTGGGGAATTGTGCATTTTCCCCGACTTGTCCTATGTATCCATTGTGGGTTTATGAAAGCCGGTGCACAAACTGAAGAAAATAAATACATCAAACCTTGAACTAATTAATAATGGTTAAGGACAGTCCAAGGTAAATAAAAGTATGCTATTTTTAATTGCCTCTAACTTAATTGTCAAGATAGTATTCAACTGACTGATTAGACATATACAAATGTTTGCACTTCCTCTTTCATTTGAAACCTGAGCCATGTTTAACACACAAGAAGCAGTTTGGCATTATACAGAGAGCAAGAAAAGAAACTACTAGCTTGCACAGATTCTATAGAACAGGTAGATTTCATGTAAATAAGTGAAAGATCCACAAATTAAAACGATAATGCTTTTCGTTCAAAGATAGCATACAATTGGTGCCTATAAGTCCTAAATTGACAAATTGATTTAAAAGCATGTTAAACTTCCTTCAGTTAACCAGCCAAGAAGCCCAATTTGTGCCTCTGTTTTGACTGTAAATAAAGCACACATGCAACCAGAACAATCTATTTTTTCTAGCAGCATCTGTCTCCTCTGCAAACTTCAAAACCAGCTGTGTTTGTGTCACTGAAGATGATCCTGAGTCTACTGCCTTGGGAGGCTCTATCGGAACTGAGGAAGTCTGATTTTATGAAAGGTTTGTAGTTTTCGGCTTGGCTCTTGATTTTAAATTACATTTTTATTTTATAAGAGATGAGTTAACTAGCTTCATATAATCTCAAACAACTGCAGCTTACAGATTTTATCATACCAATGAACTGAGTGAATTTTGTTCCCAATGAACAAAAATGAGTAACAATATCATTTTATATCTGTGCTTAACTCATGTGTATCACAACGACAAAGTAGCTCTAAGTTATACATTAAAAAAAAAAAACCAAACAGATTCTCCAATTCTGCCCCTTTCAGTTTTGATTATTGCACACAATTCACCTTTGGATCACAGGGCAAAAAGGGCCAGCTTCAAGTTTCCTTTGTTAGGATGAGGTAATATTTAAGGGACACTTTTATTAAATTCTTATGCCCCTTTGGGTTGTTAAAAATTCCAACTTTTAAATATTTCCCCTTAATCTCAGCAGACTTTTTAATGGCTGCTTTCTCAGTGAAAAAGGAATCATTATTTGTTACTTTTATTTCTTTATCTTGTTAAATCTAAGTAAATGTAAGCTTAATGTTTTTGATTAAAAATACATGCATGGCTTAAGCCAGTTTTATAAAATTATTTCTATGTATTACCCACGTGTCCATCAACAACTCATGTCTGAGCATCTACATGGAAAATGACAGTCACCTGATGGCACTAATTGCTGTTTCTATGTAGTAGGATTTTGTTAATTTTTCTTTCTGTAATGTTTTTCTTTATTCCTCAAAAATTAATGATGAATTGTTAAACGTATATGTAACAGAGCGATGACTTTAAAATATAAGAAAAAGAGAAAAAAAAACATTGGGTAGTTTCAGTCTTCGCATTTATTTTTTGCCAGTGGAAGACCCCAGGGGAATTACATAATGCATCTCATGTGCCAATTCTTGAATAATTAAATAAAAATGTCTGTAATATACATGGGGTACACATGAGTCAAATAAATGATAGATAAGGTCTATCACTCATTTCTTCAACAGGGGACTCAGCACTTGGGTGTCACATATGTTCAATTTCTATCCTACCAGTTGGAAACAAGTTCTGAATTGTGCTGATTAAAGCAGAATTCTGCTTTAATCAGCACAATTCATGATTAACAAGAGAATAAAAGAAGAATAACGTTAGTGAAAGGAAAATGGAGAGAAAAATACAGAAAATTATGCTTTTGATAATCAGTTTGAAAGAAATGCAATCTTTAGAGCTAGAGGAATGGCACAGTGGTTGATGTCTTGCCTTCCTAGTGCAAGAGCCTGAGTTCGATTTCCCAGCACCACATAAAGCTGGGCATGGTTTTGCACACCTGTAATCTCAATACTTGGGAGGTTGAGGCAGGAGGATTGATTCTAAGGCCAGCGTGGGCTACAAAATGAGTTCAGGACCAGCCTGAGCTACAGAGTGAGATCCTGTCTCTAAATAAATAAATAACTGCAATCTTTAATGTTAAAGACAGGCTTTAAAAAGGTGAAGCTTTCATGAGAATGCATATTTTTTGAGAGAGAGAGAGAGGCAGAGAGAGAGAGAGAGAGAGAGAGAGAGAGAGAGAGAGTCTTGCTCTGTAGTCCAGGCTGGGTCTGAACTCACTATGTAGCTCAGGCTGGCTTCAGACTCTTGGCAATCTTCCTGACTCAGCCTTATGAGTGCTGGGAGTGCACCACCACACCCAGAGTTCATGTGGTACTGGGGCATCAAATCCAGGACCTGTGTTTGTTAGTCAAGTGTTTTAACCACTGAACTACACTCTCCCTGAGAATGCATATTCTTTATATTTTTCTGGAGAGCAACAACAAAATATTCTTTCATTTCTGTGATGTAAAGTCTTACAAAGTTTGATGGTCGTCTGGGAGTTGAACCTATGAAAGGCTAGTGAGGAGAAAATGCTAGCCCTTTCTCTGGCCTCAACCTGGCTCTTGAGACAGGCTCTCACTCTGTAGTCTAGGCTGACCTTGAACTCACAGTCCTCTGGACTCTACCCTCTGGTTCCTGGGATTACAGGAGGATCCACCATGCCCGGATCCAACCACCTTCATTTTGAAGCTGGCTTACTTCACCAACAATACCATTGATATGTGTGAGAATATTTAAAGGAGATACTGGTTTCTCTAACTGTACTAGATGTATTTATTTGGCTGAAGTTTTTCAAATTCTGTGAAACTCTACTATAGGGCTGCCTTGTGTTTGTTAACTGGCCCATTTTCCTCTTTCTGTAATAGTCCCTCTTTTTTTTTTTGGTGAGAAAAAGAGTAACAGACCCTTGTGACCACAGGTTAAAGCTATCTGGGGCCTGTGCCAGCACCATATTCTACTGCTGCTGGATGGGGAGTCTCTTCTAAGCCCAACTTCTGTCGCCTTCAGGAAGTAGCTAAAGTCAATCGCGGGGCACCACTCCGGACCCCTCCTCGGTAGTGCGAACTTTTATCCCTGTCTTTTTTTTTTTTTTTTTTTTTTTTGAGACAGGGTCTCTCTCTGTAGCCCAGGCTGGTCCTGAACTCACTATGGAATCCAGGCTGGCCTTGAACTCACAACAATACTCCTGTCTCAGCCTCCTGAGTGGTGGGATTACAGGTGTGTGCCACCATGCCCAGTTTACGTGGTGCTGGGAAATCGAACTCTGGTACTTAGCGCTTGACTTAGTGCTTGCTAGGCAAGCACTTTAACTGCTGAGCTATTCCTTCAGCATCCTGTATTTTGCTTCTAATTAAAGACCCATTCGATTTATTCTATACCTTGCCTCCTTTGCCCATAATTTCATTTAACACCTGGGACCAAAGAAAGTCATTTTCCCCACCCCACTGAAGCTGTTTGAAGGTTCAGTACTCACCCTCAGAACCCAACTGCCCTTAAGGAACTTTCAAACTCAGTAGTATAGGAGATCAGGCAAGTCCAAAAATAACGGTAAGCACTTTATGGGCCCTTCTCATGCTGAGGACTGTGTCTACACAGCGCAAAATGGAGTGGCAGTCTGGCCAGCGTCCAGTTGTTTTAACAAATTTGGAAGCCAGGCTTCAAAGTCGATCGTAAATCTCTGGAGAGGAGAATCCCACTCCCACTGGTAACTCCTGGGAGATGCTTTGTAGATTCTGGCAACAGAGAAGTGGGGTCAGTTCTCCCGTCAGTTTTGGTTCCCCAAACATTTTCAGCTGTATGTGGAGACTTTGGACTAAGTGATAACAAAGACCTCACTGTCCATTGCTTCTGGCTTTGTTTCATAGTTTGATTAACTTTGACCCCTCCTGTTTCCAGCCCTCCCGTGCTCCATACTACACGTGGTAGACATCCTCATTATGGAATGGTTGCTGTTTATTCCAGTTATCTGCATCCTTGCCTCTCTCCTCCGGGGCATGAACTGTAATGTTCGTTTTCCCAAATCTGAATTCTCTCCCATATACCTTCTGGCTAATCTTAGCATTGTGCCAATTTTATATACCTAACTACTGAAGAGATTATTTTTCTTCTTAAAGAATTTCCATGTGGCCCAATGTGGTCCTGCTAGAAAGTGCCACATCATCTTAAAATGATGAATTAAGAAGCTGTGCCTCTGTTTCCTCTTTTTCTGAGGTTTCTACTCTGCAAACCTACATATCTTCCAGTTAGCTCTCAGCACCAACTACCCTGATCTATCTTCACTTGCACATGCAGGTTGTAGCTAGTGACCTTTTTCAGCTATATGTAAAACTTTAATTCACTTTTTGTGTGTGTGCTCTATTTCACAACCAAAAAGTGACTAATGCACATCTTAGAAATATGTCCTCCCCTTAATTACTGAATTTCCCTCTGCATAACAGATAAGGCTGCTTTGAGCTCTGTCTAGAGGCAGAGGAAGACACTGCGAGTGTTAAACCCAGGGATGACACAGAAATCACTGTGGTAAGATGGATTAGAGAGGAAGAGACAGAGGTCAGTGGGGCCAGATAGGGATTCATTTCGATAGCCTTGATGAGAGATGATGAAGGCTCGAGGCAATGAAGATAGAAAAACACAAAACAGGCATTTTGGAGGAAAAATGGGAGGAAACCAGTGACTGATGCAGAAGAGGAGGGAGAAGACCAAATATGGGCGTTAAAGTATTAGGAACAGAAACGATTTTCTAAAAAAAATTTTAGTATGTATAAAATAAAACATCATTGGAGCCATTTTAAAGAGTACAATTCAGTGGCATTGGTACATTCATATTGTTACGTAACTGTCACCACTATCAAATGCTAGGATTTTTAATCATCATCCCAAACTGAAGCTTTTACCTCCTTTCTCCTCATCCCTTGGTCTCTGGGAACCACCATTCTACATCTGTCTCAGGGACTTTGCCTACCGTAGGTATCTTGCATAAATGAAATCACATGATAGTTGTTTTCGTGTTGGCTTATTTCACTTAGCTTCCTGGTTTTAAAACAATTTTTATTTTTGCTTCGGAGGCAGGGAGAAGTAGGAGAGTTTCTCATAACCCAGAACCCTGTCTGGGCTGGAAAGAGATTTTTTTAAAAGTCCATTTTGTGCTTTGAATGGCCCTCAAAAGCCTCATGTATTTGGATGTTATGAACTGCCTATGGAGCTGTGTGCTGTTAAGAGGTGGAGCCTGATTGGAAGGGGCAGAGCATTGAACTGAACCAGGAAGGGGTGGATCACTCGGACTTGACCTGGAAGGATACATGCTAGCTCGGCCCTTTCTTGTTTACGTGGCTTCCGGTCTGCCACAACAGGAAGAGCTTTCCTTCAGCTACGCCTCTGCCATGTGCTTCTACCATTGCCAGCAGCCCAGGAGTGGACTGAGACCTTCTGAAACTGTGAACTAAACCAAATCTTTCCTCCCCTAAGTTTTGGATGTTGGATATTCTGTTACAGCAATGAGAAAGTAACTAGGTCAGTCTACTATGGAAGTCAGAAGGTTAGGGTTCATATTACTGTTTAATCTTGGGGATGTCTTTTAACCTCTTCTCTGCTTCAATTTTCTTAAGTCGGAAAATGGTATCTCACAGGGTTATTAGGAGTATTAAATAAGATAAGATATAAAAAGTAATTTTTATTTCATTCAAAGATAATTATAGCATGTATAGTAAGAACTGAATCTGTATGAGTCATCCTTCATCCTAGTCTTGGAAAAATTGAGGCTCTGAGATGTCACCTTGCTGGTTTAAAACAGAGCCAAGATTGGAGCTGTAGCAATTAGAAGTTTTGTGAGCCATTCACTTTCTGGGTGTTTTAAAGCCGGGAGGAGAGCCAGGCTCCGCGGCACACACCTGTAATCCCAGCACTCTGGTGGGCTGAGGTAGGAGCATGATAGCCTGGATAATTTGGTGACTTAGTGAGTCCCTGTCTCAAAATCAAAACTACAAAGTGGCCTGTGGATGGAATTCAGCGTGAGTCTTGGGCTTGATCCTTAGTACCACAGACTAGATAAACAAGTAAAACAAAAATTCAAAAACAAGAAGAAAGTAGCCAGAAGGAAGGAAGAACACCAAGTTACAACCCAAAAATCTCTGTGTCCCAGTCTGGGGGAGAAAATGTCACCTGATATCCAAAGCACTGTATTTTATTTCCTTGCAATACGAAGAGGATGGATTTAATGAGCAGGCGAACAGAGACAGGTGCCTGGAAAAGAGGACAGACTTCTGCTGGACCTCCTATCCCACACCCATACTCGACCTGTCATTCTGTTTTTTTTGTTTGTTTGTTTGTTTGTTTTAGTAAAACATTCTGGTTAACATATAAATGTCCCACTAGAAGGGTTACGGATTTACCTTCTACATTAGTTATCCATTGCTAGGTAACAAATCACCCCAAAATTTAGTGGCTTAACACAACAATAGTTATTTGTTAGGCTCCTTATTTTCTGTAGGTCAAAAATTCTGGAGTGACTGGCTGGGTGGTGTTGGCTCAGGATCTCTCACAAGGTTATAATCCGATGCCAGCTGGGCTGTATTAGTCTGAAAGCTTGACTGGACCTGGAGGATTCGCTGCAGGTTACCTGGGTAGCAGGCGAGTTCTGTCTAGGCAGCCTTTCTGAGGGGCTGCTTGTGTATCCTCATGACATAGCCACAGGCCTTCTTCAAAATGAGTAATTCTCAAAACCAAGGTGACAGCTACAAGGCTATTACAGTTTAACCTCTGCACTCACTGTCACATCAGAATGTTTTATCAGCCCACCAGGCCACTCTGATTCAGTGTGGGAAGGTCGAGACAAAGTTCTAGAACACTGGAGTCTACACAAGAGTCTAGACAAAAATGTGAAGACTTAGAACAGGAGATTATTGGGTACTATCTCAGAAGCTGGCTGTGATACGGGGTAGGCAGGCCTAGAGAGATTGTCAAGAAGACATGTGCATGAGGTCCATCAAACCTCCCTGCCCTAAGAGAGAGTCTCCCAGGAAGTTTGATTCAGGAAGAAGCACCTACAGATCTCAAAAGTACCTGCCTAAAAACCACAGATAGCATGGCTTCTTTTTTAGGCAAACTTGGTACAAGTTTCAAATTCTTGACAGATTTCCCAGTAATCCCTGCCACTTTACTACAGTAGATAGTGGCTGCTCCTGTTTCTATCAACGCATGTGTGCAATGGCAAGTTGGTCTCTTCCTGTGTCACTGTCTCCATCTTTGTTATGGGTTAGACAGTTGGATTCACTGGTGATTGTTTTGAGAAACAAGATGTCATTACAAATACACAGTATATTTATTTTCATGTTATTATTTTGCCTTGAAGTGTTTATTAGTCTGTTTAAAAGATAGTATCATTTTCTCATAGATGCATTAATCAACACGTTTACTTGCTCACTTTTCTTTTAATTTTGGTTTTCGAAAATACCCAAAGGCTGTATCCATTACAGGGTAATGGACTGCAAAATCTTATTTAATTGCAGTGAACATATTTCCTGGAGTTATAGAAAAGAAAAATATTACATAATCCTGAGAACTATCAATTTAAAAATACCAAAACAACTCCTAGTAATGGGTAAGAGTGCTTTCTCTTCCCTCCTGTTACACGCTCTCTCTGTCCTCCTTTTCGCTGTGAAAATGTTGAGAAAGCTGGAGATCCCGGCTGGGCCACTTCTGTGCTTGACAGTCCTTGGCGATCTGTAGCTCAGAACTTGTGGCTGAGAACACAAATTCAGAAACAATTAATGCACCCAAAATTTTTTAGCCGATCTTGATACCGTTAGAGATATGACTATCTTTAATTCACTTTAAGAGGGTTACTTCAAACCCATTCCTATAGCTTTCTATTTCTGGCTCCTCAGGGATCCTATGAAAAATCCAAGAAAATTCCTTGCTGATTGGGGAGATATTTGACGGCAGCATATGGTCCACACATGGCATTAAGGGAAGGGTTATATTTAGAATACAGGGTATGTGCTCAGTGGTTGGGATGACCCAGGGGATTATTAGATTCTTCTTGTGGAATTTTCTATAGTTAAAAGATGAATCCAGAACTGCGAGTGCCTGGTGGACACTGGAGCCCATCTGCAAGCTTTTGCAGGTAAGAGGCTTGCCAAATTTTCACTGTCGTGTGGTATCTTGAAATCTATTTATGCTGTTCTTGAAAATTTTCTAACTCTCAAGGTTTCTTTCTTATGTTGTAGAGAAGTGTTTTGACACAGGTACCTTTGGAAGTAAAATACTAAACACCCAGGAACAATATTTCATTGGCCTCCAAATAAAATGAGTCGAGTCTGTAACAGAACTGCCAATTTCACAACCGAAATAATTCTAAATTTACTTTCTTTTTGTTCTAATGTTTTACAATTGTGTTATACCACATTTTTTTTGGTGGGGATAGACAATGAATGTCTGAGACTATTCAGGCTACTATAACAAAAATACCATAAATATAGTGGCATACAAGCAAAAGCACAATACAACACAACACACACACACACACACACACACACACACACACACACACACACACACACCACTACTTATTTCTGAACGTTTCAGAGACTGAGAAGTCCAGGATCAAGGTGACAGCAGGTTTGATGTGTGGTGTGGGTCTTCTTCCTCATAGATGGAAGCTTCTAGGTGTGCCCTCACTTGGTAGGAGGGACAAACAAACTCAATTGGGTCTCATTACAAGGGACGATCCTATTTATGAGGACTTTGCTATTATGAGTCAATTACCACCCAAAGGCTACACCTTGTAAAATTACTTCACAGGGATTAAATTTCAACATATAAACTTTGTAAGAACCCGAGACATTCAGCATGTAGGTACGATACAGGATTTCTAATGACATTCTGACACTCATATTCTGGTTGTAGGAGCCAGAGGCCGATAAGCCAGGCCTCAGCTAATCTGATAACCTCAGCAGTTCCATAGTTTCTTCTCCATTATTTGGAATTCTCTTAAACCATTGGAAATCTAAGCATTCCTAAATACATACTATTGATACCCTAAAATTACTTCAAATTAATATCCTCTGCCCATTTTACCCTTTCAGTAAACTGGCTTCCTTCCCTACTTGATTGGCACTTACTTCTCACATAAGAGTCTCTCAGGGAGGAAGACTAAGAAGGATACTTTTCTTCATTTTCTTTTTTATACTGTTTTCTCTCTTTGTTATTATTTTTTAATAAAAAGCAAATAAATACAAATATACATGCTTGATTATAATTCCAAAAAAAAGTAATGGAAAGAGAGCCAGAATACTAAAGAAAGAGGAAAAAAGGAAAAGAGGTTGGCATGAAAACACACTCTCTTAAATGTTTGTTATAGTTTTTGATTTGGAATTAATTCATGTCGTATCATTTTTTTTAAAACATTAAAGCAAAAAGAAAAGAAAGCCAGTCACAGACACTTGAAAACCAGCTAGAACATAGGAACCTAACTAATTACGAAGGCAACAGCACAATCACACACACAAAAAAAATTTCAGGAGACACTAAAGCAGAGTGTTGATTACACATGCCAAGGACAAAGCTTCACAGAAACACTAAGTTGCCTTCACTGCCTTTTCCCGAGGCAGCATGGAGCCAGGTGCAGTTCTAGGATGCAGAGGTGTGGAGAAGATGCTCCCTGGAAATTTCTTCATTTTCTTGTACTAACTTTTAAGTTCGTGATTCTCTCGTGTCTGAATTGCCCTTTCTTTTTAGCATCATCTTTAAAGCTTTGATTAGAGTTCTTTTCCACCACTCAGTGTCCTTCTCATCTGATACAGCCTCAATGCTGTTGCAAGCGATTCTATAAGTCTCAATCTCTCTCTCTCTCCCTCCCCTCTCTTTCCTCTCTATCTCGTCTAGCTCCTTTTCTGTCTGTCTGTCTGTCTCTGTCTCTCTCTCCTTCCTTCTTCTGCCTTGGGTTCCAGATACACACAGCAAACTTGGATTCTTTGATCTCACTATCATGATCTCTCTTAAAAACCTATTCAACCCAACCAGCCTCATGTCCCCCTATTGCTAAAATAAACCTTTAGGCAGGTTAATTTCCCTTTACCTTTTAAATATAGTAAACTCTAAATTGGGTCTGGTTTTCTCTTTCCAGACATTTTTTTTTTCATTTCTGAAATATTCCTTTCTCCATCTCTCACATATTAAAATTCAGAGCTCTGATTACCTCACAGTAACAGACCAAACTTATGAAATAAATCAAACTCATAAAAATGTGTCCATGTGTGCATGTCCTTTGATCTAATAGTTCCATTTGTGGAACTATGTCCTCAAAAGTTAACACATTTGAAAAACTTTTGTGCACACAATCTCTCCCTCATCCAATATTATTGATCATAGTACTGAAGAACAGAAAAAAGATTACATGTCCCATAATGGAAAGAAACGATTGTCATACATCACTCATGGAAATCTTGAATGTACAACATGAATGTAATAAAGACTATGTAGTTATATTGATTTAAAAATAATCTTAACTAAAAGTAGAATGTAATATTGTATTTATATAGACATTTAAGGTCAGTTTTTAATATGCAAGGTTTAAACGGATGTGGTTGTCTCTATTTTTAAAGTGATGAGGAAAGATAATTTGACACCAAAGAAATTTCTGACAAGAGAAAAACTCATTAATCAGTTTTTATTTAAATAAAAAATTTGAATTATTTAAAAAAATGTAACATTTTTTATATGCCTGTCACATTTTGGTTACTTTGTTGCATGTTGTTTCGTCTTCACAATACACTCAGTGATGCAGGTATTATTAGTTACATTTTGCTGTTGAAAACATAGGCTGAGAGAAGCGAAATTTCCTAGGATCATGAATCTAGGAAATGATAGGTTCAGAATTTTCACCTGATTCTTCTGTGAGATGATCGGAGTCTAAAATAAATTTGAGCACAACTTCATAATTACTAAAATGCCCATAGTTGAGAGTTTGCTGAATAACAGGCCTTAAGGTCAACTTGAAAAAGTAATGAATGAGCGAAAGAGTGTGAAAATTACTTATGTGAATGTCTTCCTAAAGATCAGGCAAAAATTGGTGAGGAAACCTATACAGGTGGATAGGATGCCTTCTGGGAGCTCTGGTTAGGCTATTTTTCAACTTAATGTTTAGGGTTCAGTTTTGGGTTCAGAGGCTGCAGTGACAAAACTGTTCCCACTCTCGAATGACTTAATTGGGAGATAACCCATCCTCAAAATAAGACAGAACTTTGGAGGCTACTGGTTTTCTACAGTCCTTCAATTCGGCTTGGTACTTGGAGTGATCTTTCTGTGTCAAAGGAAGTTACCTCCCCAAACTCAAGTTTGTTTCTGGAATGGCAGAAGGTCCTACAGCAATGACTCTTGGGTGATTCAGAAGAAGCTGTGAAGGTTGGGCCATCTTTGGCTGCTATAAGTAACGCACGATCTTCAGAGAGTTTTGAAATACCATGTTGGCAATAAACTCATTTTACTGAGTTCATAGAACTGGTAGCTATCTGGAAAAGATTATTTCAGAGACCCATATGTTTTGTTCTGGGATGTAAAAGCATGCGTTCCTGAATGACGAGAATAGGTGAGATATTGTTGCAGAGCTCTTTCTATGCATTTCAAGCTGTAAGGACTATCCTAGGCATGGTGAACAAAAGTGCTGATCAGATTTTGAATATCATATTAATTTATTAGGTTAACATTTGTCTCCAAACAAACTGTATGTATTTTTTCAGAGCCAAACAATTCCACTGATCAAAGAGGGACTTGGGTGTGTAGCTCCGTAGCAAAGCATATGCTTAGCATGTGTGAGGTCCTGGGTTCAAACCCCAGCACCAACAAAACAAAACAAAGTTATTGTTCATGCCTAAGAGGACCCAAAAATGTTTTCACATTGCTGTGGGCAGAAAAAAAGTTCGGTCAATCTAATTTCTAACTTCTCTCCAAACGTGAGCAGATCATTCTTAGAACAGTGCATGGGGATAGAGTGAATCACAGCAGTAGTTCTTGGAAAGTCCTTTGTTGATAGATTAATGTCAACAAACAAAGTAGGAATGAGTTCCTGCTGCGTGGGAGGAAGGTTAAGGCAAGAAGTTGGCACTGAAGCTTATACATAACCAACTCTTATCAAGATAAAAGGTAATGAGGCCGCCTCTCCCCGACCCCAGCATACAATCCAGGCTTTGTGTTGCATTATTTTTTCCTTCATTTTGTTCTCATCTGACTATACTGTTGTCCCCTTCCCTCTTCTAGGGATTGAACCCATGGAAATACATCCCTACCCCTGTCTTAAATTTCCTTTTTAAAAAAGCATTTTGAGTCAGAGTCTTGTTATATGATGGAGTTGCCCAGGCTAAGCTTGAACTTGTGATTCTCAGCTTCCCAGAGTGCTGGGACTCTAGGCATGTGGCATCATGCCTTGCTCCTATACTGGAAATCCACTGTGCAAATATTTTCCAGCAAGGAGGTAGTAGGGAAACCACGACTCCCCTAAGGATGGTTTTAGACTCTGTGTGTGTGTGTGTGTGTGTGTGTGTGTGTGTGTGTGTGTGTGTGTGTGGAGGGGGGTGGTGGTGAGCAGTAAACACACTGGTTAAAAATGGCAGTGTTGTAAAATTTTTTCTTTGGTATTGAATGAAAAGTCCTAGATTTGGGAGTGCTTCATATTCAGTTATTAATATGAACATTGCCATAACATTTGTTAAATCATTCAACTATGTGGCATTTGCTAATGTGACACTAAAATCCCAAACAATTCAAAAAGTTAATTTCTTACTGTAAACAGCTTCAGAGGGAAAAAGGGCTGAAATTAGCAAAGGTGCATGAACTGACTAAGAACGTTCACCAGCCCTTCTGTCGGAAAACTTTAGGTCCATAGTGGAAAAGGGGGGCCATGGGATCCATTCCATTAGCTTGTTACAAATACTATTAGGACTAGGTAAGCCTCTCTCTCTTTTTCTTGCTCTCTCTTTTTTTGCTTTCTCCCTTACCCCCAGTATTGGGGATCAAGCCCAAGGCCTTCACACTGAGCTGCATCCCCAGCCCATTTTTTAATTTTGAGGCCCAATCATACTAAGTCAGTAGGTTGGTCAGGCTGGGCTCAAACTTATGATTCTCCTCCTCAGCCTCCCAGAGTGATGGGTTTACAGGACTATACCACTGGACCTGGTTCTAAATCTCTTTTTAAAAATATAATATAATTTAACTTCTTTCTTTCTTTCTCTTTCTCTTTCTCTCTTCCTGGTGATGGTGACTGAATTTAGGGTTTTTGCACTGAGTCATATCCCCAATTCTTCTCAAATAATTTTAATTTTGAGTCAGGGACTCATTTAGTTGCTATGTAGTCCCAGATGGGCTCAAACTTATAATCCTTCTGCCTCACCCTCCCAAGATCACCTTACCCAGGTAATGTTTTACTTTTAATGTACTTCAGAAGAGTAGAATATAAGAGATACGCCTAAATATGCTATTTAGAAATTTTGTTAAGCAGAAATTTTGGTTTGTCCTATCATATTGTTGGTAATATTCAGTGGTATTATTTTTAATAAAAGAATGATTTTTGAACCATAATTTTATTTTGTTTTCATTGGGACATGAGAACCATTGGATGACTTTCTTAAGACTGTGAAGAAAAAAATACCCTATTATTTTATCAGTGACCTTTGGCAAGCAACTATTCCCTTGGACTGCTCTTATCTCTGGAGTGTTTGACTCAGATTTCTTCTGGTCAAGCCATCGACAATCCAAATGTCAAACCACAGTACAGCCATTTTTCATCTCAAGATAAGTGTTTCTCCAATAAGATGATCAATTAGTCTTACTCACATTACAATTCACCTCCCCATGTATTTTCATGTCATATAAAGATCTCTATAGCCCTATTATGCTCTTATTAAAAAACCTCTTCATTTAGATTTCAGGCTATTAGAACACATAATCAATCCAAGCACACCTCATGTATGACCTAAGAGTATTGACATTTTCATTTTTCCAATGTATTCACCCAAGATGGTATTAGGGCAAAAAAACTCTATTGCAAAAATATAAACTCAAGTTCTTTACAGATGTCCCCCATTCTATGAAAACATTCTAGACATGGTCTTCCTACTGAAGCAAACTTATATTTTATTACAGTTTTGTTTAAAATATTTTCAATTGCAAACAAATTTTCCATGCAATACTAAGAAAAATTAGAGAATTGTTAGCTTTTTTTTAGAGAAAGACACCGAAGACACATAGTTATAGTTATAACCATTGCTTCAAATGTACCCAGATTTTAAATAAAACTACTTTTCTTTTAATAAAGAAATTCTTGTTAATGGTAACAGGGCACATGCCTACTTGACTTTTCGTACTTGTTGTCCTGTATAGTTAGACAACTTGTGAATCTGACCATGATGACCAACATTATAGAGAGACCTATGAGTATCGCCATTTTTAAAGGTCTGTTTATGTTAACTGAAGGGAATTTGGGAATTGAGGTGTAGCCCATGATAGACAGAGAAAAACAATAATAAAGTTAACTAATGGAACTTAAGATCCTTTCTGAGGATACAACTGGAGATCTCAGAGTGTTTATAATTCTGAATGTTAACAGTTTCAAATCATTTTTGGAAGTGTACTAAAAACATAATACTAGGTCTGTGTGTGTGTGTGTTTTTGTGTATGTGTATATCTATGTATAGTGAGAGAGAAAAGTATTTTCATGCTCACGTCCTTTGTAATAAAAGTCAGAAATTTGAAATATTTAACATATTCAAGAAAGCTGCCTTAAAATAATAATAAAACCAATTTTTACACTTGAAAGAGAAACATTTTCAATAGGCATCATAAATAGAAGAAATTTGCATTTTTTTCATTTATTAATTTAATCTCTTTCTTGTGATGAGCTAGGGACAAGCACCTATTCTGGGGCAGGTGTCGTACCAGGCACTGCAGAAACAGAGATAAATGACAACCTGTGCCCTTGAGATCTTTTTCCTCCTGGAGCTTTAATGTTTAATTTAGTCAGTGCTTTTCTTAGGAAGGAAAGACAAGGAGAAGAGGAAAATGATGGTCTAAAAAAAGACAGAAACTTGGGTCAGAAGTTATTTAGTTTTTTTTTTCTTCAAGAGAGCCTGAACTTATTTTGCTATTATAATGGTCTCACTCCCTTCCTTTCCCAACTGAAATGAAAGACACAGAGGCTTTTCCTTTCAGTCTGTGATCAGATTAATGGTAAAGAGATAAGTCTGGAGTCAGCTGGGTGTAGGCTGGAGGAACGATTCGGCTATCAATTCCATTGTAATTTCTGTAATTTTAAAAATTAGCCTATCTGTGTATTTATTTCCTTAATTGTGTGGAGGTCAAGAGTCAAGTATTAGCCCTTAACAACTTATTAGAAGAGTTTATATTTCTCAAATCAACCGTAACCTCTGAATCTTTGATACAGAGTGAGAATAAAGGCTGGCTCTTCTCCTTTCTAATTTCTTCCTTTTCCCTTAAGCGTCAAATACCATTGATCCTAAAAGGAGACTCCAAAAAAAATTTCAAACAATTTGAAACTTGGGAGTTATATCTCTCAAGTGCCTTAGCATAATTGCTAACCTTGATGTCTTATAAAATGCTGAAGTAAAAATGTCAGAGCCCCCTAATCCTTTGGTCTGGCTATGCATTTTTGGCATGGATCCCAGACTAAATATAGCCTGTCTTGCCTCTCAAGCCAATATAACTTCTAATCCCTAGGTTGGATGAGCAAACCTTCCCAGACAAGATTTAATTCACAAATGCACTTAGGTAGACATTGGCTAGATCTAACAGGGCATCATCAATGGAAACAGGCCATCAGCATTAGCTCGGCTAGCTGGAAAGAAACTTGCATTAGGAAGCCAGCAATCTCACCACCAATTCTGTTGGGGATTGACTAAACGTAATTGTTAATTGAAAAAAAATTAACAATAGAGTATTAGGGATATAATCTCCCAATGATAGTTGCACATAATTCCCCTAAGTGTTAATGGAAGCCCAGCGAGTGCATCTTTGGAAGCATATGCCTCTTAACACCCACGCACGTCTCTCAGTCCTTCATCTCATGGTCCTTTGCAGTGGGGTGGGAAAGCAGAGAAAACCCCTTGGAATCTCTGAGGCTTTTTAAAAAGAGGAGTCCGTGTCTTCAACTTACTGGTTTACCACACCACAGCATTAGCTTTAAGAAGGCTAAATGGTTTGGAATCACAGGAGAAGAGATTTTGGTCTTTATCTTTCTAGACTAAGCTAATGGGATTTCGTCTAATTCCCTCTATGAAGAACAAGCTTTAAAACGGCCGGCTCCTCTGGTTTACATGGTCCTTCTCTTTTTTCTCTGGCACTGGCCAAAATGCCTCTGAGTATCTGGATTTAAAGGAAGCTGAGAGCAATTTTTGTGTTCTCAGAGTATCAGTACCAGTGAGCTGTCTTTATTTTTCTACTCATTTCGATTGAAATGAGCAAGCCCATGTTTTCCAATTTCTTGAGTGGCTGAAATAAATTTCTGCAGTGTATGAATGTATCACAACTTCATGGGAGAAGTCGATGAGAAATTTAAGACTGCTCCTTCTCCAGCTACTTCTAACGGTCTCAATGGCAGGATTAGCCTGTCCTCACAGTGTTCCTACACACCAGACTGAACCAGTCTTGGTACTTCTGCACAGCGTCTTCCAATAAAGCATTCAGCGTAAGACTTACTAGGGCTGGAGGAATAGCTCAGCGATGAAATCGCTTGCCTGACAATTGCTAAGTACCTGAGTTTGATTCCCTAGCACCACATGAACTGGGTATGATGTAATCCTAGCACTTGGGAGGTTAAGGCAAAAGGATTGCTGTGAGTTCAAGATCTGCCTGGGTTACATTGTGAGTTCAGAGCCAGCCTGGACTACAGAGGGAGACCCTGTCTCAAAAAAGAAAAAAGAAATAGACTTACTTAGCTATACTTTAACATTTTATTTGGCTTGTATTAGTTTTCTTTGCTCTTCTTTCTTTCTTTTTTTTTTTTTCCGTGTTGGGATTAAATCATGGCTTTACGTATATTCAGCAAATGCTCTACTAGCAAGCTACACTCTCTAGTTTTTATGTTCATTTTGTATAACTATCTTATAAATTACCACAAATTTAGTGTTAAAACAATGTAGATTTACTATTTTATAGTTCTGGGAAAACTGGGAAAATCTTAAAATGTTCCCCTGAAGTCTCATATGTTTGGTGGGTGACTGGACCACGGGATACTGTGCTCATCCGTGGGTTAATTTCATGTACAGTTAGGAGGTTGGGCCTGGGTGGGAAGATGGGCGGCTGGGGCATGACCTGGAAGTGTATCCTTGGCCCCTTCCCTCTCTGCTTTGTGGCTGCCACGTGGTGAACAGCTTTCTCCGTCAAGGCCCTCCGCTGGGCTCTTCTGCCATTGCTGTTTTTGTCTTCAAGCTGACCAACCACGGCAACCGTAAGATCTCTGAAACTGTGAGCTATAAAGTAAACCTCTCCTCCTTAAGTTGCGAATGTCAGGGACTGTGGCCAACAATGGGAAAGTGGCTAAGATATTGGGCTTCCAGAAAGGGCTTGGCAGGGTTGCATTTCCTTCCAGAGGCTCTGGGGAGAGCCTATCCCCTCACCTCCCAGCTTCTAGAGGCACCGCATTTCTTGGCCCATATCCTCTTTCATTGCCTAAGCTAGCAAGAGCCGGCAAGTCTTTCTCATTATCAAACTGTGTGGACACTGGTTCGTCTCCCTCTTTCTTGCACTTTTAAAGATCCCTGCTATTATTGGATAATCCAGGGCAATCTCCTTATTTTAAGGTGAGCTGATTAACAGCCATGTTCCTTTTGCAACGTGAATTCCCTTTTGCCCTATTGCACGACATATTTACAAATTCCGAGGATCAAAATGTGGTCATTTTTGCCTATCACAAAGCTGGAAAAATAATCTTTCCATGTTTTCATTAAAGAAACAACTAGCAACAGCAACAAAAAAAAAAAAAAAAGAGAGAGAGAGAAGGACATAGAGTTCTCTTTTCCAGAGAAGTGAAATAAAAATCTTTCTTGTGGAGATTTGTCATTTTAGTTACTTCACTGAGGGTGTCTGCCTAAAGAAGCGTCATTCTAATCTGACTTGCGCCAAAAGGAGGTACGAGAGTTTCCGCTTTCCCTAAAGTTCACGTCGCAATGACCTATTCATAATGGGAAGCCACGCCTCAGTGCTGCCGAACTCGCGATGGGCAGCTTTACAGGTGATGACTTTTATTGATGGCTCGAGCATAGTTAGATACAATCACCTCATAATCAATGCCTCTTTCTAATCACATGCTGGGCAGAGTGTCACCTACATACAGCCCCCCCTTTATGTCTTTGGTTTGTCAGGAAGGTCGGTACCTCCCAGAGGAAAGGTATGTTATTCTGTAGAACATGCAGATGTGACGGCAGGATCCCACGTAGCTGTGACAGGCTACCAGCTTACACTTGGTTAGGGCTGTTGTATTATCTTTTTATTCTCCCTCTGACCCTTAGAAAAATGTAATATAAAAGGTCTTTTCCAAATCAAAAGATTCAAAGTATGGTGGTCAAGAACAAGGCACAAGAAAATCCTTCAGGATTTGGTTGGTGAGGGAGGAAATCATTCTTTTCTCAGGTGCTGATAGCAGCCTGTTTCGGCACTCCCCCAAGCCTCTTCAGACACAGCCCCGTGGCCTCTCTACATGCCTGAGGGCATAAACTTCTCAGTCTTCCTCTGATTGGCTCGTGCTGATACTTGTGCTAAGAGGGGTTGTGAAATTTTAGTCCCAGAGAAAGATAATTTTAGATGCTGCTGGTGGATGAAAAGAGTTCTTATTTCAGAAGTGTTTTGTTTCAGTGACATCTGTGATAGGCAGCCTTAGGATGCCCCTGCTGAGCCTTCATTTCTTGAGCATGTCCTGCCTAGAAACTTCAACAGAATAAGGCAAAAATAATGAGATTTTGGTTCAGAGATGAGGCCACAGAAGCACGCTGGCTCCGTCACGCTTGGCCTCCATGGCTCTGTCGTGTTTGCTCTGATGAAAAGAAGTTGCCATGTTTTGCGCTGGCCTGTGGAGAGGCCGGGCCAGGGAACGGAGGTAGGCTTCTGGATGACAGCCCAGGGAGGACCCCGGGCCCTCGACTTGAGCACTGCGGAGGAAGCGAATGCTGTCAGCATCTCTGAGGGTGAGCCTGAAAGGGAAGCTTCCCTCTGCCCAGCCTCCAGCTGACTGCAGCCTGAGCCCGAGGCTCCTGGCATAGCTGGGCCTGGATTCCACCCACAAAAACCGGGAGAAATTAAATGCCTGTTGTGCAAGTTCTAAGTTTTGGGATGGGTTGTTTCACAATAATAGATAACAAATACAACAATGAAATGGTGTTCTAGAAAGCATAAAAATAAAGGAAAGAAGCCCTCATAATTCTGTCCCTCAATCACAGCGTCTGCTTTTGTCTATGCCTGTGTTATATCCACCTGCACACATGCATTTATATGACAGATAAGCAAGATGAGAATAAACTTTTGCATCCTATTCCTTTATTTAACCTTAAGCCATAAGTGTTTCTGTGTTGCTATAAAAATCTTTCTCACTGTACTTTTTAATGGCTACATAATATTCTCTCAAGTGGAAGTGCTATAAGGTTGCTACCTTCCTCATTCTTCTGGGCATTTCAGTAACTTCTTGTTTTATTTGCAGTTAACAGTAACGTAGCAAGCAGCATTTTTGTTTATGTGGTACTTTTGGCCTTTTTCCTTCCATTTTGATTTTTTTCCATGTCATTCCCTTTCGTTCGCTACAATCGATAATGTCAGTGGTTGATGGACAGCAATGTTTGAGTCACTTCATGGACAAGTTTTCTTTCTTTGTTCATCTTTTCATCAAATATGACTTTTGATGGTGGCTGTGTGTGTGTTTATGTATGTGTTTGTGAGTTTGTGTCAGTAGGTGTGATGGTGTTGAGGGTTGAACCCAGGGCCTGATACATGCTAGGCAAGGTTATTATTATTTTTTTTTTATTGAAAATTGCCTTACAGGCCCTGGATTCAGTCCTTAGCTCCACCCTCTCCACACCAAAAACACAGTATGACAATACTAACCTAACAGAAATTCCATGTCCCCAGTAAGACGGTAGTTCAAAAGCTTTAGGCAACTTGAATACATTGTATATGTGAAAATGAAATGCGTAATGTGTATTTATAATGTACTAATTTTGTCACATAAACATTTAAAGCAATATATTACAAAAACCTTTTTTAGTTTGGGATACTGCTTTGTTTTTGTTCTTATTGAAATCTAAAATTTTTTATTATAGTAAAATATTCATAACATAAAATTTACTATTTCAACCATTTTTTTAAAGACAAGGTTTTGCTCTGTAGTCCAGGCTGGCCCTAAATTCAACTATTTTTATGTGTACAATTCGGTGGCAATAAGCACATTAACAAAATAATTTCTTTTTCAGTGGTGGGGATTGAATCCAGGGCCTTACACTTTCCCACTAGCTACCCCTCCATTCACCCTTCCCCACCCAGGGCCAATATGTTTACCATCATTACCATCTTACTTCAGAATGATATTGTCTTCCTTTTGTATTATGAAATATTTTTATAAGTGTAATTACTAGGTCAGAAAGCTTAAATCATATGCCTTTAAATTCCTGAATTTCAATAATATTGTAGTGTTCAAGAACAAGAGCTAGGGTTGGGGCTATAGCTCAGTGGTAGAACGCCTGCCTAGCATGGGTAAGGTGTGGGGTTAAACTCTCAGTGCTACATTAAAAAGAAAAAAAGAAAAAAGAGAGAAAGTGCAAAAGCTGTATAGTTAGAGGAACCTGGATTTGAGTCCCAAAGCTGGTTTGAGTAATATTTTTACGTTGTAGGAGTTACCTCACTTCTCTAAGACTCATATTCTTTAACAAAATAGAGATAACAATGGTGCCTAATCATACCTAATCATACCTGATATTGTCCATACAAATCGCTTAGTATGGTACTTGGTACATGACAACCTCATTATTTAATAACACGTTACACATATAATATAGTAAAAGTCTCTTATTTATTACCATCATCATGTCAGCTCTCTGTTGTTGTGACAAAATACCAGGGCCTGATACGTGCTAGTCAACAGACTAGATAGTTCCTGGTATTGGAAGAATGATGCCCAGCTCCTGTACTTTCTTGAGGAGACTTTGTGTCCCCTACCGAGGAGCTGCCTTACCCCACTAAGAACACTTTTTAGGTATGGAAAAGACCAAAGGGCAGGAAACTCTGAGGTTAACCCAGCATCAACTCTCAAGGATAAAACTTTTCTACAAATCGCCTTACAAAGAAAATGGGGAAAGAAAGAGTCTGAGGCTCTCTGGAATTCATCCATAAACTAGTGCTAGAAGTAGGCAGTTCTGAAAGTCAACTGTGAGCCAGGTTCCCCCTGTTTCTCTGTTTTATAGTCTTCCTTTCCATGTCCAAAGTGGCAGCTGGAGGTCCAGCTGTCACATTTGCATTCCAATCAAAAAGAAAGAAAGCTATTATATACATATTTGTTTGCTTATGCCACGCAAGTAAAATTTAGTCACATGGCCTATGCCTAGCTGGTAGGAAGGCTGGCAGGAGTGAAAGCCAGGGAATTATGTACCGAGGTCAAAGTCAGGAGCACTATTGCTAGAAGAGGGAAAAAAAATAGATGTTAAGGAATAGGTACATATGATGGAACTGAGGACTATGGAGGATAAAGTATCCATGAGAATTTCACAAAAACAAGTCCTCAACATCTCCACATTAACTAAATAATTTAATATATATTAACTCATTTTCTTAGGAACATTTTTATAATTGAACCAAAAGTACAACTTCCAAGATTCTGGCTCTAGAAGGACCTCCCAAGCTGCTCCTGTAAGTGTGGGTGATGAAGAGGGAGTCATGTTGAAAGCGGGGAGACCTCAGACACGTAGTATAAGTGGACTTTAGGTGTAACAGGTGCCTGTCACAGCATGGGGAATGATTTTGATCATTACCAGTAGAGCTGCTCTGAACCGGAGATCTGGGGCTTGGGGAACTTTGTGTTAGTCAGAGTCTCCTAAACAGCATTTCTGTGCTTGGTTTTGCAAATCAGGAAAACTGAAATTTCAACTTGAAAAGATAACAAATTTTCCCCCCCAGAGGAGAATGTTTTCTTCGTATAAATGAGTCACTTTCAGTCCTTTCTTATCATTTCCTGTAGCAATCATATTTTTCCCAGTGGTGCTCTAAAGTAGCTTAACTTGCTTAACTCGCTGTTAAGGAGTGATTTATGTACACGAAAATAGAGCCCACTAGTCTGTAGGGAAGAGGCAGGACTTTCCCCATGACCACCAGATGCCCGACATCACATTTTGGCCTCACTTATTCGTGATCCTGGAGGGCCCTGAGACCTCCATCCCCTGAGGGTGGGGACTCTGCTTCACACTATCCCAAACATCTAGCACGGTGGCTTTCATAAACCTGGCTCCCAAAGTATTCGCTAAAATTATCTGAAGGTGGTTCCTCAGGGGCAGTGCTAGAAAAGCTTGTCATAAAAATTAATATCAGTGCCTCTGGTTACTCTTGAGTCATTTCTAGCAGCTCCAAGAGAAAAAAAAAAGTTCCCAATAAAACAACACAGGGAACTTCTGAGCTTTTGTGAAGAAGTGATGAGGGAAAAATATTTACTGTACTTGACAACTGCTCTTCAGTGTGAGAAATATGCAGCTGTAAACCGCAATGAAGCTAAGAAAACCTAGCGTCTTGGAACCTACGCGCTTTAGCATACCCGATGTCAGGACGCACGACTCTTTCTTTTGCTACTTCTGTTTGCCAGTTCTGCCCTTTTGCCAAAATAAAGGCGTTCTTTCTCCAGCCAAACCTCAGCTGCAAGAATGAACTAATGACTTCAAAATGGAAGACAGATGCTTCCTGCGGGAGGATTCCCGGAGCTGACACAGAACGTGTCACCAGAACTGGCTACAGCATTTGTGAGGCCCACTGCAAAACGAAAACACAGGGCCCCTTGTTTAAAACTCGGGGAAAAAGTACATTAAGTTACTAAAACGTAAAATCTTTCTTCTCTCTTCAACCGTCTCTCTCTCTTGACCTGTAACAGTATTTTTTGTTTTGCTTAGTTCTTTTTGTTATTTAATGCTGCTCTAAGAAAAAAATATAAATTTTAAATTATCGGAATGATTTTTTTTACCATTCATTTTTATACTGTGAAATACATGAAAACATATTCAAGTTGTATGCAGGATTACTGAAATTAAACAATCTGTGTTTCTGTAGCTAGTACAGACACAGTTTTTTTTTTCTTATCAGAACATTGGAAAGGTTGAAAGAAACTAAGGATGGATTTACATTTCATTTCTTGTCCGACTGACACTTAGTGGAAGGAAATGGCCCTTTAAAGTGCAGACCTTGGCCTTGCCTCCAGTCTGGTGTACCTACATCGGTGCCAGGTCTTCTGGAATTCTGTGCATCAGGAATACTGTATGCAAATAGGGTATACGCAAGGAACAAAGAACAGACACACGTGTTTCTGGCCATGCACCTGCCCTGCTGTCTCTTCCAATTATGTGTACAAAAAAACAGTTCAAGATAAAATTATTAGGAATTCCAAGACTGTAACCACGAAGTAGTAAAGCCAAAAGTGGGATCCTTTGGAACCTGCAACCACGGGTAACAATGCACGTCACGTGCCCACGGAGCTGGCCCTGCAAGGAGTCCAAGTAACTGGTAACGTCTTTACTCTTTTTCAGTAATTGGAAAATCAAACAAAATAAGCACATGTCAATATAAATAGTATTCAAGAAATGGTAATGGGTAACTCAAGCTTTAGAAATATCTTGAAATGTAAAATAGTTAATGGGAACAAGAGAAATTTATAGTCAATGTTCAACTGAGAGCCATTTTAAAAGACTGCAATGATTAGATTGTCGCGTAGAAAACTAGCAGATTAAATTTTTATGAGAATACGATGTTTTTGTTTATTGCTATGAAACTTTAAATTGTTTAAAAAAGATTAAGAATCACTGAAAGGTAGTATCAAAAACTATTGCCATAATTTAATATATTTTGAAAAATTGGTTGCAAGTGCCTGAGACTAATTTTATTCCTAATTCAGATAGAGGATATAATAATAAGCAAAGATATCATTCTTTTTTGTTTTCCATTATGCCCTGAAATTTTGTCTTATTCTGTTGATACAAGATAGCACCATAACTAATCCCAAAGAAAAATCTATTTACAATCTCAAGATCAAAGATTTAGAGAAACAGTGACAAATAAGCCATTAATTTGTTTTCATTTTAGGGCATCTTTTATACAAGAGTGAAATATTTAGCTATCCAATAAAAATATAAATAACTATTAGAATGATATGGAAAATCATCTGGGAAAAGAGTTATGATTAAACTGTTTTCAGTGAATGTAAGTGTTGGGACAGAATGCAGGCGTATTCTATATTCACCAATCATTGTTTATAATAAAATTAACCAAAACCAGAGCTCCCTGGGCTTAATTAAATATTCTTTAAAAATAACTTGCACACATGCAATTAAACAGCGAACATTTCTGAAAGTCCACCCGAGAACACACAGATTAAGTGTTTCCACGTCCCTGCCAGTAAGATCGGGTTTCAGAGGAAGAACTTTTACTTTTCTCCTTTCCTCATTTTCTCCTTTATTTCCATTTTTTGCCATAAACATGATTTTTTTAATAATTAAAAAATCAGGCTGAGTAATAACAGGAGTCATTCAGTGAGTATATACTAGTCCACAGCCCACAATGCACAAATGTCTCTCTATCATGTTTTTCTTTAATTGTTTCAAAAATTAAATTACTGTAAATTGACAGATTTTAGTTGTGTATATTTATGAGTGATGTTATGAAAGTGATGTTATAATTAATACAATGTGATTGACTAAGGCAAGTTAATTATTGTATTAATCACGTTGATTATTTTTGACGATGAGAACATTTGAAATTTACTCTCTTGGTGATTTTTACAAGGTAACACACTAACATTCACCATATTGTGCAACACATCTCAGATAAGTGCACCTCAGTCTTCCTATTTAATCGAGGCTTGGTGCCACCTGGGTCATCGCCCCATTCCTCCCAGTCCCCAGCCTCTGGTTCCTGTCGTTTTATTCTCTTCTAAATCTTCAATCGTTTTTACTTTGTTGAGTTACTCAGTACTGTTTTTCATTGATTTCTAGTAGTTGTACATATTGATGGGATATGGTGATAATTCAATACATGTATGCATGTCATAATCAAATCAGGGTAATTAGCATTTCCACGTCTTTAACTTTTTTATCATTTCTTTGTGTTGCAAATTGTAGGTGATTGTTTAAAATTCTACATAGAAGACAGAACACAAAACATCTGTCTAGGGGCTGGAGGATTGGCTCAGCCATTGAAGTGCTTGCCTAGCAAGTGCTAAGTCAAGTGCCAAGTACCCGAGTTTGATTCTTCAGCACTACATAAGATGGGCATGGTGGTGCATGCCTGTAATCCCAGCACTCAAGAGGCTGGGGCAGGAGGATTGCCATGAGTTCAGGAACAGCCTGGGCCCCAGAGTGAGACCCTGTCTCAAAAAATAAAGTCTTTCTGTGTCAAGTTTACTTCATTCGTCATGTTGCCTTACAGATTAATCCCTGTTATTGAGAAAGACAGGACTATTTCTTTTTTTGGACCAACTAGTATTCCACTGTATATATCTATATATCTGCATATAGATATAGATACACACACTAAATTTTCTTTATCCAGTCATTTGTGGATAGACACTTAGGTTGTTTCTGTGTCTCAGCTGTTGTAGGTAATGCCGCAATGAACTTGGGAGTGCAGGTGTCCTTTCAACATACTGATTTCAGATCTTTTGGGTCAATACCAAGAAGCAGGATTGCTGAATCTCTCTTCATTCTTAGGTTGGGTCAGACAACTCGTAGCCCAGGGGTCTTTTTATATTAACAACATCATTATGGGGCTTCTGCAAAGAGAGAAAGGCCATTGGTGCTAGCAGAACTGTCAGTCATGATGGAAGAGCTTTATCTATGCATCTCAGCTTGCCACGTGGAACAAGGGGATGCATTTTCCTATACTCTCGAAATGTTTCAGAGAAATTCAAACCTACACAAAGGTAGAATAATACAATGAACCCCTACTTACATATCAACTAGCATCAGATAATTGTGAATTCCTGTTGAATTTTGTTTTGCTTATATTCCAAACTATTCCTCTCCTTCCCAAGTGAGTTATTTTGGAGCAAATCCAAATGCATCATTACATCCACAAATGTTTTACTATGTGTTTGTATAAGATCTAGAAAAGGTAACCACAGTACTATTATTACATCTTTAAAAACAACTCTAGTAATTCCTTAATATTAAACAGGTAGTCATTATTCAGATATCCCTAATTGTCTCACAGCTGTGTTTTTAAGCTAATTTGTCATGAACTCTAGTCTGTTTTTCAGTTTATGGCTTACACACTCTTTATTGTATTTTATTACTGTTTACTTATTAAAGAAACTCGGTAATATTTTCTGTAGAATTTTAGTTTTTGGATTTTTAAATTTTATATTTTTGTTGTTGGAGTCTGCTGGCGACTGAACCCAGGGCCTCATAACCATGTGCTCGACCATTGAACTACACCCGACCCCCCTATGCCAGCCCTGTAGGGATTTTAGTTTGGATTTTGCTGATCGCTACCCTCTGTTGTTGTTTAACATGTTTTCTATCCCCTGTGTTTCTTATAAATCAGTTGTTAGATATGGATGCTTGATTGAAGCAGGTTATGTCTGGGGGTGGAGAGACTCTTACCGGGTGGCAGTGTGCATGCCTTACCCCACCCAAGGCATGCCGTGCTGTGGTCTCACTTTCTGTGGTGTTAGTAACCATCTGTACTCTAGACACAGGCAGCACTTTGCCCTTGGTCTATCTCACAACAGGTGTTCTTGCTGGAGGAACTGTGTTTTGTGTTGCTGGGCAGTTTTGCTGATCTCAGCTGTGGGTGGCTGTGTGGTTTTCGTGGTTTCTTCAACTAGGCCTCTCACACCAGCTGGCCAGCTGCTGTGTAGTGTCATGTAGCCTCCACTGCGACAGCCCCTCTGCTCCCGGGTCTCACTCTACAGCAGGCTAACTCAGGTGTGATCTTGTGGCAATCACAGGGGACCGAGTGCCTTCCATATTTTAAAGCATCTGACTGATAAGATTGTTCCTTCTGAGAGAAGCTAATTCTTCATTAAGTTTGCAATTAGTTTTCAGCATGAGCATTCAATACAGATACAATATATGATAGATCTGACCTTTCTGAAGTTTTGGTGCTTCATTTTGTCTCTTGTGCGATAGGATAAGGTTTATTATTATCATTCTCTGGCCCTTGTACTTACACAGTCTTATAGACTTTCTGATGTGATTAAAGGTCTTTATCATTTCGTTCTTGAGTTTGTCAGTTCAATCCACAGCAGAATTCTTTATTTCCTAATTTGTCTCATTGACTCCTTTACTTCCTGCACAATCCTTCTTCTTTTCTTCTTTCTTTTGACAGACCAATTGGGTTTACAGACAGTCCCGTTTTAGCTTGTTGGGGGGGGTTTAGGAAGTTAGTCTTTGTAAGTTTTTGTGATATTTTCTTTACAAATGTGGCCTTTAGGAGATCAAGATGGCTGTTGGTATGGCTCAGTGTTTAAGTGCTTGCCCGGCATGTGCAAAACTCTGGGTTTGGTGCCCCAGAACCCCATAGAAATCAGTTGGGCATGGTGGCACATTCTTGTGATCCCATAACTTGGGAGGCTGAGGCAGGATGATTGCTGTGAGTTTGAAGCCAGCTTGAGCTACATAGTGAGCTTAGGATTAGCCAAGGCTACAGAACATGACACTATCTTAAAAAGAATCTTTTAGGAGTTGTGAATTTTCTCCTTGGAATATACATGTGAACACTGAACAAACTTTTACAATGAGTTTTTTTGGGGAGGTGGATTTGTGGGCTTCCTAGAAGCCCTTCTGTGTATTCTCTAAGGGTGAGTTATGGATTTCAGTTGCTTCTAGTGGAATGGGAAGAAACTAAGTACGAAATCAAATATGCTTCTGACCTGCCGTCTGGTGGCTGTGGAATTATTTGGCATCTTTAGGACTCAGGAAATGCAGACTAGATAACCTTCAAGATGTAACTGCCTCTGTCCTTCTAGAGCTAACACTCTGCTGGGAAGTTAAATGAATGGTCACAAAAATCCAAGGCAATATTTTTTCCAATTTTTATTATGAAAAACTTCAAACAGCAAAATGGCATGAATTTTATATTGGCTACTCCTCTATCCATTTCTTAAATTCTATTATTAAGTTTTATCACGTATTTGCCCATTAATTCATTATTTTAAAATGCAGTTCTGGGATTAGAGGAATGGCATAGCGGTTAAAGCACTTGCCTCGCAAGTGCAAGGCCTTGAGTTCGATTCCTCAGCACCACAAAAAGCTGGGCATGGTGGCACATGCCTGCAATCCCAGCACTCAGGAGGCTGAGGCAGGCAGATTGTCCTGTGTCCAAGGCCAGCCTGGGCTACACCAGTAAGTTCAGAACCAGCCTGGGTTACAGTGCAAGATCCTGTCTCAAAAAAAAAGCAATTCTAAGTAAATTATTGCAATTCAAAATAAATTCAGACATGCCTACTTTCCCCTAAATGTTTCAGCATGCATATTAAGTTCAATATTTATTTACAGTTTCCATCTTTTGATGTAAAATTTATATATGGAGGAATTTAAATCTTAAGTTTACACCTGTTGAATTTTGGCAATTTGTTTATTCTTTACATCTGATTCCTTGCTACACTCTGACTTTTTGTCCCTTTTCCCTTTATTGGACTCGCTGGAGAAACCAAAACCTTGCTTAATTCCAAAGTTCCACCAAGTAAAAAAATGTTCTCAGCTGTTAAATAAGACAAGACAAAAAACAGCTATGTTGGCTTTTTGAAATTCATGATTGCTACCATCAAGTGGGCCTTAATGTTTCTCACTTATTATACTATATTTGCTTAACCTAGTCTTTAAACCATGCTTCTCAAATTTAATACCCAGAAAGGGCCGGCTTCTTACAATTTTAAATCTATCTTAGAATAATGCTTTTGTAAAGTACATTGAAAATGAGAATTACTTTATCAACTTGCTATAAAAGCTTCTAAATGCTTCCTCTTAATTTCTGTATTCTTCGTTTCATAAACAATTAACAAGCTGCAGAAATCACTAGTTTTCATAGTAGATCTCTGTGTGAGTCAAAACACAATTTGTAGCTTCTGTCCTCCTTAAACCACCACCCACTTTTTTGTTTTTTTGGTGGTGGTGGAGCTGGTAATGGTACTAGGGAGTGAACCCTGGACTTTCTCACTGAACCGCCTCCCCAGTTTTTAAAATTTATATTCTTATTTTAAATATTGAGACAGGGTCTTGCTAAGCTGCCTGTTTCAATTTGTGATCCTCCTGCTTCAGCCTCCTAGAGTGCTGGGATTACAGGCATCTACCAGCTCGCCCTGCTAAACTTCCACTTCTTTGTGTCTTAGTTTCTTTCTCATTACAGGGAACAACACAAAACATAACTTAAAGGAGAAGAAGCTTTCTTTGGCTCACACTTTTGGAGTTCTCAGTCTCTGAATGAATGGCTTGGCTGAGGCAAAAATGGCAACCAATCGTGGAAAGGCATGGTGGAGGGAACTGCTCCTCCTATGATAAGCGGGAAGCAGAAAGGGCAAGCGCAGAATCCGGGGGACAAGAGTGCACCTTTCTAGGTCCTGCTCCTAGTGGCCCCTCTCTCCCACGAGGCCCCACCTCCTAAAGTCACATGAAATTATCAACGGGTCAATCCACTGGTAAGAGCAGCATTCTCACAAGCCAATCACCTTCCAAACATGTGAGAATTTGGGGGACATGTTAGATTTAAACAGTGACATGTGCCCTTCTCAATCTCAGCTGATGACTTTGCTTTACCAAGACAATAGAAGGAGTCACAAGGGAACTTTCTCAAGCTCTCTGTTATTTCTATTCACTGACCAGTATTCTGTGCCCACGTGAGCCACCCACTCTCAAGCTTACTGACAATGTCTTAGTTATTTATCCACTGTTGAGACGAAATACCTGACACAACTTAAGGGAGAAAAGATTTATTTTAGCTCACAGTTTCGAAGATCGCGGACAGTGCGTTCATGGGCCACCGGCCACAGTGAAAGCACATGGCAGAGGCTGGAGAGCTGCCCACAGCATTGCTGACATAAGCCAAGTGAAGGAGCAGAGTGAAGCAAAGAGTGAGTTGATACCTGGAGACTTAGGCAAGGCTAGAGTTTTTCCAGGAAGAAGCTGTAACAATGTTTTTTCCCCTCACTTTCTGGCCCCACAAGTCAACAACTGGTCCTTGAAAGCTTTGCCCCGGGCACATTCCTCCCTCTTCATCTCAAAAAATTGACACAATCCCTCCAGGTCAAATTCCAAGTATCCTCCCCTCCCATCCAGGCCCTACCCCTCAATAACACATGATTTCACTACATCCAAATACATGAGGCTTTTGGGAGATGCTCCAGATCTAAGTTGTAGCAGACAATTTGCTGTTCTCCTCGCAAAGGCAGTCCTTGCTCCTGTACGCTAGCGTCAGGGCATCGACTCAAGCTCGCTGCTCTGACAAGTCTTCCCTTCCCTTTTGCGCCCTTTCCCTCCTCTTGACTATGCCATTCCCATCAGTGCATGTTCATGTTACTCCACCTCGTAAACATCTGCTCTCCCTCATTTTTTACCTACTGCTTCATCTCTCTGTCCCTTTTCCTATACAGCTCTTGGTTATGCTGGCCATTTCTAGTTTCTGTCCTTAATTATCTCTTGAACTTACTTTAGGCTGGTTTTTCTCTTTCAACACTACATTGAAATTGCTGGTTTCAGCTCACCAGTGTATTCTGGTTTCCAAAGTCATTTCTCATACTTGACCCTTATCAAAGTCATTTATCTTACTTGACTATTCAGCACTATTTGACAGTTGATGACACTCTTTCTTGGCAGCTTCTTCCCCTGTCTTCCATGACACTATTGTAGCTTGCCTTTCTCCTGCCTCTCTGGTCTTTCATTTTCAGTTTCCTTTGGTTGACCTGGAAATGTTGAATTGTCAGGTCCTTGGGCTGTCCCACCCTCCTGTCTGGGAATTCTCTACAAGAGCTTATTTAACTTCATTACTTTAATGCCACCAATGGACAGACTTCTTGAGTTCTTCATTGGTGTGAAGATTGCCTATTTACCCTCTCCCATTTGATGTTTAATAACTTTCGAAGCACCTTAAATTTTAACAGGTTAAGTAGAGTCCCAGGTACTCCCTGCCATCCCAAGCTCCCTTCTCTGTTCTATTCTGGCTAATAGAAAGAAAATCCACCCTTCCAAGGTCCATGTCATCATCCACATCTGGTCCCTTAGCAAATCTTATCAGCTAAGCTTAGTTTTCAAGAGCTCCGAGGGAAGAGGGGCCTGTGTATAAAGATCAAAGAACACTGCTAGAAATACTGGAATGTCAATACTGTCAGCACACCCTTTAAATATGAAAGATAGAAAATGAGCAGCCTCTATCCCCAAGGGTTACAGAGTTGCCAGGGCAGAGAGTTCTCAAGTTCTACATGGTAAGAATGAATCAGGCTTGGTGAGGAGGCAAAGAATGAGAGGACTTTGCTGACAATAGAATTACTGTGTGGGAGGAAACAAAGGGGAAGGCTGGGAAGATACAAATGGAAGGATAGATCATCATCATCATCATCCTCATTTGGCCTAATATTCTATTAGAAGGGCAGAAAAATACATGGGTTGGTTGGTGAAGCAATATACATATGGCAAGGCTGACTTAATTTAATGCTGTATTGTTGGGATCCCTTGAGAAAGAGAATTGATAAACTGCATTAATAGATTTATGCAAGGGGATTTATTAGGTAGACTTACAGGATCAGAGGCAGGAGAACCAAAATGGCCACCTATGCACTGATAAGCAAGCAGACCCAGTAGTTGCTCAGTTCAAAGAAACAGGAAGGTGCAGAGTGAGCAGGACAAAAATGTGGGGGCAGAGCAAGACAGATAGCTTGCAAGCTCCCTAGAGGGGTTGCTGGGTAGAGTCTGCCTTGAAAGACTGAAGAAATTCGAGTGTAATACACGGGCAACGGCCATTGCAAAAGACTCAGTAGCTCAAGCAGAAAGAAGCGTTTTGAAGTGTGTACCAATTTTCTTTTTCTTCCTTGTAGGCTACAAGTCTATTGGATAGCAATCAGTAATTAAGTCTCAAATTGTAGCTAATTTGTAAGAAACAAAGAAAGCGAATAAATATTGTGTGATTCTATTTACACGAGGCACCCAGAGTAGTGAAGTCTGTAGAGATAGAAAACAGAATGGTTGCTACCGTGAGCTAGGATGAGGGGGAACAGAGCGTTATTATTTTAGAGGTAGAGAGTTTCAGCTTGGGAAGATGAAAATGTCCCGGAGATGAATGGGTGTGATAATCACACCCTAGTGTGAATGTACTCAATGGTGCTGAACTATTAGAATTAAAAATAGTTAAAATGTAAATTTTATATCATGTATATTTTACACTAAAAAATTAGAGCAGTGTGCATTTTGAGACTGGCTAATTCAGAGAACGGCAGTCGCAGGCTCCGACAGGGGGCGGATGGTAGAATGTGTTCGTTACACTTGCTCTTGCTAATTTCTACTATAGACTAGTGAGAAAGGTATAGCTATCTCCGTTATAGGAGAAGAAAAGCTGAGAGCCAGAGAGAGTTCTCATCCTGAGCGGAGTGGACCCGGGGGCTATAGGCAGGTGTATGTGTCTCCAAGGCCTTTGTGCTTTTCTCTGAGCTTACTACATCACACTGGAATAGGTGAGATGTAAACTGTGCTTTAAAAACATTCTAAATCTTATTTTTTAGGCCCTTCTGCATGGCACAGAAGTGGACCACTGACAAACACCAGCAACAGACATCAAGGCTGTTCCTTTCAAACAAAGGCTGGACTATGCTCCAGGGAGGAACCAGTGGTACAGGAACAAGTGCTGCCAGGAGCGACCGAGGCTTTGGCTAAATGGACATTGTTCACTGAGCCCAGGGGAGGGGCGCCCCTTTCTACATGGGCCTCCTCAGCCAGGTCTGCACACACAGGTGGTAACTACTATCATGGGCCATCACTCTCTGGATAACACACAGCTGAAATACCATGTGCTTGGAGATAAAATTAAATTTTATATCTATACTTTAGAAATATGAGAGGTCATAACTACAAAGCATTAAAATGATTTAGATTTTATAAGGCACATTGGGAAGAGGAACAGTTTTATCAGACTGGTTTTATAAAGCTTACTGACTGCCAAAACAATGCTGCCCAAAAGAATGAGACACAGACGACTCAAGGAAGCTTTGTGTACTTCCAACTTGAACTTTCCTTCTTTTTTCACTAAAGCATGTTTTGGAAAATCTGTGTATGTGTCCTATTGTATAGAGAACTTCAAAAGGCTAAAGTGGACCACTGCAGAAACCTCAGAATACTGTCTTGAGAATAGCTTAAATATTTTCAAAACACATCAGCATAAAACATCTGCACTGAAAATCGAAGATGCCAATCGAATTGCCAGTAAAGGCAAAGTTTAATATTCCCAGATGTTATTATACAGTATCTATGATATGTTGCCTGAATAGGGTATGCACATTTGTGCATCATAATATTTTTTCAAAATGTAAATTTAGTCCCTGGAGATATAACAATAGCAAGGCTGAATAAATTATCTGAAAAGTAAAATTCCCATTTCTTTTTTATTGTTAGTTTAAAAGATGGGGGAAGGGAGAGAGCAAGAAAGCTACTTTCTCTATTATATGACATTTTAAGAATGGAGGTAGCATCTCTCAAATCCTAAAAGGCAACGGTAGATCAGTGATTATTCCCATTACCAGACACTTGAAAGGATGCAACAGAAGCTACAATGCTTAATTTCTTACTAAATCCTCTTTTTTCTGAGACCATCATAAACAACCACCTATATTTTAAGGCAATTGATTAAATTCTGTATAGAGTATTTAACACAGAATTAAGTAATTTCACATTAAAGAAGGTGTATCTGCATTTAAGAAGCGTCTGGGAGGATTTGGTAATTCAGCACCCTTCCTACGGAAGCGGTTTTATTCTGATAACTTTCTCCCCCTTCACTCGATTTGGAGCTGAGCTTCAAGGTGTGTCATGAGGAACATTTATAAAATGCAGCGTTACTTAGTTTAAACCAAAGAATGACTTTTATCCAGTCACTGTCTAGTTCAATTATTTAAAATATTTTTACTTAAAAATAGCATTACTGAAAGTAGAAGGGGAACATCGAAATACATGTTTTTTTTTAATACAAGTAATGTAGCTGAGAAACTTCCAAATACTTAGCCACTGTGCAAAAATTTCCAAGGTAGAGGTCAGAAAACTAGGTTTCTAGACTCTATTGCTAACCGATTGTGTGACCTGGGACGAATAATTTTAGCTCCTTAGAACTATGCTTCTGCATTTTAAAAATAATAAGGTTGGGTTAGACTACTTTTTCTGTTCTTCTGTGTCTCCGGAGAATCTCCTTTCATCATTTTTCTGGGAACTTGTATTTGGGGACCCATTTAACTTCTCTGGTCAATTTGAAGACAAATATGCAATGTGTATCAGGTATTAGGCTAAGCCCACCAAATTCGTAATGTTTCCTTTCACCTCTATGTCTATGTTAGTCTATGATCCTATGACTTATCTGACTTAGCTTACCTTTCAATGTTCAGCAATGAGTTATGGGGTGCCTATTATTTTACCATATTGCTCTAGGTGAGAAATATACTAGAAGGTTTAAGATCATTGTTCAATCTGGGTTAAATTAATTAAATGAGTTAAATTAAGGAGACAGGGTCATGAATGTTGGGTGGGAATGTTGGTCTAGGCCTGGATGCTTGGGTAGGTCTTTACAGGTGGGACTAGAGACAGGTTAAGAGGGTAAAAAAGGGATTAGGTCTTAACAGAGGGGATAAGTAGGGTCACTAGTAACAGGAATAGTGGAATGTTAAACACCTATCTTGGAAAAACAAGAAGGGAAGTTTGGTTGGCAAAAATTGTATTATTATTGAATGAGCCTTTAATCCCAGATTGTGTACAGCAGCTTAGCTGTTATTTTAGCAAATGTGGTAGCTATTATTGCTATATTTAGCCAGCCTGTGGTACATCAGACTATCCAACTGTTTACAATTACTTTTATTAACCCTAGGGAGATTATTGATGTGTCTCAGAATGTAACATTGACACAGTACAAAAATCGACAAATATTTATTGAACCCATACAGTGTATAACTCTTTCAGGAACACAAAGCTGCCTTGAAAAGGTTCTTGCCTTAAGGGAACGGAGTAGTTGCTGTTAGAAACTGACCTCAAGGAAAAAAACACAAGTCCATACAGCCAATTTTGCACTTTAGAAAGTAAACCTGCCAGCAATGCATATTTTAAAAAGTGATCTTATTCATACCATGATGATTATCGTGGTTCACTGATGACCCCCATATGTCTAGCTTTGGTTTAGGTGCCTTCTCTTTATAAGGTCTACTACAGTATTTTTTTCACACAGAAAATCTCTACCTCATTTCAATAAAATATACCAAACTTCAAGTTCCAAGTGGAATGCATAATTTCCCCTAATCCAGCATCTCCCTCAACCCTCCATCAACATATATAAGAGAAATAGAAACCTCTCCTATCACAAACACACACACACACACACACACACACACACACACACACACACACAAACACACACACTAGCCCTCAAACAACTCATTATCTAGCAGTTCCTCTCTTCCAACTATATGCTCAGTCACCAGGTCAGGTTGGACACTTTGGAGCGAGGTATAATAACATGGGGAGGATTGTGAACAGAAAGAGTAGGGATAAAGAAGTGTCTTGAGACCAAGGGATGTGACTGGCTAGTTCATAGTGCTCCCAGAGGACCTACCACAGTACCTGGCTTTTAGTGATTATTCAATATGTTAAATTAAGTAGAAATGTGTCCATGTATGAAAATTATTGCTTTATTGAAACTAGAAAAAATACATTAATATTTATTCTTTTATTCTCCCTTGGTGTCTCAGATACTTCCTTGTTGCTGGGGCAGAATATTCAACACCCACAACTTAAGAGAGCAAGGGTTAATTTTAGGTCGGTTTCAGGAGGTTTCAGTCCATTCATCAGCCATGGTGGGAGGGTTTGGCTGAAGCCTTACCAGAGAAATTGCTCACGGCATGTTGAGACAGGAAGCAGAATGTGAGAAGGGCAGAGCTAGCGGATATCCTTGCCAGGTCAATACCCAGTAATGTGCCCCTTCCAACCAGACTCTACCTCTTAATGGCAGAAGAAATCAATGGGTTGATGCTGATGATTGGGTCGCCTTTCAAACATGGAACTTCTGGGGGACATTATAGATCCAAACCACAATAGTTGTGTACCATAAACTTTTTAGATTCACGAACTAGCATTAGTAATTCTTTGGTTCAATTTAATCAAGGGATTGATAGACTTTTGCAGCTAGTATCAAAATTTAACCATCATTCATAATCTGACTTCTGGGGGGGGGGAAATCATATTTAGTGTTTCAAACAGTCAGTTTACAAAGATATTTCTGGAACACAATCTGCTTATAAATTGAAATTCTCTGTATTGCATATGGTGTTAAATGAACAGGTGAGGAAAATTTTTAAGATGAAAGACTTATGCAGAACTTTTAAGAATGAGCATAAATTACAAAGGCAGAGAGAAGGAAGAATAGCATTCAGATGAGAGAAAGATTATGAACAAAAACAAGATTTAGCCAGAAGTATAGAGTGGTATAAGTTGGTATACCACTCTATACTACTGGTATAATTTGGACCTGAAATGTCCCCCACAGACCCATGTGTCGAAGGCTTATTGAAGATTATGGAACTACTGGTAAGTAGTAGTAGAACCTGCAGGAAGCTGGACTTAGTAGAAAGTAGTTAAATCATTGAGGACGCATTATTGGATGGCATAGTGAGATCCCAGCCACTTCCTCTCTTTCGTTTGCTGGCCACCATGTGTTAAGCAACCTCACTTCATCATATGTTCCCTACCGTGATGTTCTGTCTCACCACAGGTCCAAAAGCAATGGAGCCAGCCAAACATGGACTGAAACCTCTGAAACCATAAGCCTAAATAAGCCTTTGACTGCTTAAGCTATTTTGTTACAATGACATAAAGCTAACACAGTGGGTCAACACTGTAATAGCGTAGAGAAGTATAAGACATGTAGAGCACATTACTACAGGAGTAGAATTCCATCAAGGTGATCTGGTGGTCCTCTGCAGCATGGTGTGGATTTGAGAAGCTGGAAACAAACAAATTAGAGTGTATCTCATCAATTCTAATACGAGAGAATGGCCCCAATTAGAGTGGTAGTGGACATAAAAGGAAAATGGGAAAGATAATAAAAAGCAAAAGATACATTATTATTTCACAATAATAATTATTATATATTTAAACCTTATGATTTGTAATGAATATATAAGCTACATTGAGATGTTCACTGAAATATTCATTAACAAGGTTCCACATCCTTTCCTTGGAGATATTTTTTTGTTTATTAAAAGCATATTAAGCTATACATAATTACACTGATGAAGTTAGTTGAATTTTTGTTATTAAAACTTCTATTTTCAGCTTAACTGTGGATAATCTGAAGAATCTCTCATTACAGAATATTTGGAAATTCAGAACAAAAATGAAATATCCATGTGCACCAAAATTAATAGAAAATTGAAAACCAAACTGGCATGGAAAAAGATGATGGATGTTAGGGTACTTCTGGAGAGTTTGCTGGTTTTGTTCATAAGACACTTGAGTTTATTATTCCATGAAAGAACAGAAGAGGCATTCAGTCAGGCATAGTTCTACCTACTGTCCCCTTCCACATAAGTAATGCTAGAACCCAAAGAAATTTGTGCCCTTCGGGAAAGGGCAGGTGAGCAAAATTTGCATACCAACACAGAGAGGCAACAGCAAGCTGGGCATAGTGATATGTTTGTAATCCCAGCATTCTGGGCAACTGAGGCAGAGAACTGAAAGGTCCATCCTGATTTGGGCAATTTACTGACTTAACAAGACCCTATCACTAAACAAACAAACAAACAAATAAAAGCTGAGGATGCAGCTCAGTGCAAAGACCCTGGCTTAAAGATTTCTACCAACAAGCCCTCTTATGGTTTTGTCATTTACGGTTATGCCATCTGCAGGCGCCCTGAGTCTTTCCATGCTGAGAAATCAATTGCTAATAGCTCCACGGAGCAAACTTCTGGAGACATCGTCCCTTAACCTCGGTGGCACACACATCTCATAAAGCCAGCTGTTTATGCTAAAATTTGCAAACTACACCATGAAATAATCTGTAATGAGTGAGATTTAGCAGTTACATTAAATAGTGTGATTATACTCTGAGAGCTTCAAATAGTAGCAATGTGGTTAGATGCTAGAAAACATCTGATTTGTATAATTATAGACTTCAAAGAAGAAATTAAAAACATAAGAAAAGAGTTATTAACAATTTTTTTTCAGAAAAGCATTTTGTGACCTAATTTTGAGAAGGTTGTTGAGAAAGAAGAATGAGTTCAGCCCAACCCGGGCTTAGATTAACAGTCGAGAGTTACAAGCTCTTGGGTCGCAGTGTCTAGGACTGTTCAATTAATGCTGATATTAAAAATGTCAGCTTTTTGCTGGGTTGTGCATACCTGTAATCTCAGCATTCTGGGAGTCAGAAGCAGAAGGACCATAAATTCAAGCCCAGACAAGGGTAACTTAGTGAGAATCTATCTCAATCTATCTTTAAAAAAAACTTGCATACATAGCTCAGTGACTTTAGTGTGAAGGTTCTGGGTTCAATCCCCAATATCCAAAAAAGAAAAAAAAAAAGAAAAAGGCCAGATTTTCTGCTTGCGATCTGGTGACAAAGACAGACATAGCGGTAATAATTTAGGTTAAATGGCTAAAGAGTGATATTCTGTCCAGTTGGTAAGCAAGACTCCAGCTGCTAGGTAGAGAGCAGGAATTGCAGGGGGGAGGGCATGGGGAAGGACAACAGCAGCTGGCAAGGATGAGCATGCGCACCAGCTTGGTTGTCAAGAGGGCTTGAGTCTAAGGCACTAGATGCCACTAGATCCTGATGGAAACAGGGTTTCCGAGATACTGCCCGGCTTGCTTAGGACCTGCTCAGAACTTGAGCAAAGTTAGGGCCTAATGTTGGGTGGAGTTTCACAAGGCAGGTACTATATTTATATATTCACCATCTCTAGATTGTACGATGCCTTTAGCACCTAAAAAATGACACATGCATTAGTTTTGGATAATAAAACAGTTGTCATCCCCTTAACTTACTGTGAAACATCATGCGCAATATTTGTTTTTGCGCACAATCTGACTTCCACCCAAGTGAATGCTGCATCTCGGTGAATACACGCGTGTGATAAATCCAACCAACTTTGGCTATCTGGCTTCCATGGTCACTGTAATTTTTTTAGGTGTTTATAAAAAACACTTTTTCCTTTGCTGATAAAAGAAGGTGATTTTTCATTTAAAAATTATTTCAAATTTTCTATAGTGTTTTCTTTTCTACTCATAGACCTTGTTTCAAAAAACAAAAACAAAAAGAAAAGAGATAAGAAAAATACTTGGGATGAGGAGTAGAGCTCAGTGGTAGAGTGGAGCCAAAAGAAAGAAAGAAAGAAAAAAAAAAGAAAATTCATTTAACTTTAATCCAGTGTTTTCTCAAGCTTTCAACCTCTGCAAAATATTTTTTAATAGTATGCATTATCAACTTGAAGGAGCTAGGATGCTGGAGACCCTATGCACAGAGTCACCTGCATCTGCTGGCGTTTGCTCTGGCCTCATTTGACTTGCAGTTTCTGAGGTCAGCAGCCCAGTTCACCCCAGCATCTTCCCTCCTTTTTGGCCTCTGTGCTTTCTGTTTTCCTGATGCTTCTCCCACCTCCTCTTTGCACCAGAACCCGGGGTGTTCTCCAAGGCTCACGCCTCAGCTTGTGATTCCTTATATTTTTCCCATTAGGGATCCCCTTTTAGCTCCTGCTTTTAACCATCATTCATCCATGGACTTAAAAAAATCAATATCTCTAATATCTCTCCTCCTATCCCGCTGTATCTCAAGATGCCCCAGAATGTTTCCGCTTGTGGCTTCTGCGGCCGGCTACACTTCTCTTTCCGCAGAGTGCCCCTCTTGAGGCTTCCCTCGTAACTGATTATTTGGCTGGGATTTTGGGTTTTGGTGGAAAACATGTTTCTGTAAATATTAAGTAAGTAATTAAGTATTCTAATAAAATTCCGTGTTTGCCATTGCTTTGATGGCAAAGAGATAGGGGAAGAGTCCCTTAAAACTTAGCACTGCCAAGCCTTCACAATGTACTGTAGATATGAGATCAGAAGAAACCATGGAAGTGGACATCAGACCACTCTTAACTTCAGTTTTTATTGTAAAGAATCATCATCATGTAGTCACCAAAATTACTATTTAACATTTACAATGTAGAGTGCCAGTAATAAATAGCCATCATCTAGACAAACAATAGTCAGTTATGGTTCATAAAGACAGGAAAGCCCCCACCTGAATAGCAATAAATACCATTTAACTCTCAGGAAGAGACAGAAAAATGTGCAGAACCTAGACAGGAAAACTTAAACCACTCTTGACAGGTAGAAAAGTATATTTGAGTAAATGGAAAGACACGCTCTCTTTTTTGCATAGGATGAGTCAACATTATAAAGATGCCAGTTCTCCTTAAACCAATTTATAGATTTGATGCACTTCCAATAAAAATACCAAGAAGCTTTTTTAAAGTAGAGCTGCATAAGTTGATATCAAGTTCATGGGGAAAAACAAACATGCAATAATATTCAGGGTAATGGGGAAAAATAAAAATGAGAGAAGAGAGACATCGAAGATGATAAAGCACTTTGCATGAAAAGATGTGGGTTTCAAGAAAACAAACATCCATCTATTCATTTGTGCCAGAGAAATGCAGGCAGGAGAAAGCACACACAATGCGGCTGGTCACAACAGGGTTGATGGAAAGGGACAGAGATGATATGTAGCAAGAAGGAGGGGGAAAGCTGAGCATGGCGGTGCATGCTCACAATCTCCACTTCTTGGGAGGCTGAGGCAGGAGGATTGCAAGACTGGCTAGGCAGCAGGTGCACACCTGTTATCCCAGGAGAACTGGAGAAAGTGAGGCATGATAACAGGAAGTGAGTAGGCGAAGGGAAGAACTGACCTGAGTAAGGTAGAAAGTAGTATTGGCACTATAAACTGCAAGAACAAAAAGGAAACTCTCCGTAGAGATAGTCAGTAAATACGTTCCTGATGGGAAGATACTTGTAATTCTGAAACTATTTTACGTGTATGGTACGAATGAACAAATAAGAAAACACATTGTGGATAATAAGAGCCAGGTTTTCCACCGCCAGAGGAAGAAATGACAAAATGGAAGGTGGCAAGGACAGGGCTTGACTCGATTGTGTGGTATTGGATTAAAATTGAAGCTATTCACGTGAGTATTGGCTTACTTATCATGCTAAGGACAAACAATAGGGCCTTGTATTTGCTAGGCAAGTACTGTACCACTGAGTGATGTCTAAATTCATGGTTTTGTACACACACACACACACACACACACACACACACACACACACACACACACACACACTGTGAGCAGTTAAAAAAGTAAGTGCAGATGTGTATGTATCTGTGTGGACACAAACACATTCTTTCTTCTCTGTCAGCTGAGAGGGCGCAGAAGCAATGGCAGTGCCATACCAGGTGTACCTGGCAACCTGTTGTGGATTTCTACATTTTATTCTCCATTTTTATTTATTTATTTATTTGGAGACAGGGTCTTGCTCTGTAGTCCAGGCTGGTCCTGATCTACTATGGAGCCCAGGATGATCTTGAGCTAAAGGCAATCTTCCTGGCTCAGCCTCCTGAGTGCTGGGATTACAGGCATGCACCACCATGCCCATTTTATGTGGCACTGGGGAACTGAACCTAGGGCCTTGAACTTGATAGGCAGGCACATTAACAGCTGAGCTATTTCTCCAGCCACCATTATCCATTTTTTTAAAAGAAAACCTGGGATGATTGGAAAATGACTGATTCTATGGGAAGTGAAAAGGAAAATTGCAAAAGGAAGCTGGAATATCTTCTAGCGATAGAAAATATGAAAATGGTTTGTTCACTGCAATGTCTCCACAACTAGCGGAGGACCCGACACTCCAAAACAGGATGCAAAAATTACCTGGTGAAGGACTGAAGGAATGAATGAGTAGTATGCTTTTACATAGGTGTGGGTTGAAAACAAGGAAAAGAAGAATGGTAACAAGACCATATTATTTGGTATTACTTTCTAGGTGCTTACTTCCATCAGAGGTGACCTACTTCTCCATCGTGGGAGCTTCTTCCTCTAAGTGGTTCCAAGTGCCCAAGAGTCCTTTCAAGTTTTTGGTGCTTTAGGCCCAGCTCTTTACCAGTTATTGTGACACACATTTATGGACATTCTTGATGTGTGGGCTTCTTAATCATTATCACTATACTTTTAGCTATGTTTAAGGGTTCTGAGGTAAAAAAGAAAAACTTAGATAAGATTAAAAACCATTGTCAACTCATCATCAAGAAGAGATTGTCTACAACTGGTCTACCAAGTTAGCTAGTTTCTCCCAGTTTGACACATTATTAAATATTCAACAACAGGAGCCACATATCAAGATGTGGCTTCCTTATTTGTAGACAGTCTTAATTAAATAAGGATATATAATCAAACAATAAAGAATTTTGGATGGCGTTCTGTCTGCATATCTTCTTTTATTATTACCACAGTGGCAAATCTCTGCCATGAAACATGGAGGTGGTTTAAGATAGGTTCTTGGTAATATAATTAACGAAACCTTGTGCAAGACCTGCATGCAGACAGGTCAGAACATTTGGCATTTTAATTAATTGGAAAGAAGTTCTACCTATGACAAAATACATTTTTTACAAATGGTAAAAATGGAATACTATGGATAATTTAGAAAACAAAAGGAAAAAGATAAAATCTCACTCCTTTTTGATAAGAACAGCTTTATAAGAAATCCCATTCAATTTTGTCACGTCTTACCTATATGTATTGTACATATCTGTACATATTTGTGTTGTATACTTATCATTCATCATTCATATTTTCTATGTTACTATATAGACCTCACACATAAGAACTCAGAATATGGAAGGGTAACATATACACTGAAGAATGAGATTTTTGTTTGTGGGTTTTTTTTTAAACACCTGTAAGTTTACCAGGTTAGTATTGAGTTTAGTATTTAGTATTGAGTTAGCTCAAAATATGTAAGTGAAAGTAATTTACATTTTGAGCTCCTCAGCTCTATTCCTTTCAGTTAACATGTCTGAATTCTTCTCCCTCTTCCCTGTAATTATGGTGTCATTACATTTTAGTATTCCTTTATAGAAATGAAACATTAAAGAGCTTAAATGACTAATTTAAAAAATAAATAGCAGTAGCAATATGGCACTCTTCATTCTTACTGGGCGTGGTGTCACTATGGTCGTGGTTGTCCAGTATATCTTCTCTCATTTGTCTTCTTTTAAGAGGATCATCCCCCTTGGCCCCTGGGCCGTTTTAATCCAGTTTATTCACTGGGACATAATGTTAAATCTAGGAATGAGAACATCCAAGCAAAGACAAATGTTCTTCCTTGGGATTAATATGTGGAAATTGAAAGAGTAACTCTTCACACTTACACAGACAATGAACTAAGCAAGACAGCACAATACTAACTCATGGGTAGAAACTTTTCCTGAGATACATGTACAAATGCCTGTTTACCCCACATGGACCACAGCTAACAGTGCAAAGTAATGATTACACCAAAGTCCAACTTAATGAAGTGATGAGCTTTTTGGGGTTACTTTGAGAAGTATGGGTGAAGGGTTACTTACAGGAGCAGGGGTGTTGCGTAGGTAGTTGTGTCATTGAAAAGCCCACCCCTGCATAGATGGCAAGTCATAGAAGCTGCACAGTGCCTCCTGGGACCCACCTTCACCTTCGGTTCCTTTTTCAGGTTCTTCTTTCTCTGCCTTGCTGGCCTCAACACCCTGAAATCCCCAAAGGGCATCAACCCATGAAGAGTAAACTTTCTAATCTAATGCTGTTTTGAGCACATCTCCATACTCACCATGTGGAACCTATTCATCAAGAAGACATACCACCCCATATGAAGTAGAGGACGAGACTTCCTCTGAGACTTCCATCACAGATACTCCATTGACATATGGCGTGGCCTTGGTTGTAAGCCCTTTCTCCCACCCCAGGGAGCGTGCAACCACCCAAGGTATGTCTTCTTCAGTTGGAAAGAATAAGGCTGGGCAGAGAAAAGAGGCCAAGACAGGGTCACAGCTGAAGCACTAAGCTACTGGTACCTAGAGCTCTTCATCAGTTCTGTGAACTGCCTCATACCTTTTCTACCCCAATGCTGCAATGAACTTAAACTTGCTTAAGCTAGGTTTAATTGTACAACTTGCAACCACAGAAGTCCTAACTAAAACAGTTCCTGCGGTTGTAGATAAGACGTTATCTCATTAGTGGAGGGCAGTCAGTAAATATAGTTAAAAAAACCCTTCAGCTCCCAGTCATAAACCTATGAAAAGCTATAACAGTGAACAACATATGGGCCCAGTTTGGAGAAATATTTCAGAAATTTAGCATTTTAATTTCTTGTGGAAACCAATGAATATTTGAAAAACCCAGGTCTACTAAAACCTCTAGTGTACAAAGACTAGTTGAAAAATATGGTGAATTTTTAAATAAAAATATATACTAACAGTAAAAAGCTCGTTGTCATTTATTCTATTATTTTTGCCACTTTCTGAAGCACTTCTGCAAGTCTATTTTCATGAGTATCTTCTGAGGTATCATTAAAAATATGGTGTGTGACACTAAATCTGCTGAGGCAATAAATTTATTAATGAATCCATCATTCTAGGTATTTTGTTCTCATTCTTGTCTAACAGATGAATAAGATACTTGCTGTAGTAGCAAAGGTTCGTGTCAGTCTCAGCTCAGTACTGTGAATGCTACTGTCATCATTTGTCAGCCAAATGAAAGGAAGATTTATAAAAACATCTCAGTGTGTCTTCTCTCACCTTATTCACCGGATCTGACACAGTGCAACTTTTTTCTCTCCCCCCAAGTCGATAAGACTGTGGAATTGATTCAGGGCATCAAGGCAGCCCTGATAACATAATGAAAGGTACACTTGAAAAGGACTCTCAGAGTTGCCTCAGAAAGTGTTCCTAATAATGGGATAGTGTGTTTGAGGCTAAGAGGAGGGTGACTAATGACAATGTGCCTTTCATAGTAATAAAATTTTAAAATGTAAACATATAGCATGTTTTTCAATTACATCTTGGAGATATTTCTCAAACGGTAACCAAACATGCTACAGTTTATCTGAAAGTGTGTTATCAGGATTACTCCCAAGGACACAGTATCACAAAGAAAAAATAAAGTGAAAATTTAGTAGTCCTGGATTGGTTATAATTTCTTCCAAATTAAAAGGAGGGGGAAATGCTTAGAGAGAAGGGATGAAGACTGTCACAGTCTGTATCCTTTTAATAAATAGCTTTGCACATTCTGCATAGCAGATTGCTTGAGGCTGTCTACAGTTTTACTGTTTTAAAGTTTAAAGAAGTAAAAACTGTTAACAAAGGAATAGAAGGCTCTGGGACATCACATGGCTACCTTAGTAGTTTTTGCCATGTTAATACTGTAATGTGGTTGAGTGAATTAGTCATAGTTAATCATAGTTAATTCTGTTGATGGGGGCCAAAGAGGGTAAACTTACTACATCATTAACAAATAGATAGAGTAATTTTGAACGAGTCCTAGATGAAGTTTTCTTTTGCATGCTTTCTTTTTTTGAGACAGGGTCTTGCTCTGTATTCCAGTATGGTCCTGAACTCATTACATAGCTCAGCTGGCCTCAAGTTCATGCCGATCCTCCTTGCCAGGCATCTTTTAAGAAAGGAAACATTTACATTAAAATATTAACGTGTTTCCACAGAATAATTAAGTACATATACTTTAATTTTAATAAAGAATATATTCATAGTAATAGCTGCATATTTTGCAATTTAATATAGCAATATAATATTTAGATGAGTGATATAAAAATATCTTGACAGTTTTGCAAGAAAAGTGATTTTATTAGGGTAAACAAGATTGTTAGTGTTATGCATTAATATTTTATTTTAATTGTTTGATTATCCTTATAGTAACATATGGATTCCAAAGCACTTTTGTTTTATAACCCATTCTTAAAAATTCCAGTGGCTTGTTTTCTTGTATTTCTCCTAATTGTGGTGATCTTAAACAGATCTTCAGTTTTCAATCTGCCAGTCGTCCCAATACAGACACATAAATACATTTTCTCCAGTTGGCCCTTTATTACAAAGACAGCTTGTTTGTGGGCACCGTCAGGACATCTGCATTTTATTGGATTTAATTTTTAGTAATAAAGACCTCCCACATTACAGATTCTTTCCAGCCTAAATTTGCCTGTGTGGGAAGCAAAAAGAACCATCAGTCAGGGAGAAAAAGCAAATCCATATGGAGCTAGGATTCTGCTTCCCCGGCTGCAAGGAAGAAAGAGGCTAGACTAGACAGTGCCCCCAGCAGATCTCTGTGGGTCTTTTTTTTCCCCCTTAAAAACCTTGCTGCTGTGGTCTGAATGTTGATGTCCTCCCAAAATTCATGTTGAAACTTATCACCAAGGTGACAATATTAAGAGGTAGGACGTCTTATGAGGGCTCATCCTTGTCTATGGGATCAGTCAGTATCCTTACAAAGGAGGCCTGAGGGGGTCTGTTAGTCCCTTTTGCCCTTCTGCCGTGTGAGTACATGTAGAAGCCTCCAACTAGGAGGAACACACCCTGACTAGACATTAAGTCTGCTGATATAGTATATCTGTTGTTAATAGATCCATCATTCTAAGGCATTTTGCTCTCATTCTTGTCTAACAGATGAAGATACTTGCTGCAGTAGAAAAGTGGGTGTTAGTTTCAATTCAGTGCTGTGAAGACAGCCCAGTTCATCATTGTCCCCTGCATGCCACAGATGCTTACCCAGAATCAAGAGAACATATTCTATTTTACCTCATTCACGTTTTTCTTAAATGTATGTGAAGTCCCTGGCTCTTTGCCACACTTCTCACTTTAGGATTCAGTTCTATCCCAGGATCTCAATCGACCTTGGTTTCTCCAGTTTAGCTTTTATACTCTTTAACAACTTTGGTTCAAGTTTCCACACAGGCTTTTATCATATGGAATATGAAATCTGTCAAAGAGTGGTCAAAACATTGTATTTGCAGCTTTACAAAGGTGAGAAACTAAAGTTGCTAGCAGACCTTGAAGTGATGACAGATCTTCATTTTTCCAAAGTTACACATGATTCTTCACTGCGCAGAGAACAAACAGGAACTGCAAGCCTTTTTTTATTGACATCAAAATAGCTGGGACAGCTCATTTCTCTTGGTCAGTATGCCCAATGGGATGAGGAGGAAATCGGTCATCTCATACTCTTTCCTATTGATGTTTCTCTCCTCAGTACAATGAGAATGAATAACCTATTATCTTCCTTGTGTTTCTACAATACATACTCCTTCTCAACTCTGAATTTTAGTCAAAGAGAGGATGCTGTTTTTAAAGATATCTTTGTATATATATATATATATATATATATATATATATATATATATATATGGTAAATTTAAATTAGGCTTAACAAGTTGAGAGGGACACAAGTACTGATAAGACTTATCCTTAGAAAACCTTATTATCTAACGTAATGGGAAAATTGTGTCGTCCCTCCAAATACAATTATATTTTAGCTCCTAGCATCTTTGTGTGTGACTTTGTCTGGAAATAGGACCTTTGCAGATGAAATCAAGTTAAGATGGGGTCATTCTCTATTAGGGTGGGCCCTAATTCAATTACAGGTGCCTTCATAAGATGAGGGAAATTTAGTCTTTTAGACAAAAAGGAAGAAGTTATGCGATGATGGAGACAGAGAAGGGAGTGATGTGTCTACAAATCAAAAAATGCCAAGGAGTGTTGGCAACTCTGAAGCTATAGCCAGGGATGGATTCCTCTTTAGGGTCTTCAGAGAAAACATGGTCCTAAAACCTGATGTCAGGCTTCTATTTTCCAGAACTCTGAGAATAAATATTTGTTTTAAGTTATCCAGCTTGTGGTAATACATGTGGCAGCTATCAGAAACTAATATACTAGCTAAGGAGACAGAAGTGTCAAAACTAAGCTGTAACAGAGGTACAGAATCTACTAGTATGAAGGAGACACAATTTTCTCAAAGTCATGGATGTCATTTTTCAGAACACTGGCTTCTTTTGCACAAACACAGTAAGCGATCTTTTCATCTTTTTGATTCATTGCGATTTAAAATGGGGCACTTAAAGTCTGAACCTATGTTCATCAGTGAAAGGAGACTTTGGCTCACCAGATGACTTCTGAAATGGGTTCCACTTGTAATATTTTATGTTTCTAAATCTGTAACATAAATGATTTCCCTCCAATTGTATAATTTCAGATTGTATTACTAGGTTAAGGAGGAAAGATTCACATGGAATTTAGTGTCTTTTCCTCTTCTTGCCTTCTCTGACCTCTCTGCCCTTCTTCTCCCAGCCCCCAAAGGATGAGAACTAATCTTATCCTCTAACTCGAGCTTCATCTCGAGTGCGTGGAGTCGAAAGGCAAATTATCTTAAAGCCCAGGCGCTGCTCAAGCCTCCTCCTTTCTGGCAAGCGTGTTTGAATAAAGAAATAATTAACACTAATGTCTGCCCACGGACCAATCAGTTCGGCAGCTTAGTGGCATACAGGGAATTCATGAAGATTTCTGGGCCTCAGCGAAGTCCCTGAACAGGCTGTTAAAACCCTCCAAGCTTGTTTCCTTATCCGTAAAACGGCGATAACAGTATCATTTTGATGCCTCGTTGAGTGGACGAAATAAAATAGAATAGTCTAGTTTTTGGAGTACTGGGTGCCTAGTGGGTGCTTATGAACATTATTACTTGCTTACAAGAAAGATCTTTGCGTACAGAGAGGCCACTAAAGCCTCGAGGGTCCCTCGGTTCCCACTCTGTCAGACAGAAGTGGGATGTCCAGTCTACGGCTCAGTCAACCGCGAGAGCAGGGCCAGGAGCCCGAAGTCCGCGCGGGGGGGGGGGGGCGAGGGGCGGGGCCTGGGCGGGGCCGGGCCGGGGCGGCGGAAACGCTGGCGCGCCGCTCTCAGCGGCGCCGGAAGTTCCTGGCTCGGCCTGGCGGTAACCTTGGGGGCTTTGGTGCTGCCACTCCAGGTACCCGGTTGGGCTCTGCGAGTCGGAGCCTCAGCCAGCCTGGGCGCGTTAGCTGCCGCGAGCCGCCTCAGTTGCCCAGAAGGTCGCGTAGGGCCGCGGGAAGCAGGAACTCGGGCCCGGGGCTGCCCAGCCGACATGTCTTTAGTGGCGGAAGCCTTCGTCTCCCAGATCGCAGGTAGCGCCGGTGGCCGCGGAGCGTGGCAGGGACAGCGCTGGGGCAGTTGTGGGGAGCCACGTGGGGTTTAGGCCGGAGCTTTGAAAGCCCGGTAGCCTTGGAAGCCTATCTCACGCCTTGAGGTGGAGGCAGCCACCGTGTACTCGCGTCACTGTACCGTTGATAAAACTGAGGAGTACTCACTCGGCCAAGGTCGCGCTCAGGGGTAGGAGTCCCGTGGTCTTTCCCCGGGTGCTTTGTCCAGCTCCCTAGTCCAGCTGGGCTGTGTGGAGGAGGCCGTGGGTTGTGTTTGAGTGGGGATGTGGCTACAGGTGCACGCGACCCAAGTCCTAAGCCTTAGAGTGGAAATAGTTTCTTGGTCCTGGGACATCAAGTTTAAGCTAAATATTACTAACGAATCATTCTTGTTACCTAATATTATGCAGGGCCCATTGAAGTTCCTGCTTTCTTTTCAAGCGACCTTATACTGCCATTGGCTAAGTCTGTAGGATTAATTAAAATATCTTTAGATCCACATGCACGTTAAAGAAAAACCTTTGGATCGATGGACTGAACGTGACTGATGTAAATAGACTTTTTATGTGATTGATATTTTTATTGTAGTGAAAGAAATGTTGAGAAAGTGAGGAGATTAGGCATAGATATTTCTAAGTATCGACTGATGGAATTAATTCTGGCACCGTTCTGGACATAAGTACAGTAAGGAGACAGTCTTTAGGATAAATAAGTACACTTGAAAGAAGAAAGTATTTTGGAATGAGGAGTTACAGAATATGTTACAAACTTTTCCAAAATCTTTTTCGCTTCAGTGTATTTGTGTGAACATACAGTTTTTCCTTTCCCACTTAAATACATTGCTTTCTAGGAGAGAGACACTTTTACTAGATTGTAGACATCATGGAAGCAAGGTTCGTATCTGTTTTCTTCCACATTGTATTGAACACCTGTCAGGGTTCAGGGAATATTTGTGACTTGAATCAGTGAATAATCTTAAGATTTCAGGCCATGATTGTTTCTATATTTACCACTTAGGTTGAAAAGATATCAGGCTTATAATTGAATTAGTGACTTAATAATCATTTCATAGTGTATGCTGATGATGGTATACTGTATGCATGCTCCCAATTGTGATTTCTTTTAGTGAGAACATAATATCTTAATCAACTTACAATATAAGTTTAGATATTTGCCTCAATTTTGAAGTTTGAGAATTTCTAGGAGTTTTGTTGTTTGCAGTTTTAGCTATTTATAGTAACTTTTCCCCTAGGAGGAGGTATTTAATGGTGGATAATTCAGTAGTTTTGCAACACTTCCTAAATCATAACATCACGTGAGTAAATTCGAAATGGGTTAAAGATTTAAATGTAAGACAACACAAGCCAAATTGTAATAAAGTAATTAGAAAATAACTAGAAGAAAACATAGGATATTAGTTTAGTAATATTGGATAGCAAAAGAGGCATAAACAAGACACAGAGTCCAGAATCCATAAGAGAAAAAAATGGCAGAGTTGCCCGTGGAAAATGTTAACTGCTTTCTCTGACAAAGAATACCATAAATAAGTTTTTACAAATTAAATAGAAAACAACATTTAGTTAAAAATAGACAACCCAGCAGAATTAAGGGCAGCGGACCCGAAGAGGCGAAAGGGGAAATACATATGGACAATGAGCAGGTGAAAAGACAAAAGTTTGTTGCTAGCAGATAGTTTTTCTACTTAGATTGGTAAAAATCAGTATGATTTCTTGTACTGACAGGAGCATGGAGAAAAATTACCTTCAAACTATTGATGAGTCTGTAAATTAGTACTGTTTTAAGGATTTAACATAGCAAGATTTATTAAATAGTCATCCTTTGGCACAGAAATCCTCCTTATGGGGATTTATCTAACAAGTATAAGGACTGGTACTTAAAAAAACCACTGTACTAATTACAGCATTATTTGTAATAGCAAGAAACTAGAAATTTCCCAAGTGGATGTCAGTTGGTGATATTATCCAGCAAACCCATTTCTAGGTATACATCCAAAGGAATTGAAGTTGGTATGTTGAAGAAATTTTGTATTCTCATGTTTATTGCAGCATTATTTATAATAGCCAAGATACCGAATCAATGCAAGTGCCTATCCACACATGCATCAATAAATAAAATGTGGTATACATGCACAGTGGAATACTATAGAGTCTTAAAAAGAAGGTAATTCTGTTATTCATGGCAGCATAAGTAGAATTGGAGGGAATTGTGTTAAGTGAAGTCAATTTTGTAAGGCACAGAAAAACTGTATGATCTTCTTAATAGGTGGAATTTAAAGAAGTAGGTCCTTGTACCTGTTAAATATATTGGCTTGAAAGCTAGAATTAAAAAATAAAAAATTATGAAATGTTATATATGTTTATGAACCCATTAAATAAACTATATAAATATGTATAAAGTATATAAGCAAAGAAAAAGAGAAGGATATTTAGCTGATCTTCTGTAGGAACTTCAGGGTATTAACGATAGGGTGTTCTTATAGGGTAGAGGAATGATATTTCTGAATTGTTTGAATTAACTATAGTAAGACTATTTTTGTAATTTGAATGATTACAGTTTTAATTTAAAAGATATTTTATCAAGAAGTGAAGAGAGAATAAAATAATAGTATATTTAATATCTTGGGTTTGACTTGTGACTTTTAAGTGTTATTCAAATTGAACAACTGTTCACAATGTTTTGTTCCTGGTAGTAATATGGTTTTCATGGTAGAAGTTAACTTCAAGAGGAGATATGTGTGTGTGTGTGTGTGTGTGTGTGTGTGTGTGTGTGTGTGTGTTGTGTGTGTGTGTGCGCGCGAGTATGTATATATATGTATATACGCATATATATATGTATATATTTACATAGTCCTGTTATAAATTAATAAGTAATTAGGAGTCTGGTTTTGAAATTTAGAGCTCAACTTTGTGATGTATCTGCTACTTTGCTTGTTACTCTTCCTTCCACTGGATGTGAGGTAACATTTATTGATATTTCTTTTGGTGAAATCTTTAATGGTGTCTGGCATCTGTTTGATATTTTCTCAGTGCCTTCTTCGAGAGCCATATTCATAAAGAATAAACATCTTTTTAGAAGTTCCTATACTTTGAATCTAAAACGTTTCCTAAAAGACTACGTTTTAAAGGATTGGTCCCCAACGTGTATGAAGTGGGTATTGGGAGGTGGTGGAAATGTTAAGAGATGGGGCCTTGTGGGAGCCATCTGGGCATTGGGAGCTTGCCCCATCACTTCTGCTGTCATTCGCATCCACCCTGAGGGAAATGGCTTTGCTCTGTCTCATGCTCCTTGCTGCCTGCCACAGACCCAAAAGCTGAGTTTAACCTACCACCGAGTGAAATCTTCAAAACTGTGAGTCAAAGTAAGCCTAGCTTCTTCGTGAACTATTTCAGGTATCTTGTTAGAGTAATGGGAAGCCACCTAATGGAAGCCTTTTCTGAATTTTCCACTTTAAGTGAGCCATTTCTCTTTGTTACCAGTGTATCCCTGTTCAGGATTTCTGTTCTTAGTATGACTTATCTCTCCATCTCAACTGATATTATCTTATTTTCAGTCTGTTACTTCTTACTTGGATTGCTGTATTCGTCCATGAAGTAGATTCCTTGCTTCCAATCTGGCCTTTTTTCAAAAGTCTCTACCTTGCAAACCTCAGCAGATTTAAAAAATTTGTTTTGTTTTTATTTTCCTAAAATGTTACAATGATAGCCTTCTCCCTCTCCATATCCCTGGCCCTTGCAGTACTGGGGACTGAATCCAGGGTCTTCATTTTTTTTTTTTTTCAACTTTTGAAACAGTGGCTTGATCAGTTGCTGAGTTGCCCAGACTAGGCTCAGACTTGTGATCCCTGGTCTCAGGCTCCCAGAGTGCTGGTAACTTACTGTTTTAACACCTTTATTGTTTTCCTACTGTCAGTAGAGTAGAATGGTATATAAGACCCTCATACCTGAGTCTGACTCTGTCTAGCCTTATCATCTGTCATTCCTTTTCTTAAACTCTGGCCTCTCTCAGCTATTTCTACTCTCCTTTCTTGGTACATGTTGCCCTCTGTTTGAAATGTCCACTTTACTGAGACAGCTACTCTTTCTTATTTCAGGATCTCGACACCATTTGAATGTGTAAAGTCTCAGACATTTGCTTTTCCTGTCAAATGAGAGAGATGTATAGTGTTTTTCTAATAGTAATAATGATAATAATAATAATAATAGATCTGGCCATTATAGAAAAGGAAAACAGTCTTAAAAAAAAGGAATGAAGTAAAAATCACCTGAAATCATACCACCCAAACTAAGACTTTAAACTCCATCCTCATCTTTAAAATGTTGGTGAACAAAGCTGTATCATTTCTTTTCCTTCATTTAGAAATATTGACATAAGTAATACAGAATGTGCATACTTTAAAAAACTTGTCATATAATACCTTGGAATCTTTTCATGTCTATGAATGGAATTATACATTGTCATTTTTGAGTGATTATTCAGTAGTGAAGAAGCCATAATTTATGTATGCAATCACATTCTGATTTTTTTAGGGTGTTGGTATCAGTCAATTCAACTTGAAAAACAGCAGTAATATCTCTGTCTATGCATGCACACACACAATCTTAAAGAATTGACTCCCACTTTTATTGTGCGGATTGGCCAAGCAAGTTGAGAATGCACAAGGCAGGCAGTTAAGAGGAGATCCAGAAGAAAGACAGCAATTGCAGAACCAAGTGTCCCTTGGAGTGTCTGATCCCAAAGAAGACTTAAGCTCTCTTTGAAAGTGCTTTCAGTTGATTAAATCAGGCCACCTAGCATAATTTCCCATTTGATTAATAAAGTCAACTAATTAAGGACTTTAATTATACTATCAAAATCCCTTCACAGCAGCACCTAGATAGATTAGGGTTAGAACAATTGTGAAAGAGTGTTTACATGCTATAAGATGGCTTTTGTCTCCTTCTGTTTTACCAATATCTGTTACGAAATGCCTCGTGTATCTCACTTTAACTAGGGACAGAGTAGGAAGGGAATTCTGGCAAATGTTAAGTTGGGTTGATGTGTGTCATAGCCATGACAGGTGCATATGATTTTCCTCTGTTATAAACACTGCCTACATGTACATACTTGTGCATCTGTCCAGTAGTTTCTTGGCATACATTTAAGGTGGAAGAAGAATGAGTTATTTCAGCCAATTAATATGGAAAGTAATAGTAAATTATGACTTTGGATGAATAATTTGTATTGCTAGATGATGATAGGCTAGCTTTTAGAATTTTTAGAAGGACGATAACAGTGATTTTGGGTATCTTAAAATATTTTATAAGCACCCTGTGAATTTAAAACTTTCATATGCTTTTTTGTTTTAAAAATGACAATTTTTTCTAGTGCATGAATGTCTCTTTTTAGTTAAGCAATTTTTTTTTTTTTTACAGACAGCTGAGTATGATTATATCCCAGGAAGATGGAATTGAGTAACCCCATTTGAATTACATGACCATTTTTAGAGCAGCCACTGGGCAGCAGGGTAGAGTACTGTGGTGGACGGGCCTGATTTTCTTGTCCATCTTTGTACCACAAGTGGCTTTCATCGTCAGGACTTCACAGTGCCACCAGAGACACGGATGATAAAGCTGTGTGGAGAGCTAAACAGCAGACGTGTGCTGCAGGGTGGATCACTTTGTTTACTCTGCTTTTGTACTTTGGGTGCCAGCAAACATGGGCTCTTATTCAGCTACTTGTTGTATGACTGTAGGCAAATTACCTGCCATTTTTAAGCCTCAGGTTTCTCTTGTAAAATGGTAAAGATAATAGTATATGCTTTTTAAGGATAAGGCGAAAAAATATCTGAAATGCTAGGATTGTGTCAGGCACATGGTAAGCACTCAATAAGTGATAATCAGTAAGAGTTTTAGCTGCCTTTCTTTCAGTTTTCTTTGCTAGGTTTTGCCTCCAATTTCCTGTGAACAAATGACATTTTGGTAACGCTTTTAAAAGTTATTTGTCGGGGCTGAAGGAATGGCAGCGCAGTTAGCACTTGCCTAGCAAGCACAAGGCCCTGAGTTCAATTCCCCAGCACCACATAAAGCTGGGTGTGGTGGCGCATGCCTGTAATCCCAGCACTGGGAGGCTGAGGCAGGTGGATTGTCCTGAGTCCAAGGCCAGCCTGGGCTACATCAGGGAGTTCAGGACCAGCTGGGCTACAGAGCGAGACACTGTTTAAAAAATATGTTGCTTGTCAATAGAAAATAATTCATTTAAATAACATTGAGACATCTACAGTTACAGCAATTATCAAAAGTACTGTTACCAATAACACTTCTGTGATATTTATTTCATTTTATATTTGATGTACTTCAGCCATATTTATCTCTGTAATAAAATTGAATGTTGATGTAAATTATATTGCGAGTCTGTGAATTAGACATTGCCGTATTTGATTACTGATAAAAACTTAAGCTTCCGTTTTTGTGCTGCTGTGCTAAATGACTTATTTACGTACTTCCTAGTATTAACAATTTATGTAGGTGATGTTAATGTTTTGTAAGTAAGAAAGTTGAAGCTAAGTTAAGCGATCCAGGAAAAAGGTTGGAGGGCAAGATCTTTGGAATAAGACCTGAGTTCTAAGCAGCGGTTTCTTGTTCTGGCATCTTGGGTAGGCCTTTCTAATCCTCAATTTTCTTATTTGTAGAAGGAAGGTAGTATGTCTTAACTCACAGACCTTCAGCCTCCGCCTTCTTGAATGCAGGAATTATCCACTGGGCCGGGCTAATTCTCAGGTTTCTTATATGAGTCATAGTGTATGAGGTGCTTCGTGGTAAATGCTCAGCATGTGAAATTTTCTATTACTTTCATTGCCTAGAGCCTCTTACCTCTTATTAAGGTGACCTTTTGAAGATGCTAATTGTTCAGAGTCTGATATTCCATTATCATTTTGGACAGCATAAAGTGCCCAAAGTCATTTTCCCCCTAAAAAAATCAGTTAAATTTATTGTTTTTCAGTATTATTTTTATTTATTTATCTACTGTTGTTTTTGAATCAGAACCTCACCACAGCCTTGCTAAATTTTAATCACATCAGTTTTTTTATACTGTATAAAAAGGGGAGAGGCTAAGGATTGAACCCAGGGCCTTTAAACTGAGCTACATACTCATCCTATTTATTTATTTATTTATTTATTTATTTATTTATTTATTTATTTTGAGACAAGATCTTGCTAAGTAAATTGCCCAAGCTGGGCTTGCACTTGTGATCTTCCTGCTTAAGTCTCCAAGAGTGCTAGGATTACAAGTATACTAAAATTTATGAGGCTTTGAAATACAGACAATACGTATTCTTTTTTTGGGGGAAAGGGGCTGTGCTGAGAACTGAACCCAGGACTTTGCACATGTTAAACAGGTTTTCTCTCACTGAGCTGCACCTTGTTCTGTCCATAATTTTAGAAGCCTAACAAACTAAAGGATAGAATAAACACAACTTGGAATATTTTGTTTATCTCTTCATGACCACTTGGGTATTTAGTTATCTAAATTTATTAACCTTTTGTTTTACCAATAGCAGTTATTTATTGTATAAGCTAGGAAATTAGTTTTAGAGGGTTGTACCTGCAGGTAACATATCAGGCATATTTTTAAATATTGTTTTTATATTGATAATAAAAATTTCCAATCTATCTTCACATGAGTACTGGACAGTATGAACTTGAAAATCATTCAGCAGGTTCTAGAGGTGGAAAGAAGTGGAAAAATTGAGTTAAAAGGTTTTTGTAGCCTGGCCCTATGGTGCCAGCCCGTAATCCCAGCACTGGGGGAGGCTGAGGCAGGTAACAAGCTTGAGCACAGCTTGGGCAGCTTAGTGGCTTAGTGAGACACTGTCTAAAAATCAAAGTTAAAAATGGGTTGGAGATGTGTAACTTAGTTGAAGGTGCAGGGCTGCATCCATAGTACGAGCGGGGAAAAAAAAGAGCTTTTGTAAAATTGGATAGAAGTGTGTTTGGGAGGAAGGTAAAGTACTTTCCTACTACATAGAAAGCCCTGAGGTCAGTCCCAGTATTTGGGGGAAAAGAAGGGAAATGACACTACTGTTCATAAAGTCTTGGAACAACAGTGATGAGGGAAAAATGAGGAAAATTCTAGTAAAGGCGTTCAGCTTTGCATATCAGATTATTTAATGATACATTATATTCTTTTGCTTTTAGAAATTCTTCTAGTTGTTCTTAGTGTACTGAGGGTTCTTCAGTATTGAGAAAGGTACTGAAGAATTACTGAGAAATTACTGAACTAGCCACATTTCAGAGGATCTCATTTAACTTAGTAATCAGATGAGTGGTCTCATTATTGTGGTGCTTATCACTTTGGTAGATGTGAAGTTGATATTGAAGGGATAATGGGTGAAGCAAGACAAAGATACTGTAGGTTATTTCAGTGAAAGACAAAGTACGGTTTATTGATAGCAATGTGACCTGTTAGTTTGTTATACTGTTCATGAGTAGATTGGAAGTCAAGTTCTTAGAGGCAGTGTTCTGGTGCCCTTTAAAAATTTGGATATATTGTTAAGATCCCTTGAAAGGCTTGTTTACTAAAATAGTCCATAGTTGAGCTGTTGTGTTTTAATTTTACTGTAAACTTATCTAGGGCCTTGTCCAAGCTAGGCAAGTGTTCTTTCTGCCCCTAGCTACATTCCCAGCCACATGATTTTATTTTTAACCTAAAAGATTTTGGTGATGAATGTTCTATAAAATTTGTCAGTTTTTGTGAAGATTTTTGAGATAATTAATATTAGCTCAGGCCTTCTACATTTGAGTAGAAATTAAAATAAAACACTATCAAACTTCATAACATTTTAAAAACACTTTGAAAATATCTTGATAAGCGGTCAGTTACTGGATGGACTGAAGATATCAAATAGAAACGAGATATTGAAAATCCAGGCTTCTCATTTTTTGTTCAAAAGACAGAAGATAAAATATTCAGCAAATTTAGTCATAGACATTTATAGGTAGAAGTATTTGTCTTGCTGGTGTGAGAAATTCATGCTTTAATTTTTTATTGCTTTGAAAATGATCCTCTATTCTTGAATGATTTTCTTATTTTTGTATGCTCTATGAATGAATTGTGGTTTTGAACTTTACATCAGTAATAAGGCTGAAATTTGGTTAGTAGTAAAGATTTTTCATAAAAATCATTTTGTCATAATTCTCATTAACTGTAACTGTTAGCAAAATAGACACTATAAAATGCGTCTCATTGTGCTTATATACTTAGTTATGTTTTTGTGCTGATTGTATATTTTTATCTCTAAGAAATTTTGTAAGCCAAATAGTTTTTATCATGACTTGGTCTGCCTTTGGAGTTTTTAAAAAAACTTTTGGTATATGTATTTATCTTGGTGGATATGGTATTTTTAGGTATAATGGAACTTGCTCTCCCCTGTTATATTTCTTTGCCTGGTTAACTTAGCATTGACTAGAACTTTTTACAAATGAAAAGGCCGTCATTGCTCCACTATTTTTTTCTGTAAACTAATGTTGGCTACTGATTAATGATATGGCCCTTTGATAACTTCTTTTGCTTTTGATTAGTATTTATAAGAAAAGGTTTTGGCCTCATGAATTAATAGGTAATGTTTTTAACTGTTTCATTTTTTGAATTTAAAAAAGATTGTATGCCAAAAAGGAACAAAAATAAAAGTTTCTACTTATTCACCATATATTGTTATTATTCATCAATTTAAGATTCTAATTTAGCTAGTGATAAGTTACATAATGCTATTTAGCTGGTAATTAATCTTTGTTTTCAGTTGAGAATGTGTATTATTATTTATATGTTTTCTCAATGTTCTCCACATAGACGGAACTAAGGATATGGGTGTAGAACAGATACATGTAGATGAAAGGGGACTTATTAGGGAATTGGCTCATGCAGTTGTGGAGGTTAAGCAGTGCCATCATTGTCTCAGTTCAAATTTGAAGACTTCAAAATCAGGGAAGCCAGTTGTGTAATTTACAGTCTGATTGATATGAGTGGCCCAAGAAACCACGAGGCCACTAATACTAAGTCTCGGTGTCCAAAGACCCGAGAACCTGGAATTCGGATGTTCAAGGGCAGGAAAAGACTCTGTTCTAGAAAAGAGAAGAAATTTTCCTCTGCTTTTTTTATTCTGAACCCTCACCTAGTTGGATGGTATCTGCCTACTCACTCAGTGGACTCACACATCAGTCTCCTCTGGAACTGCCTCATGTACACACCCAGAAATAATACTTTACCAGTTCTGTCAGTATTTGATTCACTCAAGCTGACACCTGATACTGATATCATATTCCACATACAGATTCTCTTTTTTTGCCATGAGTTTTTATACAGATTTTCCATATAGTTATTTGGTGGCTGTGTGAAGAATATAAAATAATTTTAGTATTAAAAATTTTTAACAATGGAGATAGGTTTTAGAAATTGTGGAGTGCATATTAAAGACAAATGTTTATGTTTTTATTTACTATTTTGGATTATCTTCTACCACAGTAATTGATTTTATTAGTTAGCCTTTTATAAAAATACATAAGATTTGAGTTCAACTAGGATCATTAAGTCTTTTTTTATTATATTCTATTTTTCTTCCTCTGAATACTGTAGTAGCTGCCATGCTGACTACTTTTTAATGATTGAAGTGGGGCATTATAATCACTGGATACCACATTCTGGAGACTAGGTGCTGAGAAGTTACGAAATCTGAAGATGGAGTGAAATTTCAGGAGGGTATAATGTCAAGATAATGGGCTAATAAAATGAAGTTGACTGGAGGGAAGGTAGAAATATCAAAATCTATGTCTAAGGCAGTAAAGTAGGATTTATAAGCATCATATGGTCAGGAGTCAGTTTGGTAACTGAAGTGAACTGGGAATTCTGTGGCTTCAAATGAATCAGTGTTTAATTTTACATTTAATGGTAAGTGTGTGAGTAATAGTAATCATCAAAAATCTTAACTGTTAAGTAACTATTGCAGTGTAATAAACCATCCTAAATTTAAGATTGTAAAACAATTACTTTATTATGTTCATGGATCCTGTGAATTAGTAATTCACAAAAGGAACAGAAAAATGGTTTGTTTCTGCTTTATGATGTCTGGGTCCTCATCTGAAAAGACTCAAAGGAAATGATCCATAGATGAGGGCTAGACACATCTGGAAGCATCCTTACTTAGATGTCTGATAGTTGACTCTGTCTAGGACCTGGGCTTGGGTTGTTTTCTGGAATGCTTACAGGTGGCTGTATGTGGTCTCTCTTTGTCAGCCAGGTGGCCTGAGGGTCATGATTCAGTTCTCCAAAGGTAAATTTTGAAGTTAACAGGGTGGAAGCTGTGTTTCTTTTTGTAGTAGCCTTAAAAGTCATGCAGCTTTGCTTCTATCATATTGTTGGGCACAAAAAAGGTCTAGGCCTCCCAGATGCAAGGGGAGAGGAATTAGGTTTCATGTCTTGATTTGGAAGTACGTTTATAGCTTTTAACAGTTGATGAACCTTTTGGTTACTTCTACTTTCTGACTGTTGTAAATAACACTGCTATGAACACTCATATATAGATTTTTTTTCCTTTTTTATGATACTTGAGATTGAATCCAGGGCGGTTAATCTAAGGTAGTCATTCATCTTCGTGTCTCTACTTGCTTACAGTACATTCATTAACTTGCCTTATTGCTTGCTTGTTGTGTAGGCTCATGGGAATGACATGGTGACACTGCACTTCTTCGTTTTGCACCCTGAGCGGTCTTTTTTTTTTTTTTTCACTCAAACTGATCTCTGACTGTTGGAGGTGATGAGAGAATGATTTTCAACTCTTTTTGTGGGAAGAGTCACTTCCTCTTAAACATCTTAAATGTCCTTAAATATTTTCTATGAAGTGGCAACTCAGAGGCATTACTATTTTATCATTTCATGTTTATTTTTATTTGAGATATAGTGTTACCATGGATTTCTTATAGTTTCATGAATTGCTATTGAACCTGATATAGTTCCTAAAATTCTTGTTTTGATAGTCCCGTATCATATTTTAAGTCTTAGGAGTCTTAAGAATCTATTTTAAATTAAGTCTTAATATATTTACCTAAAACTTGATGGGTTTTATAACCACCACTGAGTTTGTCAGTATAGTATTTATGTCAAATTTGCATATTTATTTCCTTCTTACCTCTGCATATCTTGCAATAACTTGTCCATGTTTAAGACCTGCCAAATGCTCTGCAAGTATTTTGTTATATTAGCAGTATTTGCATTTGCATTGTAGGCAGAAAGCTATCCAAATTTGGCAATAGGCTACACATGTTTCTTCTTTTCTATAGCACTGTCTGAATGGGCTTGCTAGGCTGAAGAGATGACATCTATGAGCTTTTGGAATCTAGTTGCCTAAGGATAAACTGAGTTTGACTTCATTAGTGCACAAATGATAGGTTTGTGTAGAGTTATTATAGCATTAATCAATTTGATGGATTGAAAAAATGACAGAACTGAAGCAGCATGTAATATTAGTGCCTATTATTCTACAAATTATGTCTTCACCTACATTCATATGCCAGAGGAGTCATGTTGTACATTAAAAATGCAGAACTTTAAAAAAATAAGAACCCAACAATGGAGGGCTTCTCTTTTCATGGCTCTTCTCTTCTCTTTTAGATTAGCTCATCAAGAAATGGACTTTGGAATCTAGACTTGTTTATTAGGTCATAGCACTTTCATACTGTGAAATACTCTAAACTGAATGGGATAGATAGATCATCTGCCACCCGAATGACTTGTTGCTGAACTTGATAGTGAATACTGCAAGTAATAAAGTCTTATTTACCAGATCTAGGGAAACACGTGAATTTACTAGCTAATAATTATTGCACAAAAATTATTACAGATTGGTAATATGTTGATTTTTGACTGTATTTGGTAAAGCTTAAATAATGGGAAAAGAAAATTAAAATAAATGAGAAGCAAATTGTTTTGGGTTGTGGGTGTTGGTTCAGTACTTGTGTATTTCTAGTATTAATTTACTTATGCATTATTTCATACTTTTAGAAGTTCAAGAGCAGATGTTTCCTTTTAAAATTTTTACTTTCTTAACATACTTATAAAAGTTACTTTGAAGAATTTAAGAAATACTCATTTGAATAAGAAAATTATATTAATAAATACAAAAGAGGTATTTGTTGTTACTGGTAAAAAAATACTGATGCAAAATAATCAGAGCATAGGCTTGGGCAAAATTAGAAAGTGGATAAAGAGCTAATTGGATTTTTAATATTAATCAGATATGTGCTTAGATAGGAAATGCTCTGATTCTTATTTCTAGGTATTCTTTATAAAATAGGAATATATTCTCTATGAAAATTTAATGCATTTTTTACTAGTGAATACTACTAGAGTAGTAATTCTAATGATATGGAGGCAATTAATGTAAGTCACTAAGCAGATTAAGGTAAGTTATTGATTTGGCATAGAAAAGATACAGTTGTTTGTTTCTTAAATGAATTAATTTTTGAAAGATAGTTATAATTTGGAATTTTTACAATAAAGATACTAGTTTTAAATAATACTTAGACATAAAATTAAATTTGGATCAATTCAAGCTTTATATTTTAGCATATGTTATTTAAATGCAATCTTTAGTTTGGAGTAATTGAAAAGCTAAAATTTTTGTAACTTCAGGACTATAGGAAATTTTCACAACCTAGGAATTTACCTCCTAGTAAGAGAGATAGGATAAGCATAATATGGTGGAGTAGAAAATCATAAATAATAATTATAAAAGGCTATGGGCTAGTTATAGATAAAGGAGAAATTAATTATAAAAAGCCTTCTTCATAGAAGTAGTATTTAAGTTTAGTCTTGAAAGAGGTGTAGGATTGGGGTATGTGGCAGTGATTTAGTATTCCAGGTTTCTTAGTTATTTTTTCATTGCTGAGACAGAATACTCGACAGCCACAACTTTAGGGACGCAAATCTTATTTTAGCTCACAGTTTCAGAAGGTCACAGCTCATTCATGGGTGAGTGGCTGGAAATAGCTGGAAATATGGTAGGGCTAGATCTGGAGAAAAAACTCCTTACAACATGGCAGGATAGAGCCAAATCAGAGAAAAGAATCTGCTCCTTCCAGCTAGCCCTACCTTCCAACAGTATACAGTATCCACAGGTACATGAGGCTTTTGGGGGATACTTCATATCCAAACCATAACATTCTGGCCTTAGTCCCCAGAATACTCATTTTCTTCTTTATGCAAAAGGCATTTAATCTTTTTGTAAGAGTGTCAAAGTCTTAACAGTTCCAGAACTGTTAAAAAGTCCAAGCCCAGAGTTTTTGAGATGCAAGTCAAACTCGTAGCTATTATGAACACCTATGGAAATCAAAAAGTTAAGCACTTCCAACATACAATGGCCAGTACTTGAATTCCAAAAGAAAGGAGTAGGGGGTTAGGAAGCAGCTGGATCCAGAGCAAGTTCTAAACCCAGCAGCGCAAAGATTAACTCATATAACTCCATGTCCAGCACCCATGGTAAACTGTGGTGGAATAAACTGGTAAGATGGGAACTCCCAAGGGCTTGTGTGGCCCTGCCCCTGCAGCATTTTCTCTGGCGGTAACCTCCATCATTTCTCCTTTGGGCTAGGTTCACTCACAGGTGTAGTTTCTCTCAGCTGATGATCCATGTTTCTGGCATCTTCAAGTTTTCAGTGTCTGTATTGTACCTTAGGCTTCTCCTTTATGATGTCATACATTGCACTTCCAGAAGCACACTGCTAAGGCCTTCCTCTGAAGTCTGGGTGGAAGTCTCCATGAACCGACAACTCTTGTACTCCACAGCCTGTAAAGAAAGGATCATATGGACATTACTAAAGTCTGTCAATGTCTAGAACAATAGCTTGGCCCCTTGGACAAGAACTGTAGAGGCCTTTGAGTTCTTAGATGTTTGAATTTCAGGTGGCTGAGCTCTGGCAAACATTTTTCTCTTTGGCCCTACAAGATGCCCTGAGTTACTATTCTCAGAGAAAGGTCCTTTGCCTCTTCACCCTTTAATTGTTAAAGGGTGGGGTCTTCTTGATTCCTAATATCCCCTCAAAGTGTCTTTTTTATAATCATGCTTCCAAGTACTTGGGTTTCTTTTTAATGTTAATCTCTAGTTTCCCTGTCCTCTTCTGTCCTACCATTGTAAGCCCTTTCAATCTGGCAAAACTGCAAACTTTTTATATCATTTTTACTACCGTTTTCCATGGAATTGGCTAAAAGACACAAACATTATACAAGTGACAGAGTGAACATCGGATTGCCTTAAGATATCCTCCACCAGATTAAGTAATCCATCTCCCTTAGTCTTAGTTTCAGGCAAAGTCTCTGGACAAGGGCAAAATACCAATATACTTTTTTGACAGGGTATAGCATGCATGGTCTTTAGATCACTTGCCAATACAGTTCTCCTTCCCATCTGAAACTTCTTGAGACTGGCCTTTCCAAAACATGCTTCTGTCAACATTCTGGTCTTTGAAGCCCCAACCAGAATGTCCCATCAAACTCTGCTCACAGTATTCTAGGGATTACCCAGCCAGCATCTCCAAACCAAAGTCCAAAGGTTAAGGCTTCTGGTAAAGTCATAGCAGTGTCTCACTTCTGGTACCAGTTTCTGTCTTAACTTCCTACTATTTCATTGCTGGGATAGAACATCTGGCATCCACAACTTTAGGGAGGAAATATTTTTATTATTTAAAACTCACAGTTTCAGAAGATCACAATTCATCTATGGTTGGATAGCTGCTGAATATGGTAGAATTGCATGATGAGGCTGGAGTTCAAGAAAAACACCTTACAACATGGCAGAACAGAGCCAAGGCAGAGAGGAGGAAGGACAGAACTACCTTTCCAGGTTGAGCCCCAAGTATCAGTTATGCTCTGCCTCCCAGTAGAACACAGTATTATTTTGGGGGACATGCCCGATCCAAACCACAATGTCAAGTGAACAATTTGAGTGAAATTTCAGAATGACAAAGTGTAGAGTATAGAGGAGAGACTTTACACACTTTGGTTGGATGGCGTTCAGAGATCTTGTTCTTAGGGAGGATGGTAAAGAACCACCACTCTACTTGCTAATTTATGTTTGTTCCTTCTCTACCTTTTTTCTTGGTCAACAAAGAGGAGTTCAGCAGGAGAGAGGAGGACTCTTTCTTGTTCAAGGTTTCCTGTGAAAACTTCAAGTAGTTCTTAATTAGAACAGTATTCTTCAATGTGGGGTAGGGTGTATGTATGCTGTAGTATGTAGGATAATCCTTTGAAGTATAGGAAGAATATATCTATAACTGTGTGTTTACCTGTGTTCTAACCCTAAAATTGGCAATTTCTATTGGTGTTTTGTCAAATATATAGATTTTCACTAGATTTACTGTTGTACCCATCTAAGCTTAATAGTCAAGGCCCAGAACTATCTAAGAAGCCTCCTCCTGTTCTCCTTTTCATAATTATATGTCTAACCCAGAAATCACCATATTTTAAGATCTCTTGACCTCTTCAATAAAATGTTTGAACATATGGGCCAAAATAGACTTAGAAATAACGTAATTGTTACTTTCTGAGCTAATATGTAGCAGACATTAAAAACCTTACTCCAGTAAAAATAAGTCAGAAGTTCAAAGCTAAATTGAAATCTAAGTTTCAACAGTTTTTAGGCAGCTGCTTACTGGTTTTAGACTTGTATTATTAATTGTAGTGTTGTGTTTTCTGGGTAGTTTGCCTTTTATGTTTTGCCAATAAGATAGCATCCTTATCCTTCCCACTGCATTCATAGTCTAAGTGTTACAGAGTAACAACAGTAATTAAGAGTGGTAATAAAAATAAATATTTGCTCAGCTGACATTCACTGATTGTGTGCTAGGATCAAGGAATCAAGAAGAAGGCAAAAAAAAAAAATCAAATTGTGAATGCTGGATTCATCATGCTTATTTTCTGTTGGGAGAGATTAGATCGTAAAAATATTGACTATTATAAAAGGGAGGAATGTATGTATGTAAAGGGATTGTTGTACTACTCAATGATGTCAGTGGCAATTTCCAGAGAGTAGGACTGACTGCATAGTTTGTAAGGTCTAGTGCAAAATAAAATTTGGAGCATGGGTCCCTTTTAAGTGCTGGTTTTGTAAAACTATGCATTACATGTCCACGAACATAGAAGTGATGTTTAAACTGAGGTGTCATGACTCAAGAGGAGGGGAATGTGGTTCTGCTCAGAGGAAATAACATAAAAATCTCAAGGTAGGAAGGATTGTGGTGCATACACAGATTTAAATAAATTTTTATGTTACAGAACTTTTAAATGTCTGTTATTAGCACTGTGGTTTAAAAATGTCAAATTTCCAGTCATTTCATAGAACCAAATGAGGATAGTAGGAGTCAGGGGGGAGAGGGAGAGACTGGGAGGGTCAGAAGGGGACAAGGGAAGGGTTTGTAATTTTGATGCAATATAAATGTGCACAAAATACTTAAGTTCATTATAAACATGTATTGCATAGATACATATTCATAAAATGGGAAAAATAAAATGCTACATTTTTCTGTCATTTGCAGTTGTTCAGGAACAAGGGGTGAATGTATTGACTTACTGGCCATGGGAAAGGGAAGAATGAGGAAGTAGGTGTCTTTTTGGACTCCATAGTTCCCTAGTAGGAATTCACAATTAAAAAAAAAAAACCTTTAGTTGACATTGTCCAACCCAAGAAAAATGTATTGTATTTTGTTATGTTTGGGCTATAATGTTCACGATTCACCTATTTTCATATGAGAACAGAGAACTTATTTCCTCTGATGGTATCTGTGTGGAAGATTTCAACTGGGTTCTTCACTTTGACACTCTCATGCGATGAGGTAGTAATTTCTTTTCCCACACAATGCTTTAAAAATACTTATTTGAGCTGGCTCATGTAGACTCTGTTCTAAAATCAGTGCCATTTTTATACTCTGAGGTGCTCATGGAGATAGGTAGGAGTCATTCTCTGTGAGTACCACCATTGTTTTAAAACCTATTGATTCATGATGATATCCTAGAATTCCTAGCAGGTAAAAGAATATATTAACATAGGTTGTGTGTCAGTCTACTTGCTTTCTTGCTTTTAAGTAACAGGTCTGCAGGGTGTCCCAAAAGTTCATTAATTTTTCCTATATATGACACAATTGGGATAGCCTCCACACTGAATTTAGTGCTTACATAATTTTTCTCATTGCATTAGTTTTACTACAGATATTATGACAAATTAGTCCTGAGCAAACAAATTTTCATACTTTATGTTTTTACTTTTAATGCTTTCCATATGTCTTGCAACCTTTGGGACGTCCTGAATTTGTGAAGAAAGCACCAGATGTTTTGGTAGAATTGCTTTTTGAGAATTTATTTTCAGTAATTTCTGAGTTGAAACATAATCTTGTCCTGGATCGATTAAATTGCTCGTCCCTTTCTCCCAGTTCCCAGCTTTAGGTCCTTAATAACAAAACATTTGGTATTTCTAAGCAGCTTCTTTAGCTTTATTGTAGTAAGGTATGTTGTAAAATTTCTGTTTTATATATATCTGTTGGATTAGGTCGGGAGAATCCGTGGAGGGTGGTGATGGGGGTCAATCCGCTTGCCTGCTAGGCCGTGTTCTAGCACTGAGCTATACATCCAGCCCCAGGAATTACATTTTATCTAGAATTACTGAACACATGAACTGCTGCTCATATGGCAACTCATATTACAAAGTAATAGAGTATCTTCCATTTTATCAAAGAACACTTAAATTATATTTAGCATATGTTTAATGGTAAGTATATATTATGTCATTTTTGGAAATTTGTAATACATGTCTAATATATACTCAAAATAGCTATCCAAAAGTTGAATATTTACTTAGAAGACCTTTTACCTTAACATGGATGATAGTAGCAGGTTCAATAAAATTTTAATTAGTCACAGTGTTTAGGAAGTAAAACGGTAGGTTTAATCAAATATTTCTTTCCACACAATTAATGAGCACCAGCTGGTATAAAATATGGCACAGTGTGGCTTACACAGATTCATAGGACACATATGTTCTCTTGAGAAGCCTAGTTTCAATATTTGTTTTTTGAGATTTTTGTAAATTTTATTTCTGTCCTTATTGCCTTAATATAATGCCCACAAATGAATCTTTGATAATTTAGAATCTTGTAGTGAATGAACCTCACTGTATTGTGTCTGGTAGAGAGGTGAAAAGTATCGGGTGCTGACCGCACAGTTTCTCCTAAGAGCTTACTTTTGAGTATTTCACTGATGTCAGCTTGTTTCTGTTTCTCTTTTATTATACAAACTGTGTTACACCAGTTAATTGGGTGCCTAGTGAAGTTTTATTCTACTAAAATGTTTATAGTAAAATATAATAAATGTTTAATTTTACTGCCAGTTTTGGTATGCATGTTGAAATCTAGTAGCCTTTACATATATGTGTAATAATCTAGCTAACAGCATGCAAAGCTATGTGAAGCCAACTATTTGCTTAATGATTTTGTAGTGCTACCATTAAGTATGATTTAATTTTGTGTAATCCCAACAAACTGACATAGCATTTGTAAGTTTTAATACTACTACTATGCTTTTCTTTTCATTCTAAAGCATAAGAAAAACAATTAAAGGATGCCTATTCCCTAACCTCTTTTAAATAAATGAGTTATAAGAAAAAAATGTTTCACATGTATAAATTTATTTAAAAAACAACCACCATTGTTGATTAAAATTATTTGTTGCTGTGTTACGGAGACTGGGTTAGTATAAATGCAATGACAAAAATGCCAATTATTATCAAATCTCATGTATTTAGTTCACTTTTTTGCTTACAGCAAATGTAGTTGCTGTATTAGTATCGTTGACTGTGTTGTGTTAAGGCTTTTAAAAAAGATTCGGCAGATTATGTCCCAGCACTCTGTATGTTCTGTCTTTGGGACCATTTCTTCTTCTTGTTAAGTGCAGTTGATTAGACAAAATTCAAATTTAGTGCTTTTCCTAAACATGGAAAGCTTGCTATAGCTTGAAGCTTCACTAGGTGAGAGACTGGAGGATAAGGACATGTTTCACTTCAGACCTAAAATTAGCTGTTCTGGCTTTATTTTGTGTTGTAGATACTACTTTGCTTTGTTTTTGTGGAGTGAAGGCAATGAAATGTTCTCAATTACAACAGGAATCCTCTGTATTTTTAAGTACTATGTATGTAAAGAGAGAGATGAACATCGTAATAGGGATGTGTTTGATTCTATCACTTGGTGATGTTTGAAACTTTACTTCATTAAAAGTTTACAGTAAAATACTAATATTGTTTAATTATCTTGCAATAAATGAAGCATCATTATCTTTTTGTGTGTATGAGCAGTATTTTAGGTATCTGTTTAAATTTATTTTACAAATTATCAATTTTCATTGAACAAGATGTCTTCTCTTCTGAAAGAGGCAAATGCTCATCAAATAATAAAGCAGATGCATTTAAAACAGGCTAGTCTACTTAATCAGGTTAGCACAGCATCTAAGATAGTGTGATTAGTTGCCGTATTTAAGGTAACTGTAGCAATTGACTTTAATCAGTACATACTCCAGGCCAATATACATGTTTATTAATGTGGTTGATTATTGATGTTTTTGCCATAGTGCCTAATTGTCATTGCCTTATTTCTGCAGCGACAGAACCTTGGCCTGAAAATGCAACGTTATATCAGCAACTGAAAGGTAGGTTCTTGTTCACAATTAAAAACGGGTTTGTATGAAAATAATATTGTTAAAGATTTCCTCACTAATATAATTTACTGCAAGGAGAACATAAAACATAAAAAGGTTTCCTTGTATAATTTGTCTAGGAGGTTTACCTAAACTTGTATCTGCCAGTGTAAACCACCTATTCGTGGCCTATAAGGTCCTTAGTTTATTATTGACTCATTATATTGGCTGCTGTAGGCACTGTGAAATGATGTGGCTGCAGGAGCAGTTGGCAGATTTACTGCACCAATAGCTGAGACAGCAGATTTTTGAAGTCCTGTGGTAAAGTGGGCTCTCAGTAGAAAGGAACTGTTAAAATGTATAGGCTAGGATGGTTCAGGCTCCCGTTAGCAGCTCTTCATATATCATCAGATCACATTATGGACCCCATTTGGGGCGCAGCCGCCTGCTACAGTTGTCAGAAGACTGCAAAGTAATGAAGACTAATAGGCAGCCGCCCTCGTCTTCTAAGCATGGAATTTTTATTGCAGCGAACTTGTCATCTTTCTTTTGTGTGACAGACCTAGACACCCTGTGCAATGTTAACTGCAAGCTAGTTTTATATGATTGTGAACGTTTTTACTTTTAACTTGGGAGATCTGAAACAGATACTGTTTTACTTAATTTCAATGATAGGAAGGGAAATATTTCTTGAAAACTTAAAAATGAATTTGTTTTTAAGGAAGCAATTTTAATTATATGTTGCTGGTAAAATGAAATAAATTATCAAATAGTTTTAGAGGAAACTTTTACTATTATTTACATGTATTTTAATCAAAGTTAGCATTATATAAGAGCATTAGTATAAAACTTTATGATAATTTCACCACAGGCTTTACCTTTTTTAAAATAAGTTTTCTAAAATAGAAATATTACATTTATACTTCGCTTGTTTAGTGATTATACTTTGACCCGGACTTTTCATTGTATTTCCACAGGGGACCAAATTTTGCTTTCTGACAATGCAGCTTCTCTTGCTGTACAGGTAAATATGTAAATAATGTAGTATGTAAGAAAGAAATTCCTCTAGGTGATTTGTATAATTTTGTGTTGCAATTAATTTTCTCTTTTTGGAGAGTTTTTCTGATCCTATATGCTTAGAATTTTTGTTACCATTACCAGTATAATATTGCTTCTCTCTGAAGTTTATTTTTGTTTTATGATTCATCCAGTTTAATTGTCAGACTATAAAATAAAGATAAAAATCTTCCTTACTTTTTCTTTTAAATGAAAGCATTTTTAAGTGCCATGCATATTCTGTGTCTTAGGAGTTGTAGTACTTTTAGTTAACGATGATGGCATTATTTGAGATGGTAGTTTTGTTTGCAGACTCAGAATTTTTTCTCATTTACTTGTGAAGATGTATTTGCTACATATTTTAAAACTTTATTCAGCTCAGTGTACTTATTCTAGCCTTAGCCTATTTGAAAAAGCAGACATGTTCTACCTTAGCTATTTTCTATGTGTTTATGGATTGCATGTGTGTTTATTATCCCCAAATCACACATCGAGTGCAGTATCTCTTCAAGTTGTAGCTCACAGTTGTATAATCCAAAAAGATCCATGGTCTCGTAAACTTCACACTGTAGAAAGACTAGGATACTAAGGGGATTGTTTTCTTTAAAAAAAAAGGAATGTTTGTATGGATTACAAAATTATAGCTATATAAACATTTTACATATTTAGCTGCTATTTACTTAGTAAGTTAGAATTGCAAAGCTGGCTTTGTTGTGTTGAACCTAGAAGGTAACTCAGAAAGGAAGCCTCAAACATGCGATTTGTTGGAGGTGAGACTGAGCTTGAGGATAGAAATAAAATGAAGGAAAGGAACTGTTTATCAAGTTTTGTTGTGCTTTAAATGCTAAGCATTTGGTTTTTGGTCATCTCATTTACATTTTTGTATTCAATTTGGTCTTATCTGGGCTTCGTGTCAGTCTTAGAATTTAGCGCATCCTTATGTTAAGGAAGGAAAGAAATGAAAATATGAAAAAATTGTGCTTGATAATTTATTAGTATACCTACAAGTATCCAAGTTTATTTATTTTATACTTTTTATCAAGAATAAAAAGTTATTTCCCTTTATTTCATCTTTAGATACTAGCATTTGTAACTAGTTCTTATGTTAACTTTTGATAAGCAGAAATTCTTGGTTATGTACAATAAATGTAGACTTTCTATTGCTGTTTATTAATCCTGCACTTTTTGGTGAGAAAAATGGAATTTAGGTTGAGCTTTCAAATATAATAACATAAGTTGCCTAGCATATAGGATATTCTAAATGAATGTTGGTTGTATGAATGATTTTATAAGTGTGGAGAAAGTAGTCTTGCCTGATAAATTACAGCACAAAATAAATTATTTGCTGTGTATAAAATAGTATTTTCAATATTTATGTTTTCAAAAAGACAGCTGTAAGGCATAGTAAATATTTTAGTTGAAGCACTGATTCTTAACTCTTCAAATTACCACTTTATGGATAATTCTTTTAGGAATTAAAAAAAGACTGTAACAAATTTTTCTAGTGAACATTCTAATACACACATAGAAATAAAAGTGTACTCATGTTATTTTGCATAGAGTTTCAGTCAGCTTACTGGTCTCTCTGCTGAAACTTTCTGTGCAGGTCCCCTACAAAGAGCCCCTTAAACTAAATAATAGTAGTTGAGGAATTGCTGGGTAATTGTCACCAAATAGGAAGATATTATGGGTAGAATAGACTAATGAGTCTCATCTGGGGATTCCCATTCCCTCTTCACGCCCAGAAGACACATGAAAAGGTTTGGTTGTTGAAACTTGGAGTGTCGTTGGCACCTGTTGGGTAGACACCATGGTGGTTGCTAAACCTTGCACAGTGCGCAGCCCAGCCGTGCACAGCAATTTGCTGGCTCCATGTGTAGCGTCTCAAGGTTGAGAATCCTTGAAATAGATAGGTTAATCAATTTCCAGTACAAAGCCAGATGCCAAAATATTGCCACTTAAATAATGTTTTGAGTATTTTAAAGAACAAAAAAAAGTCTACTGGTTTGTACTTTATCGCTTCAGTTTTTGTAATTCTTACTAATTTGCTTTCTCTTTATAATTTCTCAAATTGTGATTGCAATTAAAAATAAGCCAGAAAAAGAACCTTTTACAATGTAGAGTTCTGCTTAACTGCTTCATTTTTTATCCTACATTTGTCACTTAGATGATAAATTAACCAGCATATATTAAAAATTCTTGGTTTTCTTCAATATTCTTTGCCTTGACAGCTGATAGTAGCCATGACTATAAATGTGACTTCTCCACATATCTGATGTAAACTTTATGGAATAATTTTCTTCTATATAGTGGATAAAAATCCGTTTAGAAGAACCATTTAGAGAGTTCATGTTTGATGTATAAAATTGATCAAAACAATGTGACAGGTATCCATAAACTGAATTTTTAAAAAGATAAAAGTTATCAGACATCAGATATTTTAATAGTCTGTCATTAAGCCATCAGGAAATTTAAATTTTAGTTACAATGTAGACTTAATATTTATTATACCTCTGAAGCTAAGTAGTTAGATCATTTTTTGATTAAAGGAACTTTTTTTTTTTTTTTTCCTGTATCTGTTTCTTCCAAGATTTGCATTCCTTTCCTTATCTTCAGAGTGTTGTTTTTTTTACGGAAGTATTTGCTGGGTCATAATGTTATATAATGTGTTGAATATAGTAAAAAATACAGTATGTTTCTCTGGCTCCTGTGAGCTGTGTGTGTGTGTGTGTGTGTGTGTATTTGTGTATGTAATGTCATGTGTACAAGCACAAGAAAATTACTTGCATTTTGTAATGCTTCCTCTTTGAAGGGCTTAAGTTTTATTGGTTGGGAAAATGACTTTGATAATAATTGTGTTACTGCTTATTTACTTGCTAAACTTGAACTGTCCATTAGATATGTAATTCTAGACACATATGATAATTTAAAATTTTCTAGTAGCCCCATAAAAAGTAAAAGAAACAGGTGAAATTCGTTTTAATAATGCACTGTTGTATTTAACCTAGTGTATCAAAATATTATCATCTAATCAGCACAAAATTTATTGTAGTGTCTCCCCCACAGTTTTTTCCCTTTACTCTGAAAGCAAGTACAGGAGTCTCATTTTGCAGAGAATAATCAAAGTGACAAAGAGATAAGCATACTTTAAAAACTCAAAACTTTATATTTTATGAGATTCTAAGGTAGTTCTATCAGTTTTTAAATGTTTCCTTCATAAAACACTACTCTATTAATTCTCCATTAAAAATGATATACTTGCTACCAACTTGTCATGTCATTTACACAGCTAGAAAGACAGTATAGTCCAGTGATTTTTTTGATAGTAAGTTAAAAACCTGAAGTGTGGTTTACACCGATAGCACACCTTCTTTGTGCTAGCCACCATTCTAGGCACTCAGTAGCTGTGTATAGTTGGTGGCTCTTGTATAGGGCAGTGCAGTATTTAGAAATAGACTACAAGCAACTTTTCTGCAAAATTTTTTTAAATTACCTAAAGAAGCTTTTTTTTTTTTTTGAGACAGGGTCTCGCTCTGTGGTCCAGGCTGGTCCTGAATTCACTTCAGAGCCCAGGCGGGCCTTGGACTCACGGCAATCCTCCTGTCTCAGCCTCCCGAGTGCTGGGATTACAGGCGTGCCCCACCACGCCCAGTTTATGGGAATCGAACTCAGGTACTTAGCGCTTGGCTAAGCGCTTGCTCAAGCGTTTTAACTGCTGAGCCATTCCTCCAGCCCCCTAAAGAAACTTTTATATACGGATTCAGTATATACTTTTATAGTAGATTTCACAAAGGCAATGGGCAGCTGTCTGTTTCAAATGTAGCATAACATAAATAAAATTCTCTCCAGTTTCTTCATCTGTAAAATGGGGATATGGCAGATGCTAATCTATTGAGTTATGAGGACTGAATATGTTAAGATATATAAAGCACTTAGAAAAAATATTCTAGTATTGAAAATATCTAATGAATTATTTCCTTCTCTCCTGATTATTTGACAGAAACATACCTAATTAACTTCATTAAGGGGAGTGGATGTGCGTAGGCTTGATAGTGCCTAGAACACATCATAGTAATAAATAAGAAGTGTTTTATGGAAGATTGAGGGGTATATATTTGAACTTGTGTAAGCATTAATAATATTTTTTCTAGTTCTTTCATGCCATTAAAAAGTTAATATTGTTTTGATTCAAACAAAATATGTTAACAGTACTGCATAAGATTTGTTTTAAAAGTCAATGTTTATTAAATGCTTTTGTTATATAACATTTTATTTTTTATGAAGAGTATTGATTGCATTTAATCTTTCCTACAGGCACAATTCGGAGTATTGTTGCTATCTTCATTTTAGAGAAGTGAAAGCTATAGCTTAGAGTTGCTCTGCTCCAAGTCATACAGTCCATATGTGGTGGAGGTAAACATAAAAGACCAATAGCAGTAGTTCAGTATCACATGTGCTTGTCATTGTTCTGGGCACCTGATTCCTCTTGACATGTGTGTATGTGTGTGTGTGTGTGTGTTTTACTGGAAATCCAGCCCATGGTTTTTGCATTGAGCTATACCCTGTCATCGTATTTTGGTTTTAGTTTTGAGGCAGGGTCTTAGTTGCTAAGATACCCAGGCTGGGCTTGCACTTGTGATCCTCCTGTGTCAGCCTCCCAGAGTGCCAGGATTACAGGCCTGTGCCACCAGGCCTGGCTTGTTGTTTAGTTCTCAACAGCTGTGTGACATAGGTGCTGCATGATGTAAGTACCCTAGATGATCTTGCCCCACAGCAATGCTGCCCTCGCAGATGAGGGAAGGCAGAGAGGTTAAACAGTTGGCCCAAAGTGACGTAAGTAGTACTTGGCAGCGCTGAAATGCAATCCTGAGTAGTCTGAGGTGACAGTCCACACTCAGAACACCGTCTGCCTAGTTAGTTCACAGTCTAGCCCAGTGATTGAAATCTTTGAATTTTTGCACAATAAACAGACATTTAAACACACATTATTTCTGACATTTCCTGGCAAAAAATTTTTTTGTATGGTGTATAGTGTATGTTGAGGTATGAAAGCTCAACATATCTCAGCTTTTGGATTTTTAGAATGAGATAAAGGTCATTGTGATATTATGAAGCTCAAGTTAAATAATAAATGAGAAATTCTGTTCAAAAAGGTAAAAGCTATAGAAATGCAATGTAATGTTGAATGAAGAACTAGTATTTTAGACTTCAAAAATTTATGTGCTTTTTTGTGAATAACTTGGAATATCTTGATAATAAAATGTTACTGTTTACTCTTTTTTAGAGTAAATATTTTATACGAAACTATTACAAAAAGAAACTGACTTTTCTTTTTGTTTAATCTAGACTTTATAAAAATGTGAATAAAGTTTTTATAGAATATGTCAAGCTGATGATCATTATTGGAATTATTGTTAGAATGCTTCAGGAAAAAGTAACTTCACATTAAGGCAAGAATAACCTTTAAGCTTAGGTTAAGGAGAATATCCTTATACACTTAATACTCTTATTTTTCCTTTTGTGAATCAGTACTTTATCTCTAAAAATGAAATGACAGCAGAAAAAAATTTCTTTTTGTTGAATATATCAATTTTTAAAAAGTCAGCATTTTTTGTAGTCCCCATTAATGCTGGCCCATGAACACTAACATGTCAGATTTGCTGATAAATACTTAGCTGACCCTTGCCTCTCCCCTTAGTAAATGGTGCTTTTTAGGAAGACTATTAATTAGTGGCTAAATGGTAATAGCCTACTGTGTTGTTTGGGGAGGAGTGGAAGGAGAAATCTCTCTTCTTTTGGGCTGTAGGCTGGTTGTTGCACTAGAGAAACAACTGTAAGTATGAAAATACACCTGCTACCAACTTGTCACGTCATTTACATGGTTAGAGAAGACAGCTTGCCTGCAGAATTTTGGAAGAAATGATTTTGGTATTTTTGGGCTAGTTGTGTATATTTTTGATTTAGACAACTTGTTCAGGGTTGTATGCAATTTAAAGTATTGGGTCAAACCTGACATAAATACAGGTAGGTTGATACCAGTGTATTATTGTTGATAGAGAATTAATAGAAATTAGTGTTTTATGGAAAAACATTGAAAATTTGATACAAGTTCCTTGGAGTTTCATAAAATGTAAAATTTTAGATTTTTAAAGTGTGTGCTTTGTCACTTTGATTATTGTCTGTAAAATGAGATTTCTGTATTTGCTTTCAGAGTAAAGGGAAAAAACTGAGGGGAGAGATAATTTAGTGAACACTTACTAGAAAAGGGACTTGTAAAATTCTTCTTGGTATTCAAAAATAAGAAAAATGGAGACTGCAGATGTTTCTTTGGTATCACATTTATATTCTTCAGATTGTGTATATGACATTATTTTTATGACAGTGCTAAGACATTTTGGTGATTTATGCTTATAACTCAGCATGATTTAAGTATATGAAGTGTAATGTTTACAAAAGATAAGTGTGAACTTAAATTGCAAACAAAATTTAGCAGATTAAAAAAATCTCCATATTATTTCCTCAGCTGGTTTGGTATATGTAAAACATTTAAACTAGTCTTGTAGGATTTGTATAAATGAAGTATTATTTATTCAAAATAGATTTAGGTGGCTGAGCTGTCATTTTTAGTGAAATAATGTAAAAATGTGTAAAACAGTTGTAAGGGTAATGGTTTGCTACTTATTTATTTATTAATATTTGTGGCAGGATCATTCTGTAGTCCAGGCTGGTCTGGAACTCACTATATAGCCCAGAATGGCCTAGAACTCAGAGCAGTGATTTTTATCTCAGCCTCTTGAGTTCTGGGATTACAGATGTGTGCCACCATGCCCAGCTGTTATGTGGTGTTGGGGAATCAGTCCCAGGGCCTTGAGCCTCATGCTTCATAGGCAAGCGCTCTAATCACTTAGCCATTCCCCAGCCCCTGCTAAATATTTATTTAACTAGCAAAAATTCACACTTTGGTAGATAGGAGAGATTGCAAATTAGAATATCAAACATGTACTTTTTGATTTAAAAAGTGGATAGCAAGCAGGATTTTAAAGTTTGTTAATATTAAACAGAAAAATAAAGACATAGTGGTATGATGAAAATAATGACAGTCTATTTTTTCAACAGAAAAAGGCTAGAATTTTTCATTATTAGATATATAGTATCAACATAATCGATGTATAGCATTACATTTGAGCTGAAAATATACTTAAATTTGTGGCCTTACAGTACCCTTGTGAGTGAAGCATCTTTCATGGAGTTCTAAGATGAAATTACCCTTGAATGAATAGCATCTTCATTTATCTTCAAACCTCTTCTGTGCGTTTAGTGAATCTATTCTTCCAACATGTACAACAAGAATTACATTATACCATTATATCAGAGTACTTCTGCAGTGTGAAATAGATTGGCTTGGAAAATGAACCTGGCTTTGCTATAAATTACATTCACAGGTACAAAAAAATTTGTTATTTTGTTTAAAATACTCACAAATATAATTAAGGTCTTAATTTATGTTAAACTACAAATATGGCTATTACTGTAACTGGATTAGGAACTTAATCTGTCACTTCAAGAATGATACCTAACACTTTTCATTTGTAACCTTAGATGCATTATTTCAATTATAGAGTCTGCAGCTGTTTGATATAAAAATGAATTATTTTGTAGATAGATTTGTTCATGGTTTTTAATTTTAAAACATGCCTCTTCAGTAAGGTGGAAAATAATTCTTCAGTTGTCATAGATTTTCCTTTGTGTCCCATGAAATAGGATATGAATTAAAATTCAGAACCATTTTCATTTTGTGCCCTGAAAATGGCATTGCATGCTTGAGAATCATCCTTTTGGATTCTTATATAAAATATTTCAAATTTAATTATTAAATGAATAGAAGCTTTGTCTTAAAGAAGAAAACCTGAGATCTGGTATATTAGGATAGCCTTACCTGGTTAAATTAAAAATAGATTGATTGTTCCCTATCTAGAATTTGAATGACTTTGTTAATGTGGCTTACCTAAATTTAGAAGCTATGTTTATAACATCTTGAATTCCATAGTGTACAGTGTAAAGCCAATCTTTAATTTATTAAGGGCTATTCTTTAACATTCTGAATTATTTTAATGTTTTATTGACATGCAGTGCTGATTTTATTGCTTAAATGCAGTTAGAATATTGTTATGTATTCAGTTTGGAAGGCAAATGTTCATTTTTGTTTTTGAAATTAAGAGGAAAGAATGGATTGAGGGTGCAGCTCAGGAGAGGAGTGCTTGCCTGGCAGGCACTACGAGGGGGTGTGGAAAGAGGACACTTGATGCTGCTCATTGGCCAATATTCAGTAGTGAATTACTGTTGAATAATGAAAACGAAATGAATGTATTTTTGTGTCCCTGCCTTCTAAATAAAAATCTTCAAAATTTGTTAGTGTTATTTTTGTCAGTTGGTAATATTATTTTCTCTGCAAATATCGAACTTCACAAAATTCATTATATAGAATTGAGAAAAGAGTAGTTTTTTCAAAGAAAATTTACTCTGTTGTTCATTGAATAGTATTATGTTAGGTTCTTGAGTCATAGTAATTGTTCTTTATGTACCTTTGACTGTTTTATAACTTTTTTGCTTAATTTTGACCCTAAAACTTTATTTCTATTTACATCTAATTCTAATAGAGAAAGCTTATATCTTTACTATTATCTTTGTCATTTTTGTTGCTCTCAGAGTCTGATTTTATTTTTTCTATAGCTGTTAGATGTTGATGTATCTAAAATTTAATCACATATGCCAAGACCCGTTTGTAGATGAGAATTTTATTAAGGTTTTAGTCTCTGCGATCTGTCTTTGAATGTGCTCTCAAGTACAGTTCGGTGCTTTTGGTAACACATTTGTTCTATATAAAGCTCTTCTGCTTATTGTAGCATCTGTTTACTGTAGAGGTAATTATTTTTCTTTGAGTCTGGGTTACAGTTTTCTAAAGCAATTTCTGCTTATTGACATTCTGAGTATTGATTTCTTGATATATCTTTTAATTTAAAATCTGTATTTATTTTTAAATACTGAACTTCAGATCCATAAGGTTACAAAATGCTGATTTTTATCATAGCTTACTAGTTTGCATTAAACTTACGAATATCTGTGGCATGTTTGTTAAGAAACATTTATCAAGAACCTGTTGTATGCTGGGAGCAGTGTGGTGAATAAGGTATAGACATGGTGTGCGTTCACTAGTTGAGCTGGTAATTTGAAGAGGGAAGTCTCTTATTAATTCACCTATTAGTTTTATCAGTACATATTGTTTGAAAAATTATTTAGAAAATAAAAACTTAGGTCAGTACCAGGACCTCTTTTTTACTTGCTTTTGCTTTGTTAGAAAATATAAATTATTACATACTATAAAATACAGGGTATTATTAACAATTTTATACCATTATCACATATCATAGGTTATATACTGAAATATAAATTATATTGTCTTTCCATTGTTCTCCTAAAAGTGCCTTTGTTTATGTTCTTTTACTTCTCCTTCTAGTTTTTCTTTAGAAATTTTTATTTTAATGCACAATTTTGCTGTTTTGGTTTTCTAGAAACAAATACAATTACTGTATATAATAATTATTTGCTCTTTCCCCTTACATTGACATTTAAAAGTAATTAATGAAATTCTTTTTATTTTAAAGTAATCAAGGTTAAATAGTCTCTCTAGCTGCTCAGAGAGACAAATGAGTATTGTTACTAATACTATTATTTCTGATATTTTTTTTTTTAAAAAACCTTAGATTTATTGAACTGCTCTATGCTGGGTGGTGTGTTAGGTGTTTTACATATAATACCCCAGTAAATCTAACAGTCTATCTTTATTCTAGGAATGAGAAAGCTATAGCGATAGAGGAATTTTTTCAAGCTGACAGAGTCACCAAGATTGTACCCAGGAATCTGTTGCTGGGTGGCTTCTGCTCTAATAGATTCTTACTGTTCTGTATTGACTCTTCAGAGAAATGCGGAGGAGTCCCATTTTTCAAGCATGTGCACACTAGTCTTCCTCCTAGGCAGCATTCTTCTTAATTCTGTACTCTGTTAAGATCCAATTGATCGTGCCAGGGTAGGTGACCAGTGGGAGAGGAGGAGTGGGAACGTACTGATGGCTATTTAGGTATGAGTGGTGTGGCTGATGGCTGAGCGACTGATAGTAAAGTTAATCTACAGGATGGTTAAGTACAGCAGTCCCAGTGAAGCCAAATTATCCCTGTGCAAAGGTCGTGCCCATGGTGGCCCTGCTATTGGCTGCCCGTTTTCACAGTGAGCCTTCTCATCATTTTCTGAACTGAATATTGCCCATCACTTCCGCCTTAACTTTCTGTGGTTTAAACAAAGGATATTTGATCTTTTAAGGCTTTTAATGTTGTAGTGTATATTTCCTTACTCCTGTCCAAAAATATCATATTGGTTTTCTGTAAAGAAATGAATGACTTTTTGGTTTTAAATTTAATTTCACTGATTTCCCCTAGATTTCCTTCTGGAATATTATTGCTGTTTTTGCAAATAAAGACTTGAAATATGATGTATAGATGGAATGTTTTGATTTGTTCTCTAATGTTCTATTTGACTATTTGTATAAATTGTAAAAACTACATACTTATTTTAGATGTTGTGAAGATTGCTGAGATTTTAAAGGACTTTTGCTAATGAGCTTTTTTGTTATTTTTCAGTAAACTTTTTAGAAGATACTACAGTTTTTGTGGGATGACTTTTTAGCTTCTTAAATCTGCTTATTTTAAGCTAAATTAATGTTTTTAATTTTTAAACTTGGTAATCTGTCAAGGCAGAAAACAGAAAGGACTAAAGATTAAAAACTGTCTTTGTTTTTATTTGTCAGAATATCTATGGCTGTACTTATTTCTTAACACTTTGATAGTACTATGCTTGTAGGATGGTGTTACCGAAAGTTATGGTGACTTGTAGGTACTTTGGTCAGTTGTGTTCACAGAGCAGATGGGGTGACCCTCAAGGTCAGTTTTCAACTTTTTGGTAGTATCTGCTTGTTTGGCTTTTCAAAGTATGTAGCTGTCCGCTTAGTTAACAACTCTAGGCCTTGTAAAAAACAAAAAGAGCAGAGTTGTCAGCTATTCAGAAGCCTACTAGGTGAGTGATAATTAGCAAAGGCCATCTAAAGATTCCTCTTCCTCAGGAAAAACCTCCGCTTTCTCACGGTTTTTCCTTTCTTGGCAAGTGACAATTTCATCTTTCTCGTTGTTCAAGTTAGAGACTTTGAGTTATATTTGGAATTCTCACTTTCTTGTGTATTTGCAAAATCACCAGTAATTCCGCTGGACCCTCCCTTCAAATTGTGACATCCTGCTCCCTTCCATATTTTCACCCTGACTTGGGGCCATTTCTTAAATCTACCAAATCCTCCAGCTTTGTACTTCTACCTTCTGCAGTCTGTCTGTAGAAAACTTTCTGTCGTTTTTTAATATGTCATTCAGATTCCAGCATTACTCTTCTCCACATCTTCTTGTGATTTCTCATTCCATTTTTAATAGGAGCCAAAAATCCTTATGTAATTTCCTGTAAGATCCCACATGATGTTTTGGTTGCCTCTCTTATCTCTTACCACCCACGCCCTTACTCTCACTGTTCCTTGGCCTCTTCTCTACTTTGAAACATGCTGATGGAAGCACAAGACTGTTTTATGACTGTGAACTTAGAATGCTTTTCCTTTATGTCTGCATGGCTTGCTGCCTTTTCGTGTATTACCTCATTGATGAGCCCTTCTGATAATCCTGTGTATAATGTCCATCATACCTTTGTACGGCAGTGTGTGTCGTAAGTAGCAGGAATTACTGTGCATATTTTCTGGTTTATTTCCTTGTTCGTTGTCTCCTTTTGTATGTAAACTCCATGAGGGTTGAGACTTTATGCTCTCTGCTGTGTTCCCAGTGGTTACAACAGTTCTTGATACATACATAACAAATACTCAATAAATGTGTTCTTCTAGACATTCAAAACCATATTCTTCTGTTAAGTTAGCATAACAGGAAGCTACATGTTAGACCAAATAAGTTAGGCTTTTGCAAGCCTCGTTGTTTGTTTGTTTATTTGTGAGACAGGGTCTCACTCTGTAGTCCAGGCTGGTCCTAACTCACTAAACTCACTGTGTAGCCCACGTTGGCCTGGAACTCGTGGCAGTCTTCCCGTCTCTGCCTCATGAGTGCTGGGATTATAGGTGTGCACCACCATGCATGGTTGTTTTTTGTTGTGTGGTGCTGGAGGGATCAAACCCAGCACCGAGCACAGGCTAGGCAGGAATTCTAATCACTGAGCTACACCCTTGGCCCTTCGAAATATGATTTAATGTTTTATTCTAAGCCATTAGAAGAAGAAACCAAATAAAAGTTGGCTCTGCACTTGGAGTATGTTGTCCTGTATAGAAGATTCCAAGTGAGACAGTTCTTTTGAAATTTTGTCCAATTGGTGAATAGTCTCATTCTTTGTTAACATCTATCGATGGAGTCACTGTGCTTTATTTCTCCTGTCTCTTACTGATGGTTATTAAGCTATTGCTTTATTTATTATTTTGTTGCTATCAAAAGGGCTTAGGTATGAATATTCTCATATAATTTTGTACAAATATGTTTGTATAAGTTATATAAGTTTATACAGTATGTTTATGCAGTATACTTCTAGTGGTAAAATTGCTGGCTTAAAGGATACATAGGCCTTACTAGAGTTCCTCAGAAGTTTATGTAGATTTTAGTCCCAACCAGTGATTAATTATAATTTTTATTGTGGATTTTAAGTAAGCTTTTTCCCCATGCATTTGACCAATTTTTCAGTTGCTTCATTTTACATTTTTCATATGTTCAGAACTAGAAAAATTGTTGTTCAGATTCTCCTATGTTCGTTCATTCTCTGAGCTGGTAATGCAGGTCTACTGGTTCCATACTAGGTATATGATTCTGTCCACTCTTCCTCCATTCCTGTGTCTTTGATGATATTCTTTAACTTCTCTGTATCCATGTTCTCTTCTTAAAATACAAATATTAGCTGTACTAACCTCGCAGGGCAAAGCTCTTGTGTAAGTACCTCATGAAAGTTATCGATAAATACTAGCTGTTCCATTGTTTTCAAAGTTGTCTTCTGCTCTCTGCATTTTGTTTCCCCTCATTTCCTTTTTCTGTGATGTCTTTTCGCTCCTCATTTTATGCTTAAGGCTCTCAATGTCTGTTGTTGATCTCTGCTATTGATTTGTAGTCAAGAATGAGGCACTAAAAAGCTGATGGGGAGATGAAGGTTTTGGTAAGTGGCTATCTCTTAAACTGACTCTGTATTGAGCTCCATTTTTGTTGGCTGCTCCTATCCCAACCCAGACGAAACCCATCAGTATTTTTAAAAAACTTTTTATTTTTTTCATTGAAATTCTGCTTTATTATTTGAAAGTTGTAACTTGAACAATATTGAGCATGGAAAAGGCAGCAATGACTTAAAGGCGTACAAAACAAAAATTATACAATAATAAAAAATTCAAATAAATCTCAGACTTTATTACATTGAGGGACACATGATTCAGGATTTTTTTTTGGTTTTTTGAGACAGGAATTTAAAAATGGTATTATGTATGCAATTTTAGCTTTCTTCTTGCCTGATAATTTTTTATATATTTATATATGTGAAATTTTTTTGTTCATGCATGAGTTCCAGATTCAGTAATACATTAGAGACACAGAATTTGAGGAATCAGTGAGCATATCTGTCCTCTCTTTTTTCAGAGGTTTGTCTTTTTCTAGTTGATGATTGCTCCTCTTTCTACACTGTTTTTATGTCGGTATAGTGTGAACTTCACAAGAGGGATATACCTCTATAATCAGACTTTTGTGTTTGGCCTATTTTACTAAGCATTATTGACTCAAGGTGGCCCCATTTTTGTTCAAAAGCTTCGTATCTGTCTTTCTTTATGGATATGTAGTGTTCCATTGTGTATAGATACCACAACTTCTTTAGCCATTTCTGGCTATACTTGTGTCTTTTTGGTATGTTGGCTTTATTTCTTTTGGGAACCTGCCCAATGGAGCTGTACCTGGATCAAATAGAATTTCTATTTTCAGCTTTCTCAGGAATCTCCAGACTGCTTTACATAATGGCTATACCAGCATGCATTCCCACCAACAGTTGAGTTCCTTTTTCATTCCCATGTTCCTAGATAGGAAGAACTAATATCAAAATGGCATACTTTCAAAGCTACTGTACAGATTCAATTCAGTACTAATCAAAATACCCACTAGATTCTTAACAGAACTAGAAAAGAACAACTTTAAAATGTATATGGAACCAGAAGGACCCAGAATCTCTAAAGCAGTCCTAAGTAACAAGGGCAAAGCTGTAAGAATCACAACCCCAGACTTCAAAAAATACTACAAAGTAATAATGATTAAATCTCCATGGTACTGCTACCAGAACAGACAGGGGGACCAGTGGAACAGAATTGAGGATGCTGAAACAAACCCAAAAGCCCTTAGTCACCCAATCTTTGACAAAGGGGCCAAAACAATTCACTGGAAAAAAGCATCTTCAACAGATGGTGTTAGGGAAATTGGATCTCCACATACAGGAGAATGAAATTAGACCCCTGTCTATCACCATGCACTAAAATCAGATCAAAATGGATCAAAGAACTGGACATCAGAAACACTAAACCTATTAGAAGACAAAATAGATAAAACCCTAGAAGACACAGAGACAGGAAAGGATTTTTTAATTTTTTAATTTTTTAATTTTTTTGAGGCTGAGTCTTGCTCTGGGCTGGTCCTGAACTCACTGTGGATTCCAGGCTGGCCTTGGACTCACTGCAATCCTCTTTTCTCAGCCTCCTGAGTGCTGGGATTACAGGTGTTCACCACCATGCTTAGTTTATGTGGTACTGGGGAATCAAACTCGGTTACTTACTGCTTGACTTAGTGCTTGTTATGTAAGCGCTTTAACTGCTGAGTCATTCTTCCAGCCCAGGAAAGGATTTTTTGAACAAATTGCCAACTGCATAAGAAATCACAGCAAGAACCAACAAATGGGACTACATTAAACTAAAAAGCTTTTGTACAGCAAAAGAAACAATCAACAGGATGAAGAGATAACCCACAGAGTGGGAAAAGATATTCACCGGTAACACTTGAGAGAGTGGATTAATATGTAGAATATACAAAGAACTGAAATACATAAAACCCCCTAGTTCTCTCATTAGGAAGTGAGCAGCTGAAATGAAAAGAGGCTTCTCAGAAGAAAATACAGAGCCAATAAGCCCATGAGAAAGCGTTTTTCATCACTGGCTATCAGAGAAATGCAAATAAATGTTGAGGTTTCACCTTACTCCAGTAAGAGTGGTCGAGATCAAGAACTCAAAAACAACAGTTGTTGGTGACACATCAGTGTTTGTAGGCTTTTTACTTCACAGAGATACCCTGGAGTGGTGGCCTGTTTGGGAGCTGAAGGAGAGAGGGAAATATACTATGGACGGACCTCTTAAGTTAGCATGGGTACTTACCCTTAACCTTCCTCTTTTCCATATGGCACCTTCCCCAGTGTCCTCTCCTGTATTCGAAAGTTTGAAGTTTCTCCGAAGAATAAACCTTGGGATAGGGGAATTATAAAACATGGTATACTAAGTTTTGTTTTTTCTTTTCCTGTGCTTGGGGATCAATCCCAAGGCCTTGTGCATGCCAGGCAGTGTGGTAAGTTTTTGTTTCAGTTATTTTGAGTTATATTTTATGTGGCTTGGAATAAAATGTCCAGCAGAGAAGTAACAGGTTACCCTGAGTTCCTTATTATATAATTATTAGAACTGTATTTTCCTTGAATTTACATAAGAATTAAAATATGTGGATTGCTATTTTAGAATTGAAACTAAAGTATGTTTTAAGTTGGTGTATCATGCCTGGTATTTGGAATACAAGTTTCTCAGGTTAAGGGAGGGGAGCAATTTAAATCAAAGCTTGCTTATGTTTTGAAGTTTTTAATACTATCCATCATAGTCATGGTAACGTTTTGTTATTGCTTTAGAAATGTTTGGATAAAAATACTTGAGACATCAGAGTCTTGGGAACTACAGATTCAGAAAGATTTTTTAATCAGTAATAAAGAATAATCGTAGTAAATATTATATAAAATTAATCTCTGGCTGATCAGAATTGAGGTCTTTGGAAAGTTAAGTGTTGTTAAATTTGTCAAAATTAAGTTTTATTTTTTATTATAAAAGAAAGGTCATGGGACTAAGAAGCATGAATTTGATTGCAGAACATACATTATAGATCTGCTTAATCTCTTTTTAGGGAAATACAGCTTTTATGGAATATTGATTAGTATAGTAACCACTATGCATGCTAGGCTAGCAAAATTTACTATTTCATATAGTATTAGAATTGTTAGCTAACAACTGAATATTTGACCTTTGAGAAGATGCATTATTCTTCAAGCTCGTTTGCTCTATGGAAGACCTCAATCCTTCTTAGTCTCTCATTCTTAGCAAATAATATTTTTCCCGTTTCTCACTCATTATCTTGTCCTTTTTTGTCAGATTGCAGTCGCCATTGTTGATCCCTATCACCTTTGCATTACAGTGGCAAAGTTGTTGGCTTACAGACCCTCATCTCTTTGCCTGTGCCCTGATTCTGTCCCGTTTCCTTGTGGTTGCAGCAGTTAGTCTGTATATTTCTTGTGATTTCTGCCGTGTGTGTGTGTGTGTGTGTGTGTGTGTGAGAGAGAGAGAGAGAGAGAGAGAGAGAGAGAGAGAGAGAGAGAGAGAGAGAGAGAGAGAGAGAGAGAGAGAGGGAACATACTTGGGCTTTTCCTTCTGTATGCTAGGCAGTCACTATGCCACTAAACTACACTTCCAGCTCTCCTCCACTGTATTTTTTTTCCTCATGTGAAGAGCCACGTGGTTCATCATCACTGTAGACGATGTTTTAGAAGTGATCAGACTCCTTTTTCTTCTGATTCAGAATTATTGAGTGAGGTGTTTATATTCTAATTTTTCTTAGCCATTCTGAGTGTTCTGATACATGCCGAGAGAACTGCTATGTAAGGTATAGTTGTGAGTCGACAAGAAACTCATATTGCTATAAATTTGGATCTCATTTAATAGTATTTAGAGACTGTTAGTTTACAGAAGAATCAACATGGTTGGGTGAGGTCGGGTTTAGATCTAGAAATGGTAATTGTGAGTTAATGGGTTTAGGTTTGTCTGTGAATGACAGAAACTCTATATAAAATAGTGATATAAAAAGATAGAAATTTTTTTCTTTCTTGTGTAAACATAGGCAAAGCAGGTTTGATGAGTATGTGGCTTTAAGAACCGAGGCTCCTTCATTCTTGTTGCTCCATCATCCGTCATCCTCAGCTTCTGTTTCATGATTCATTTTGGTTGCCTTAGCTCAGGTCATTCTTTTTGCATTCCAGTAAGCAGGGGCAAAACAGGAGGAGATATCCTTCTTTTAAGGTCTCTTCGGCCAGAATTGATTCACTGGCACCCCATTGCAAAGGTGACTGCAGCCGAAGGTTTTGCTTCCCTGAATTCATGTGTGCAGATATAATTTACAGACAAATTCTACCACTGTAGGGAAAGGGGAGAACATATGTGGGGGTGGAGAAGATTCGTAACAGCCTCTGTCATAATCTTTTTAGAGCTTTGGCTGAACCAATTAGTAAACAACTTCGAATGTTTATTGTAAATACTATACTGTGTCAGGTTAGTTGTGGGAAAATAAGGGATATTGTGGGAAGGGTAATAGAAAAAAAAAAAGTAGAACTTGCTCCTGGGCTTTCTAAGAGATTTCTTCTGGGAATTTTAGTAAGAAAGGTTCAAAGAAGAGAATTGACATACTTTTGGGTAAATGGATTTCATTGTTCAAGATTAATCACTGTTCAATATTTGTACTTCTTAATTAGTCTAAAGACTGATTGCCAATCCAGGGCTAAGGAAGGAATGCCAATCCAGGGCTAAGAAAGGAATTGTTAATAACTATCTGATCTATCCCTATTGGCTAAGCGTAGGTTTTTCTATTCATAATCTTAATATATAAGTACCAGCCTTGTTGATTTATTTATCTCAATTTACATTTGATTCTTTTTTTTTTTTTTTGAGACAGGGTCTCACTCTGTAGGCTAGGCTAGTCCTGAACCCACCGTGTAGTCCAGGCTGGCCTTAAACACACTGCAATCCTCCTGCCTCAGTCCCCTGAGAGCTGGGATTATTGGCGTGCGCCATCACACCCAGATTAGTGTGGTTCTGAGAATGGAACTCAGGGCCTTGCACTTGCTAGGCAAGCACTTTAACTGCTGTCATTTCTCCAGCTCCATTTGACTACTTCTAGTAGTTCACTTAATCTCAAGTATTAAGGGTTATTTTCTAACTTGTGTTTGGCATCAATTTTAATTTATGGCCTGTCATTTGAATAAATAGTTTCTAGAAAGAGTTTAGGTGAATTTTGTGGAGGAAATGAAGCCAAAAAGTCATAGAAGAGAGAACATGAGAGTAAACTTGGAGTATCTTAAAAAAAAAGTGGAGTGGGTAGAGTTCACTGTGTCTTAAAACATTTAAAAATGGATCAGAATGGTATTTTAATACAATTTTGTATTTTTAAACTTAAAATGGATATATTTGTCATAAAATAAGAACTTTTAAATGGATGATATATAGTTATAGTTTGCTGTTTGTATTTATTATAATGCATTCCTAATATCCTATGTTAGACCTTTAAGTTGTTTGTAAGGTTTTTGTTCTTGTAAACCAAGTGAAAGTAAACAATTTGCCTTTAAAAAGTGAATTAAGGACATAGCAGTTACATGTTAGGATTTTGAGTATTTCTGGAGAGAACATTGATGTAGCAGAAATAGCATTTGAGTTTCCTTGTAAGATAAGAAAGATGATAGTCCTGCAGAGAGCAGTAGAATTAAACAATAACTTGTGAATTGGGAATTTAGAATCTATTGAAGAAAATTAAAACAATACATAACATGGCTTAGGCTAACATAATAAAATAGGTAGACAGTTTACCTTTTTCTTTGAGTACATATAAATGCATTAGGTTCCATATATTTACTACTGTCTAAGCTATATTGATTTTTTATGAGTGAAATGACATTTAATTTTTGTTCCTTTGCTTTTGTTCTCTCTAGTAGAGTGTTACTATGTGGACGTGTACTTGCGTTTAGGCTTATGATGGCTTGCTTTGTTCACAGGCCTTTCTGCAGATGTGTAATCTGCCTGTCAAAGTGGTGTGTAAGGCAAATGCAGAGTATATGTCTCCATCTGGTAAGTGTGTTGTTTTCTTCTGTGTTGATATTCTGGCGTGATAAAATTATAGTGATCTTCCAGTTTGCATTCAGATGTTAAAAATACATCATTAATTTGTTTATCTTTTAAAGAATGTCTATGTTACAGAATAGTGATGTTTGCTTTGGGAAATAGGTGTGACGTACAACATGTGCTGCTCAGTTGCAGTTCCCCTATTCCCCCTTTCCTTTCCCTCCCTTGATCTCCATCTCTCTTTTCAAGAGTCTTATGTTCAAGTTTTCTATCATTGCTCTCCTACTCTAGTTATTAATTTATTTTTATTTTAGGCTTTGCATGTAAGAGAAAGCATGTGATATTTAACTCAGTCTGGCTTATTTCACTTAGTTTCATGTCTTCATTCCATCTGTTTTCCCACAAATGATGTGATTTTATTATTTTTAAGACTCAGTAATATTCCACTGTGCAAATTGCTATGGTGTAATAAATAACACTTGCAAAATTGATTTTGGATTGTGTATGTCTGCTCCTTTTCACACTAATCAGAATGGTTACTGACTTGGAATGTTAATATTCTGAGCAGTAAATAATAAAGAGATACATGATCTCGGATTTCCCTAGTCTTACTCACATAGGACTTTCCTTTTAGAAAGCAGATATCTGTCTGTCTGTCTGTCTATCTGTCCATCTACCTGTCTATCTATTTAGAGTCAGGGTCTTGCTCTGCAGACCAGGTTGGTCCTGAGCTCACTATGTAGCCCTGGCTGGCCTCAGACTCATGGCAATCCTCCTGCCTTAGCCTTGTAAGTGCCATCATACCTAGCTGAAAACAAACTTTAATATTAGTGATTGCATTCATTTTCCAGTATACTTCTCTAAATTATCCTCTCTCATAGAACAGATAGAAGAAGAGAAATTGTGGTATAATTAACCTCGTCTTAAGCTGTTAATGCCATTAGTGAGATTTTTGATTTCAGACTTTTTTTAACAAGCGCTTTCTTTAAAAATGTTTCATTCTTTTTTGCTATTTTTTAATATCATTATTGTCTTACATGTCCCTGTTGTCTTACACTGTTGTTCCTAGATTTAAGTACTATTTTACATAAGTATGCTTCAAGTGTAATTTTCAATATAAAATGTGACACCACAAAGCTGATGAATAAATGTTAGCTATTACTAGTATG
>PVKB01000124.1:1033199-1120300 GCA_004027205.1 Ctenodactylus gundi
TTTTTTTTTTTTTTTTTTTTTTTTTTTTTTTTTTTTTTTTTTTTTTTTTTTTTTTTTTTTTTTTTTTTTTTTTTTTTTTTTTTTTTTTTTTTTTTTTTTTTTTTTTTTTTTTTTTTTTTTTTTTTTTTTTTTTTTTTTTTTTTTTTTTTTTTTTTTTTTTTTTTTTTTTTTTTTTTTTTTTTTTTTTTTTGTAGACAGGTCTCACTCTGTGGTCCAGGCTGGTCTTGAGCTTGCTATGTAGCCCAGACTGGCTTGGAAGTCATGGAAGTCCTCCTCCCTCAGACTCCCAAGTCTGTACTTACAGACATGTACCACCATGCCTAGCTAATCTTTATATAGTACTGGGGAGTCGAACCCAGGACCTTGCACTTCCACCTCTGAGCTGTGCCTCTAGCTCCTGGTATGAGTTACTTCGTTTATCGTTCTGCTGGAACAATGATAATATATGCAACCACTTCTTGATGAATAAGTTATTGAGTATAACTGATTAGTATGAATCTGGTATATTGCTTCTTAGGGAGATATTTATCAGCCTCAGTGTGATGTGATGATAACTTAGGAATGACGTGTGTTGAGCATTTTTTCATGTTAAGGTTCTTGAAAGTGATAATGATTGTTAAAAGGTATGATGATAGCCCCTGTGACACTGAACATTCTCTGTAGCTACATATGTATTTATTAAGCTAATACATATTTAGAAATGATTTTCATAAAAAATATTCTAGACTTTTAAATACAAAATACCTTAAATTCTTGGAGAACATTCATTGACTCAGTTTTGTGCTAATTTTGCATAGGTTTTATAAACTTCACTGAATTTTGGTGAAATATATGTGTTCTGTTCATTTTTTTCTTCAAAGTAGTCACACAAAAAGAGTTTATGTCTACATACAGAAAGATTAGTATTCTAACACTTAAGTTAAAATCTTTGGCAAAGAAGTCATATGCTTCATTTACCTATTTAAGTTAAAAAGTGTCATTTAGGTAGCTGTTTATTGTTCTTTTGGTATTTTCTGTGAAAGAAGCATATTAGAAAACCATGCAACACAGTTGTACATACATACATGTAGTCTAAAATAGCACTTTCTTAGTAGAAAGAAGTCTTAAATTAGTATTTGCTTTCATTATATGATTTAGGGTGATAAGAGAAATGTCTTTTTAAATTTTGTTTACTTCAACTTGTGATAGATTGTTTTAAAGCAAAGACCATGGAATCGTCAGAAGACTGCTTGGTTAAGAGGGAATCTGTAATACCTTTGTGACTTTATCGTGTACTAACTGTGTTCTTGAGAAATTTTTACTTCTTTTTCTTGAGCCTCCATGGCTTCGTCTGAAACGTGAGGCAGTGAGAGTAGATGATGCCCAAAGTATTCTTTATCTCTCGCGTTCTCAGAATCTGCACACTTGGCAACACTGTTCTTGTTTTCTTTAGAAATAAAAAGTTCCAAAAGTAGTTGTTCTTCCTAAAGGAGAAATGAAGTCGTCAGTGCTCCCTTGTGACCTTTGGTTGGTGCTGGAGAATAACTGTCACACCCTGCTTTTAAACCTATATAGGCAGTAATAAGAGCATGCCATTTTAAGTGAAGCTGAAGATTGCGTTCACTTCTAATCTATTGCCTTGATTTTTATGTCTTTTTATAATTAGAGATATATCCAATGCCTATCCAATTTATTACCCACAGTAGTTCCCTGCTTCAGAATCTATAATCATCATTATTTTTAGGGAAAAAAATCCTTTATTCCTCAAGACCCTAAAACTAGTTATTAAAAATGAGAAATAGGCTTTCCTCTAAAGCCACTGTTTTTGTTCAGGCACTAAAGTTTTGTTGTTGTTGTTTATTTTTATCTTAGATGACCTACAGTAATTCTAGCCCTATCGAAGTTACAGATTATACTCAAATTCAGAGATAGTGTGGCTCACTGCTTACCCAGTTAAGCAATTCTGTTTTGTTTTTGTAAGATTTATAAAGCAGTAGAAAGAAGGAATGCACAGTTGGTAACAGAAAAAGGTACACATTTTTTGGGTTGTATACCGGAAGGCCTGCCTTTCCTTTGTGAGGCATGTGTCCTAGGGGTTGGTGGGGGCTCCTCATCCATTACCCCAAGGCTGAGGAGCTAGAGAGAAGTGGATCTATTGAAAGGAGCAGGAAGAAGCCTGCTGTTAGTGTGAACTCTAGTTGAACTAGGTCTGACAAGCGGGTTTCAGATTTTAACATTTGGGGTAGACTTCTTGTTATTTTGAGACTATTTTTCTCTCCATCTCTGGTAAGTTCATCAAATGTTAGTATTCATTAAAATTAAATATTTTTAAATGTGGCATTTATTTAAAGAAGCTAATTTTATAAGTTTACTGTATTTTCCCTCATGAACACACAAACTATCATACCTTCAAAGATTAATTCTTTCTAATTCCTAATACACTGAGTTAAAGGTACTTATTAGTACACTGTTATGTGCCTTGGTCTTATCAGAGATTTCAAATTAGAAAATGGAGAAAGAAGCCTTCCTAGATGTCGCTCACAGTATGGATTGGCTCCTTGTCCTGCACTTTGACAGAGCCCAGTCAGATTTATTTGACATTTATATAAGTGGTCATGAAGTAGTGTCCTGACATGGTTCATGTAATTTATATAATTAGTTTTTTTTTTACTGCCGTATAGTGACTTGTTAGTATTATCTCTGAGCAGAAAGTGTTGTGATATATTATTATACCTGGGTAAGAACTCTAGAAATGAATCCACTTGTTCTTTTTGTTTTAAAATTGATTGGTAATCAGTGTTTAAGTATTTGTTTATATATGTCTATATATGTTTAAGTTCATAGAGTTTAACACATGTATCTGGCTATAACTTTTGTAAGTTCAAGTTTTATAAAAATCTCTTAATAATATATGCCAGAGTTTTTTGTTAATTTCTTTTTATTAGAATGAATTTTAATTGTTGAAATTGTTTTTACATTTTCTTCCTCAACAGGTAAAGTACCTTTTATTCATGTGGGAAATCAAGTAGTATCAGAACTTGGTCCAATAGTTCAATTCGTTAAAGCCAAGGTAATAAAAAGATTTTAAATGCATTTGATCACAGTTACTCTGAAATAGGCCACCCATCATTCTTTAGCGTGTCTGAACATTTCTGTTGATCGTAACTTAGTTTTATAAAATACTGACACAAAGTACTAGAAAACATTGCTAAAGTGTTGGTTGCTGTTTATTCATATTGTAAATTAATACCAAAAGAAGTAGTTTGAGCTTCATAAAATGGTAGATAATTTTCTAACATGTTAATGAAAAGTTGGCTATAAATGAAAAGTTTTGAGGTTCCTACATAAGGTGTCCAGCTGCTCTTTGAGACAAAAGGTATGGAACATGTTTAGGAGTTGAAAGTATTAATTTATCCATTTGAATGAGATTTTTTATTTAGTTAGTTTAGATTTTATAGCTATTTAGAAACAACATCTGTTAGCATTTTGGGGAATATTCTTCCAGATTTTTCTTTTTGCTTATGTAGGAAAACACAGATCATACTATTATGATTTGCAACGTACCTTTTTAAAGTCATCAATTTGTTTACAAATTCGTACATGCTAGTGACTATAGATATATAGGTCTATGTTATTTTAAAAATTATTTTACAGTATTCTCTTTTGGGTATGTTATGATTTTATTTATCAAGTCTTTATTAATGGGCATTTAGGTTGTGGCCAACTTTTTTGCTGTATCAGTGCCAAAATAAGCTTCGCTGAGCAGAACTATTGTCCATTTGTCTGCCTCAGTAAGGTAAATTCCTGAGTGGCATAGGAATGTTAGAGGGTCTTTCTTTTTAAAACTCTCACAGCCAATTGCCAGATTGAAGTAAAGGTTATGACATTTTGTTTATACACTAATTACTATGCATTTTATTTCTACACTCATTACTGTGTGTTAGAATTTAAAATTAGTGCCTTTCCTCCATACCTTTGCTAACATTTTTTAAACCTTTGACCACTTTTTAAGCAAAACGTCAATCTCCTGGCATTTCTTTTACTGTTAATCATAATCTCTTAAGAAAATAAGGTTTACTGATCTTTCTGTTTGATTTCTTTATGAAATAAATTTTCTTTATTTAAAAATATATTTGTATGCATAAAATCTAAAAAATAAGATACATCCTAAAACTTGAGATAGTATTCTTGTCCATACTGTTATTATTTTTTTGTTTTATAAGAAACTATTCTTTTATATATTTTTTTTACTGTTTTCTATGCAAATTTAATAAAATAACTTTGAAACAGTCTCTGAAAAAGGAAAATAAAAATTGGAAAATAAACGTCCATTTAGACTTTACCAAATAATAATTTGATGGTGTAAGCAGAAAATGTGTTTAAATGAGTAGAAACCAGGACATTCATTCTGCCATTTTCCCCTTGCAGTTAAGCATAAGTATGTGACTAAGCAAACTTGATTCACCTCCTTCGTGCTAGCCTGTGGTAAGGGGAACTCAGAGGAGTTCATTTCCCTAGGCACACCAGTCAGTGCGGCGCTTGATCCACCCTCTGTGAGGTTGGTGGGTGAATTGCCTGTAGGGCACAACTATGCAGTTAAATTCTTACCGCTATCATTCATATAAGCTGTAGTCTAAACTGCTGCTGGTGATGGTGGCAGTGGCCATTTCTTCACTGGTATGTTTGTGGTATGTGATACGGTGTGGGCATTATTCTTGGAATCTTCATGTATAATAAACTCAGTTTTCTGCTTAAATAAAAGATACATTGGTAATGATAAATATTGCAAATATTTGACTGTGTGATCACATACTAAGTATGCTTTCATACGGACTATTCTTGTTTTGGAAGGCATTTTTGAACTTAATCTTTTTTTTTTTTTTTTTTTTTGAGGCAGGGTTTTGATCTGTAGTCTAGGCTGGTTCTGAACTCACTATATATCCCAGGCTGGAACACAGCAGTCTGCCTGCCTTAGACCCCTGAGTGCTGGGATTACAGGCATACACCACCACTCTCGGCTCATGTGGTGCTGGGGTATTGAACCCAGGACCTTACTCTTGCTACGCAAACATTCTTAACTGCTGAGCTATGTAATCTGTTGGACACTTGCATGTTATATTACTTGTTAGATACATAACTGAAAGTTTTTGTATATTTAATGTAATGGTCTTTTAAATTTTTTTAAATTCCCTTTAGGGCCATTCTCTTAGTGATGGGCTGGATGAAGTCCAAAAAGCAGAAATGAAAGCTTACATGGAATTAGTCAACAACATGCTGTTGACTGCAGAGGTATACCATAAATAAAATACAGTATTATAAAATATAAATTATAATTTTTTGTAGTTATTTTAAAGTTATTTAAGAAATGGGCTGGGAAGGTTGCTGAAATTAGTTTAATCATCATCTTTGAGTATGTTACCTGGTATTTTCAGTTCTAGTCTTTCTATTTGTAAGAAAGGATAATGTCTATTCATTGTTTTATTCTGGTCTTTTGAAATTTACTTAAATAGTACCTGTAAAATAATGATATTTAAGATGCAGTATATGAATAATAAATATTTTTATGAATTACCACCACAGAATTTAATTATTCTGTATAGCAACTTTAGCTAAGAAAAAACTCTTCACATACATGACTTATAAAGTTGACTTATAAAAATCATTATGGGAACAAATAATGTTATCCTTTTTCTCTTCGGTCTTGTGAAGTTTAATGTTTGTTCTTTTGTTTCTAGTTATATCTTCAGTGGTGTGATGAAGCTACAGTAGGAGAGGTGAGTGGTTCTGCAGCATTTGTCTTAATTAAAATTTAATGAGAAAACACTTTTGCTCAGAATTGTAAGTCCCTGCTCATAAATGAAACATTGTGGTTTATACCATTAGTGATATAGTTTTTCACTTACTTTAATTTTGCTTGCACATACATTTTAGGGAAGTTGTGTGTCACTGTTTGATATAACTGGTTGTAAAGTACACAGAAGTTTATGTATTTTTAAAGAGAATGGTTTAAAATTTTAATTTTTTAGATTATAAGCTATGTATTTTTGTTTCTCAGATTGCTTTGTGTTTTCTAAGAACATACTGCCTGGGCTGGAGGAATGACTCAGTGGTTAAAGTACTTGCTTACCCAGCTCTCGATACCTGAGTTCAATTCCCCAGCACCACATAACCTGGGTGTGGTGGTGCACGCCTGTAATCCCAGCACTTGGGAGGCTGAGACAGGAGGATTGCCATGAGTCCAAGGCCAGGCTGGGCTCCATAGTGAGTTCAGGACCAGCTTGGGCTATGAAGCGAAACCTTGTCTCAAAAAATATAAAAAATAAACAAATAAAAAAAGAATTTATTTCTTTTAGGATTCTATTTGCAAAAGCAGTCATTGCTTTTAGGAAGAATCACATTTTTCACAAAATCCACAAAATCTTTTTTTGCTGTAGATCACTCTTGCTAGGTATGGATCTCCTTACCCTTGGCCTCTGAATCACATTTTGGCTTATCAGAAGCAATGGGAAGTCAAACGTAAGATGAAAGCCATTGGATGGGGGAACAAGACTCTGGATCAGGTCAGTTCAGGATGAAGTTGACAAAACTCTCAACTTTTATTAAAAATGGTACCCTTAAAAAATTCAATATCATATAAAATTGTCAAAACATTCGCTGTTATTTTCTTTTTCATGAAATAGTTTCATAAAAGTCACATATGTTTATTGTCAAACAAGTTAGATAATGTAGAATATTGTAGAATAGTGCAAAAAAATCGTCTGACATGTCACTACCTCAGAATTACTATCCTTAATTATTTGGAGAACATTTTTGTAAGGTATCTCTTAAATGATATCAAATTGTGCCTGCCATTCTATAACGTGATTTTTTCCTCCATTCAACAATATATTGTGGGCATCTTTTTGGTCAATAAATATAGATTTGCAACATCAGGGCTTTAAAAAGTTATTAAATGTATTACCTAATATATCTATTTTTCTTTGGACTTAGACTTATTAATGTAAAAATTTAAATATGTAAGTATAAAATATTTATGTCATCAAGGTCACAAGGGGGAGCATTATTAAGCCAATTTATGTGTGTTTTTTCCAAGGATACTAATAGCCAGCCATCTCAATGAAATCTTTCTTTACTAGCAGAGAAATAGCTCAAATGCTCTTACTTATGACATCATTGTATGGGGCATGCTTTTAAGTATTTATTAAATTATTTGAATGTGTGGTTCAAGAAAACAAGTTTTTTGAGAATGGAGTTTTAACAGAATTTTTTTTTTCTTTTTTGAGACAGGGTCTTATTCTGTAGTCCAGGCTAGTGTTGGACTCACTATGCAGCCCAGGCTGGCCTAGAATTTATGGCAATCCTCTTGCCTCAGCCTCCTGAGTGCTGGCATTACAGACAAGCACCATGATGCCTGGCTGAACTACTTTTTGATAGTAATCTTTACTAGTAACTTAAATATGTATGTGCTGTATGGAAATTCAATCAAAGTTTCTATTTTTGTATGGGAAACATTAGTTATGTCATAAATGTGGCATATAGCCTTATTTAAGTAGATTATAAAAGGTTAATCTAAGTTTAATATTTTTGCTTCAAACTGTAATACAGATTAAATTTTAGGTACTTTTTGTTGTTTTACTAATTTAAATATTTTCCTTTGCGGTCCATTATCTATGCCAGGTCTTAGAAGATGTTGACCAGTGCTGTCAGGCTCTTTCTCAAAGACTGGGAACACAACCATATTTCTTCAATAAGCAGTAAGACATTTTATTATTATTATTGTTATTTAGTTGTTTTCTTCTGTGTCATTAAGTTGCAGATTTCTTTTTATCATAAAGGATTTTCAAGACATAGTTATAAAAAGAATTGTTTTAAAAAATTCTTTCTTTATAAAAAATTTTGTTACTTTTATTTAGTCTTACATTTTGCTCTGCAAGATATTGACTCAGATTATTTTGAAGTCATAATTCCTGTCTTGGGAGAATTTTTACAAAAATGTATATACTCTAACGTTTTTGAGTATAGGATTCTATGTATGTTAAATATGTCAAACTGGACAAATCTGCCATGCATTCACTTATATTTTGCTCTCAATTTAAAAATTACTAAATGATTTGTGTTATTCCATTTTAATAATGATGCTACTTTCTCTTTTTTTAATGTAGCTAAAATAAAAGCTTTATTTCTTATTAGACATTTATGTAGCATCTTTTGGCTATTTGACACCATGGTAGCCTTTGGGGAAGAAGTTATTTTTTGTTTTGTTTTGTTTTTGTGACAGGAGCTTATTCTATAGTCCAAGCTGGTTCTGAGCCCACTATGTGGCTCAGGCTTGCCTTGAGCTCGCAGCATTCCTGCTTCCTCAGCTTCCTGAGTGCTGGGATTACAGGGAAGCAAGATTTCTTAGTGAAATCTTGTTATTAAGAATTTTTCCTGAAGGCTGTTGGGTGAAACAGTCATTATTTTGTAATATGATAAATGTTCTAGTAGAAGTAGTTCAAGGTAATATGTATGGAATTACAAAATCTTAAAATTCTGAATTTATAAAGTACTACAGAAATGCAAAGATGCTATTAATGAACAGAATGATACCTGGGAAAGTCAGTGAACTAAACAGTAAAGTATGTTACTGGACAAAGAGGCACTGTTATGAGTGTAGCTCTTTAACTATGAAGGCATTTGTAAGGCACAGGAATTAATATAAAGACTGTAGAATAAATTATGTATTTATATACAAATGGAGTAATTTGTGTTTCAGTGACAGTTTTCTAATTAAAATATTGCTAATGTAGTCAATGAACAAATTTTAATTTGATATAAGAATTATAATTTTAATGTCAGAAGTAACTTTCTGTTAACTTAGCATTTCAAAGGCAGTGTTTTCTTAGACTTTTTCCTGGTCTTTTGATGAAATACTTTTTGCTTTTAAGATGATAGATTTTAACAGGCTTATTTGCTTTTAGTTTTCTGACTTCATAGACATTCATCTTTTGTAGCCATGTCAAACATTTTTGATAAATATACTAATATTTGTAGTAAGAAAGACATCATAACAGCTTAGAAATGTTTATCCTATTTTGTAACACAAGCAGCGCATACTGAATATAATAGATATTAATATAAAAATTGAAATCTGTTGATCTCTGAAGCAGAAAGGTCATAGAGTTCAAGTAATGAAATACTTTTATGTTCCTACTTTTATTGGTTAGTCCCTAATGCAAAGAACTGTATGTATCCAGATCTTAGTATTATGTAGCTCCTTGTCTTTTGGATCTATTCATAGCAATGTGTTTTATTGTTTGAAGTACAGTATTGTTGCTTACTAGTGGGTTAGTTTTGTTATGTATGCTGTCTTTAGGGAAAGCCAAAAGAATAAATCTAACTTATTTTGTTCTCAGGTAGATTTCACTGTCATAATACTGGTAGCCAGAGGTCATTTGGTATCTGAATCAGAGAAAATAAGATACTGTTTTTTCTTTGAAAGAGTACAATTGAATTTAAACTTATAATAGGAAATTCAAATTTAGAGCAGTTTTAAAAATCAAAGGCTTGCAGTTGAAGAACTGAAATTATGTATTTGATATTAAGATACAAAAATTTTGAGAGAATTTTTACCTTATACTTACTCAGATAAACATTTTTCCTTAACTCATATTAATAAAGACTAGAATAAATTTAAATTTAAATTTTTAGTTTTATCCATCCATTTAATCAATATTAAAATGCAAATAAATAACATTACGAGAAAGTGACTTGTATTTTCATGTTTCCCTGGCAAAAGTTTTCTCTTTTATTTGTAGCAGAAGTCATTTCTTTGTAAGGCACTATACCTTAGCTCATAAAGAGCTATCTTGAGTTAATATGTATGTATAGCTTAGACTCTACATTTGGACACCCTGGATTCTGATTATTAGATTGAATATACATGAAGTTGGGCAGGCTTTCTTTAACTTCCTTATGTATTTCCCTTTATATTAGAATCAACATTAGAATCAGCTGACATTAGAATCAACTTTTTTCCTAGATACTGCTTGAGGATGTTGAGAGGGGACTCATGGAAGAAACTAAATGGCTTTACTCGATGAGAGAAAGGAAACAAGACCATTAAGGAAGGTCTTGCAGCAAGAGTAGTAATTGGGAAAAGAGGCTAAAGAAGCATGGGGCTTGATTATCCAATTCAAGGGACAGTCCTAAAGATCGATGACTGGCATACGTAGAAAAGGCCTGTGGATTGTTGCTGGTGGTATGAAGAGATGACAAATTAAGACTGTATTAGAAAAATTTTAAGAAACACTGACTAATGTTTTTGAAACTAGATAATACTATAAAAGGGTATTAGAAAGAAAAATGAAATAATAATGAATAAACAAAGCAAAAAAAGGATGAATGCCAGCATAACTTAAAATGAGAAAGGTTAGGAAAAGATTCACATTTTATAGTACTGTTTTTATTTTGATATTCAAATGAAAGAATTGTAGATAACAAACAGAAATGTTGAAAAATGATACTGCAAGATAAGACAACAAATTTCTCGGGACTTTAAAAATATATTTATCATCCTGGAATATTTTTCTAATAAAATTCTATAAAGATAAATGCAACAATACATTTGAAATATCTTAGCTCCCTGAAGAGAATTACTATCCATCAGCTATTTGGTAAGGGTAAGGATGGAAACTTATATTTTTCTCTTTCCTTAGTTTAGCAGGATAATTAAAAAGGATGGTGCATGAAGGTCTTGGCTTGATTAAGCGGTACAGTAGAAATATTGCACAAAATACTGTGTTTTTTGTTTTAGATGGGTTAGATATTTAAAAAGTTAATTTTTAAAGTTACGTCTAGTGAGGTATAATTTGTATATGATAAAATGGCCACTTTTCTGAGTATGGTGGTATGAGTTTTAATAATGACATAACACTTGTGTAACTACTACCACAGGGGAACCTTTTACAAAGAAGCAGTTTTAGGAATTGGTAATTTATGTATGTCAAAAGTAGTTAATATAAGTAGTTGCTGATATTTGTATGTATTACAAGAAATAATGCTGTCAAAGCTGTGTGTGAATGTGTAAATTCATTCTATTGTGCTCTGCATCCTCAGAGACCTACGGTAATTTGACAAGAATTACTATCTTTCCAGAACATCAGATTAATTTTTGTATGCTCAGGTCCATGTGTAACTCAGAACCTTTAGGGTTATGTGGGCATATGTTTGCATCCAGCAGCATTTTGACTACTGCATGGGTTCCTCTGGATCAGTCTAATTTGAGTATACATTCATACTTGAACTCAGTCAGACCTGTCAGTTATTGATAAGAATGCCTGCCTGTACTACTGGGAGTTGCACAGGGGAACCTGTTTTTGTTTATTGTAACAGTGATTAGGAAAGTAAATCCCCAATGGATAAGATTAGAAGATTAGATATACTTTATGTGTGTGCGTGCGTGTGTGTCTGTGTGTGTGTGTGTGTGTGTGTGGCACTGGGTATTGAACCTGGGTCATTTACACAGAGCTACAACCCCAGCTCTATTTTTATTTTTAATATATATTTTAAAACATATATGTATATATATGTGTGTGTGTATATTTTTTTGAGATAGGCACTTGTTAAGTTGTTAAATAGTCGAGGTTGGGCTCTAATTTGCGATCCTCCTGTGTCAGCCTCCTTGGGATTACAGGTGTATGCCCCATACCTGTCTGAGATTAGATACACCTTTTAAGAAACTGTGTTTAGGGATGTGGAAAAGTTGGTTGTTTATATGACTTTCCACAGCATGCCTCAGTTCTGCCCTGAGTTTCTGTTTCTTTACAGGAAATCTATTTGATCTTTTTTATTTTCTCTGAGACAGGGTCTCACTCTGTGGTCCAGACTGATCCTGAACTCACTGTGTAGCCCAGGCTGGCCTTAAACTCACAGCAATTCTCCTGCCTCAGCACCCCCAATTGGTGGGATTCCTACCACCTCTGGTTTATGTGGTGCTGGGGGTTTGAGCTCAGGACTTTGTGCTTACTGCAAACACTGCCCCCACTTTAACCACTGAGCTATTCCTCCAGCCCTGTTTTGATATTTATTTGTGGTAAAATATTATGGTGCTGTTGATTACAAGGGCACTTGTGATGTTTTAAAAACTATCCCTTAGACTACCCTCCTAAACATGGCCATACACTGTATATCTCACTGTAATTAAAACTTTATGAATGTGTCAGAAGAGGAAAGGCTTGGAAAGAATGTGATAACTACATTCCTTAGGCAGGATGTTTTTTAAAAATTTTGTTCATTTATTCAGCAAATGCTATTTGAGATCCTTAGATATTGTGCCAAAAACTGGAGATACAAAGATACGTGCAGTGTTACTGTCAAGAAAGTGGGAGCGTCGTGAGAGACAGTATTACTGACTCAGCTGTGATGTGGCGTGGGATGGCTCACCTTTCTGATTCATGCACTATATAATGAGAATCTGTCTGTTCCAGGCATCGTTCTAGGTTTTGAGGATACAGCAGGTAACAAGTAGACAGGGTGCTTTCTCTTGGAGATCCTGCATTTTGGTAAAGGCAGTACATGCTAAAAAATAAATATTAGATGGTGTTAAATGGTACATGGAAAGCGAAAATAGAATTACATGGTATTGTCTGTGTGTCCACCTAGTTAGAGAGATGGGGAAAGCTTTCACATGTGAGTATTATTCTGGAAAACAACTAGTAGTTAATGTGAAGCCAAGTGAAGAGGTTTTCAGGCAGGAGAAATAGTCCAATGTCATGTCCCTAAGATTGGCTTGAGTTCATTATGTTCACCTGAAAGAAGCAAGGCCAGTTATGGTTATGTGTTGGTTGTGTGTTGAAAATGGTAGATGAAGAAGGTGGGCAGGGGCTAGATCTTCTAGGCCTTGTGTGTTCAGGGTAGGAAATTTGGCAGCGTCAGGGTAGGGAATTTAGCACTCATTGAAGTACTTTGCGGTTGGAGTGATGTAATGTAGTGACATCGGAAAGAAAGGAAGGCATTTGGACTGTAGTATAGAGAATGAGTAGAAGAAGGAAGTCGTGTTAGGAGTGCAGTGTCTAGGGAAGAGACGGTGGTTCAGACCACGGGATAGAGGTAGATGGTCACACTCAGGGTGCATCTTGAAAGTGGCTTTGACCAACTTTCCAATGGATGTGAGAAGTCAGAGGACTAGAAGAGTAACCCGTAGGTTCTTGGCTTGAACAGCTTGGGTGGATAAAGGTGCTTTTTATTTTAGAAATACAGGGACAAGCAGATTTAAAATATTCAGTTTATGCTAAGGTGGAGATGTCATGTGAGTGTTTGTTGAATATAGAGCTCAGGGGAGAGATTAGGACCAAAGACAAATAAATATGTGGTAATTTGTGGCCAGAAGATGCCAGGCAATTCTGTGAGATCATGAATCAATAATGATGAAAGCCACATAGCTAATAAATAGCAGACTTGGGGTTTAGATTTATATATCTCTGATACCAGAATCTATTCTTCCAAGCGGAAGTGTTTGTTTTTTAAGTTAGTTAATTTCGCAGTGCTATGGGTCAAACCCGGGCATCTTTGCATTGCCAGGCAAGTGTTCTACCACTGAGCTACATTGAGTCTTGCAACTTATTTTCATATTTAAGTGGGCTAACACTTGTATTTCAAAACTTGGCCCAGGACAAGCAGTAATAATAATTAAATCATAAGTATGATGGTATTTTCTCCTTTTAGTAATATTGCATTAGTAACTATTGTAAAGTGGATTGATGATGCTCCCAGATTGTCAGTTCTGAGGTAAGTTTAAACTTGTCATAATATATAATTCAAGAGAGAAAAATGCCCTAAAATTTTTATATTGAGGCCTTCTTTATGATTTTTCTCCTTCAGAAGTTTACGTTGCTTTAACAATGGTAAAGTTACATAATGTTGATACCTGATTGGGTAATTGGCTTTCATAATATTTGGTCCAGCATCACACTGAAATCTTCTGTCAAAATGCCTTGACAGCATTTTATTTGTAACTCTACATGTAGTGTATTATATTGTAGTAAATTATACTACATATATAGAAAAATAATATAGTATAATTTACTACAATGTAATTTATGCCTTAGTTGTATCTAACCTGTGCCCACCTTTATTTTGTGGGGGAGGGTTGTCTTGGGACACATAAAATATAATAAATATATTTAAGTAACATTTTCCTTTAAAATTTTTAATATTAAAGGGAACAAAAAAAGGCCACACATTGTACATGCCTTTAAGAGTTTTTATTTTTATGTCTCTAGTATCTGATAGTTTCTGACATACTGAAGGCCTGCTATTTTTTTTGTGAGTAAAATAAAATTTATATAATTTATTACACCTGTGCGTGTTTTTTTTTTTAAACACATTAAGTAGTACTACTTCAGATAGTGTCTGCCTATAATCCCAGTGGCTCGGGAGTCTGAGGCAGGGGAATCTGAAGTTTAAGGCCATCTGGGGCTGCTTACCAAGACTGTGTCCCAAAATAAAAAAATGAAAAAGAGGGCTGGAGATGTAACCCTGTGCAGAGGCTTTGGTTTTAATCTCCAGTACCAGAGCAATAAAAAATAAATAGAACCATACAACTAGCAAACCATCTTTTTGAATTTCTTCATGTAACAAATTTTAAATCAGAAATGGAATAAATTCTATGAAGTTGTAGAATTTCTTTTGTGACTTTTTTCTGTCAAATTGATGAATGAAATGTTTTTTAAAAATAGTCTATTTTATACCATAAATGTTAAGTGTCACTTCAGTTACTCTGATTTTTTAATTTTCTTTCAGGCCTACTGAACTTGATGCGCTGGTATTTGGCCATCTGTATACCATTCTTACCACGCAGTTAACCAATGATGAACTTTCAGAGAAGGTGAAAAACTACAGCAATCTGCTTGCTTTCTGTAGAAGAATTGAACAGCACTATTTTGAAGATCGTGGTAAAGGCAGGTTGTCTTAGAGTTATATGTTAATTTGTCTATTTTTTAAAAAATTAACTTTAGAAATATGTTACTTGAATGTTACAGTTACTGGTATCAGAATTTTAACAAATTACATAAAGTATACATGTTCTTTATACTGGGATTTGTGTGTACATTATTATTTCATTTGATACATTGTACTCTATCTTGAGATTTTTGTTTCCTTATAAGTATATAAAAATAATAAAAATAAAGCTCAAATATTTGTATGGTTGTCATCTATACTTTCTTTTGGTCTTTTTGAAAGCCACTCACTAAGCTTTATAATGAACTAAACTCTTTTCTGAGGCAAACGCTTTGTATTGCGTACTTCAAGATTGCTTTGCAGGTTACAGGGTGAGACATGATGGTCGAGATGTTCCTCACAAATACACACTTACCTGTAGGAAGTATGGATGACTGATTTTGAGGTGGTTCAGTGAAGCACAGATTTTACACGGAAGAACATCTCAATTGAATTGGATTAGCAATCATTTTTATCAGAGCAGCTGTGCTTACCATTGAATAAAAGAGCAGGTTAAGACTTTTGAGATAACATTTTAATTTTTATCTCTTTTTCAAAGAAAGGATGATGGGTTTGTTTTGTTTTGTTTTGTTTTATTGAGCCAGACCCAGTGATGTAGGCCTTTTTATTTTCTTTTTCTTCCTTTTTTCTTTTTCTGAGGCAGGATCTTGCTCTGTAGCTCAGGCTGGTCCTGAACTCACTGGTGTAGCCCAGGCTGGCCTTGGACTGAACCTGCCTCAGCCTCTCCAGTGCTGGGATCACAGGTGTGCACCACCACGTCCAGCTGTATGTGGTGCTGGGGAATCGACTCAGATCCTTGCTCTTACAAGGATTATAAGGGGTTAATTGGGTCAGGTGGATTAGCCAATTGATAGTTTGCTGTGTTGTGAGGAGGTGGGGCCTGGCTGAAAGGGGCAGGTCTCTGGGCACATGACTGGAAGGGTGAATTCTTGCCCTGACCTGCGCTTTGGATACTCTTGTGATCCTAGGCCGAGGCAGCTTTAGCCAGATGTATTATTACCTGGGTAAGCCACCGATACTCTTGAGTACTCTGTAACTAAGCTATGATGTTCAACTGGTTAGCTGTACTGAATGCATTGTCAATTTATACTGTTTTCAGCTTTTGATGGGACTATCAGGACATAACCCATGGTAGACAGGGAAACAACCACATTTTCTTGTTCCCACTTAGTGGTGTCTTTCTCCCCTTTCTCAGTGATATGTTTTGGAGCAGCAGAAGCTTTTAATTTTGGTGAAGTCCAGTTTACTTTTTTTGTTTTGAGGATTGATCTTGTTGTCATATCAAACAAATTAGGAATCTAGGTTACTTTTTATTCTTGGGTTAAGAAATATTCATTTAAAATTAAAAATGCTTAATTTGTTAAGAAATGTTTTACGTAAAATCCAAACACATGTCAAGGTAGAGAAGGTAATAAACAAATTCTCATCTTATCAACCTTGTTTTAGCAGGTACCAGTTCAGGGCCAACCTATACCCTTATTCTTTTTTATCTTGTTTACTTAATAACATGTATCATATTGATTCATATGTCTGCTGTAATTCCAGCTACTTGGAGGCTGAAGCAAGTCTGAAAGCAGCCTGGGCAACTCAGTATCAAAATAAAAATTTAAAACATATTGATGTTATAGCTCGGTGGTAGAGCACTTGCCTAGCATGTGTGAAGCCCTTGACCCCTAGTATGACACACACCAGAAACTGTAATATACATATGTGTTCCTTTTAATATGTTGTAATATATTAATAGCCAGGTGAAAAAAAATGGAACATTACTAGTATCTAAGAAAACCTCAAGTGACAGTTACCAGCTTCATTCAGTGCCAGCTCCCGCTTTCCCTAGAGGCGGCCATTATCCTGATTTTTCTGTTAATTATTCCTGTGATTTAATTTTTTCCTGTTTATAAATGAGGTAACACTGCATGTGTATCCTTTTGCTTTTTTCACACTTCATTACATTTTGAATTTTGTCCATCTTGTTGAACCTCAAGTGGTTAACTTGTTACAGCTTGGTTTTTTTATATACATATGTAATATTTTATTTCTCCATTATCTTGTTGGTGGACTTTTGGTTGTATATTGAGTTTTGCTATTATCAAATTAGCTGTTTATAAAGAATCTTGTACACACCTCCTTCTGTAAGAATGCAGGAGTATATACTTGGAATAGCTGGGTTATCAAATATGTGTATATTTCTTTTGTAGATAATTTCAGATTGTTTCCCAAATGTTCATGCCAGTGTTCACACACCTATGTGCTTCTTTGCTTCTTTGCCAACATTTGGAATTATTAAACTTAAATTTTTTGAATTTGGTTTTAATTTGTATTTTCCAGGTTGCCATTGAGCTGAGTCTGTTTTTATTTTACTGGCTGTTTCAGTTTTTTTGCATATGTGTGCACGTGTGTGTGTATTATTTCATGAGACGGCTGTGTATCATGGCTTTGCCTATTTTTCTGCTGGGTCATTTGTCGATTATTAGTGATTTATGGAAGCTCTATTTGTACTATAGATATTAATGCTGAATTCATTATAGATGTTACAAATACCTCTTCCTAGTTCCTGGTTTATCCTTTCACTCCCCTCTGATGTATTCGGATGTTCAGAAATTCTTATTTTTAATATAGTCAAATTTACAATCATCCTTTTTCTTTATCACTTGAGCTTTTTGTGTATTTAGGACACCTTTCCAGTTGTAATATCTGAATCGTTGATAGGACTCTAATATAAAGACGGCTTCTGTCTTCCATGAGAAGTGACTCCTAGCCATCTGGCACATTCATTTCTAACCTATCAAGTGAACCCAGCCTTGGGAACCAGTTTATGGTCAATCTTAGAGCTAATAGCTGGATCCTTAACCCACTGCATGATGATGCCCAACATGTTTCTGATCATTTTAGCCTTCTCCTTGTAAGTGTTGTGTACTTTACCTCTGAGACTTTAAAAATAGTATGTCAAAAGTAATACCGGCAGATAACATTTTGTGAAATTCTTAAGCACATTTAGTTTACTTTTTGGTGAAATTTGTGGAAGACAATGATTACCAGTATCAAATGTATTGAAGATTTCCGGCTTCACAGTCCCCTGTGTAACTATTAAGGAAAATAAAGTCCTCTGGTTCTTATTAGCATGAAGAATTGTTTTATCACAGACAATATGTTCACCTAGATCCTTTCTTCTATACAGGATTTTTTTGATGACAACGTGTGATGATTCTTTTATATTCTTCTACAACATTAGAAAAGCAAAGTAAAGTCCTATACCAATTCACAGTAGAAAGATTAGGCAGGAACGGGTTTATCAGACAGCTTACAGAATCTCTGAGGGAACTGAAGAGACACTAGGTTGTACTTTTCAGAGGTGAGTGCACAGAAATGGGTCATCAGTGGAACTCCGCCTCTTCTGTGAGTAGGAAGTCCTGAGCTCCCCTAGTGTCAAGATCAAGAGGCTGCTGTGATTGCGATGCGATTGTCCCCGCAGCAGCCCTCTGAATAAGAACCAGAGGATCCCAGGGCCGATGCCTGCACCCTGTCTTTGAACTTCTCAAAGCTAGTGACTAGATACCTGGCTGTACCACTAGTGACCTTTCTCCAGAAAAAAAAAAAAAGCTTTTATAACACCCACCATTGTCTCCGCCACTTTACTTTTCTTGTTAACCCTTTTCATAAACTTACCTGGCTGATCACCGAACCTAAGTGACATGCAGAACCTTGTTTATAAAATTGAGTTCAGAAAGTGTGGATTAAAAAAAAAGAACTTTCCAGCTTCTTAAAGAGAGGAAGGTAGGTACCCTGAAAGTTTGAGGGAGCAGATGTTAAAAATTATTCCAGTGTATCTGTCATCCTTGACAGGTCATAAAGCTACTCCCACTATTTTCTTGGAAGTTTTGCCTTTTGTGCTAGAGATCTAATCTAGAATTTGTTTTTAAAAATTATTTTTTTTACAATTTTAAATTATAAAACATTCCCAGATAGCAGATATATTTTTTCTATGAAAGTGGTTCCAAAGGAAATTATCATTAGAATTAGTAGACTGAGGAAAGAAATGCGCTACATCCGGTGTGGTGGCACCATCCAGTGCATGGAGGGGCTAGGTAGAAGAAGAAAGTGGAGCCCTGCATAAGCTTCTCTTCTGGAATCAGGTATCTTCTCCTGCCTTCAAATATTTGAGGATTTTCTTCTGTTTGTGTTTTGCCTTCAAACTGAGAGATTTACACCTGCACCAGTTGTTAGGGAATGTATTATGTTATGCTATGCTGTATTATATAAGAGGTTAAAACATTTTCAAGGTCATATAGCTAGGTTGTATCCATTTACATTCCCCTGAAACTCTTTCATCATGGAATGGTTTTAAAATTGCTAATCTGAGTGAAAAATCATATCTTGAGGCTGAGGCAAGAGAATTGCAACTTCAAGTCCAGGCTGGGAAATTTAGTGACTTAGCAGGACACAGTGTAAAATAAAAGAAAAAGAGAAAGGAAGAGGAAGAAATGAAAAAAAGGGGGGGTGAGGCTCAGTGCAGGTCCTGTGTTCAATCCCTAGTACTTGCCCACCCTCCCCAAAAATCTGACTCCTCTTTGTTTTTATGTCCACGTATGGGAAAAGTTAGGTTTCTTGTGGGTATTGAAGATGAAACCCAGCACCTTTATACTGAGCTACATCCCAGCCCACTTTTATTTTTGATTTTGGGACGGTCTTGCTAAGTTACCCAGTATCTTAGTTACTTCTGTATTAGTGACTTTTTCATTGCTGTGACTCAATGTCCAACGCCTGCAACCTAAGGGAGGAAAGATTGACTTTAGTTCACAGTTTCAGAAGGTCTCAGTCCATCTGTGGGTGACTGGCACATGGCAGAGGCCAGGGGAGCTGCTCGTGGCATGGCAGACAGCCAAGTTAGCAAGACAAGAGAGCAAGTGTGTATGCTTCCAGGTGATGTCCAAGTCATCCATCCCTTCCCAGCCACACCCCAGCGTTTCCTCCCCTCCAACTGGGCCCCATTTCTTAACAGACTTCATTTTCTGTAGCTATTCTACAACCTCCAGATACATGAGGCTTTTGGGGGACACTCCAGATCCAAACCACAGTAAAGAGGCTGCGCTTGAACTTGGCACATCTGCTTCAGCCTCCCAGAGTGCTGAGATTATGAGGGTGGCGCTGAACCAAGCCAGGTTGTTTCTTTTCTTTATTTAGATGTAATCCATGTGTCATAAATAAATTAATCCATTGTTTTCATAGGTAGTGTGAGTATTCATCCTTATCCTGTCATTTGCTTTTGTACTTTTTAAAAGAAAAAAAATACAAATGTTTTAAATTGAGATATTTCAGTAATACATTGGGTATAAATGACTTCCAAAGGCTCTTATGTTGAAGACTTGGTCCCAGCTGATGGCTCTTGTAGGAGGTGGTAGCTTCTTGGGGAGGAAGGACCTCGTAGAAGAAATTTGGGCCTAGTATGCTCTTGTTGGGTCCGTAGGAAGGCTGACCCTTTTGTGTGTGTGTGTGTGTGTGTGTGTGTGTGTGTGTGTGTGTGTGTTCACTCTTTCTGGCCGCTATGAAGTGGGAAGCTTCGCTCTGCTGTGAATTCCCTCTCCCTCCATGGTATTCTGTTTTGTGACAGACCCCAAAACAACGGAGCCAAGTGACCAAGAATCAAAAGCTCTGAAACTACAAGCCCATATAAGCCTTTCCTCTTTTTAAATTGATTATCTCAAGTTTTTGTTGTTTCGTTTTTGTCACAATGACAGAACACTGGTCAATATGGTCTCCATTGTGAGTTTCTGCTTGTATGTTTATTTTGGACTTTCTAGAAATCATCTTGAGAGAGTTAAGGTTTTGATTTTATTATTTTTATTCTTTTTTGTTTACTTATTTATTGAAGTGGTCAGCTAACTATTCCAAAGCTGTTTTATGAATTCACTGGTTAAAAATTCTGTATTACACTAAGTTCCATTTTGTCCACAAATATCGCAATAAGTTTAGTTATAGAAAATCGTATTGTTTCTTACACAGATTGTTGATTTTCAAATAATTATAATGTAATTAATAGGTATTGTGGTTTGGATCTGGAATATCCCCCAAAAGTCTCATATATTTGGATGTTATAGATTGTCTATGGAACCATGTGCTGTTGGGAGATTGGGGGCCTGGTCTAGAGGGATGGATTACAGGCATGTAGACTGGATTAGAGGTATGTAGTGGGGGCTTACATACCTTCCACCCGGTAAGGGGTAGAGGATTGAGTCTGGATAAAGAAGGGGTGGATCAATGAGATGGGACCTGGAAATAATATATATATATATGCTGCTACCTACCACTAGGAAGATATTGGACTTGATGGGACTTAGCTTCCTGTTTGTAATGTCGTGAGAAGCTGCTTCCAGCTCTGTCTCTGCCATGTCCTTCCACTGCTGCTGGCTGCTTCTGAGTGGACTGTGACTTCTGAAACTGTGAGCTAAAATAAACCTTTCCTCTCCTAAATTTGTGGATGTCAGGTACTGAGTCACAGCAGTGAAAAAGTAACTAATACAATAGGGAAATGGCATCAAGAATTTAAAAATTTCTCATAATGAGAAACTATTCTAAGATTATTACAATGCTTTAGGGTTGTGATTAAAACCAGTTATAGTTAGAATGGTAAATTTTAGTATCAATTTATTGGTAAATCAGATACCAGAAAGATGGATTCACTATAATCATTAATCTTTTTAAATGAAATTCTAAAGAATAGTTCCTTCACTCTGCTCACATGCTATTTAGACACTAAAGATATGCACTGTTTATTTTTTCTTTGCCTATGTGATGATGAAGATGTGTTGGAGGAAAATATATTATTGACTTCAGTTTGAAAGACAGTGTTTCTAATGACTGTTCCTTCCCCCATTAGTGAAGAATAATCAAGACAATTCCTTTATTAAAATGAAGGGAAAAACCCACAAACCTTTTGATTTACTAAGTAGTGTACAGAATTTTAAAAGTATATCAAATTAATAAAGTATTAACTTATATGATGGATCAGTTTGTATGGTGAGATCAATGTCCCATGCATGGCGTATTAGGCATTACTTACTACTTTTGTGATTTTCACTTTGAAATATTTGATATACGAAATTTTCACGATTGTTGAGTTGAAATGCATATGTTTCTGAAGAGAGAGCATATTTAAATCTGTCTTCAAATATGCGTTTTGTTAATGTTGAACATGTATTCTGTTTTTAACATACAGTCACAAATTCATAGTAAGCACAAAGTTGCTTCTAAAAGGATAGTTACTCTTTTTCACTACCAAGAGTATAAAACTAAACTTAACAAAAGTTATTTTAAAGATAATGTATCAAAAAACCACTATAATGTAACATATACCAGAAAAAACTACTAACTTCTTGGTGATCTTTTTAAAGGAGAATATTCAGAAATATTGGTTTACTGAGTTTAATGCAATCCACTCTGACCAGTGTAAAGTTTCAGTCCTTTAAAAGTAGAGCTAATTGAAATATTAAAGATATCTCTATTTCAGGTGCTTGTTGCACATACTGAATTTGAACTCCTAGTTTAGCTTTTCTCTGTCGGAACAAGCGAGTTACACATTTAAGGATTTTACTGAAAACTTAGATAACAAATAAAAAGGCAGCATGAAAATGCCACGAAGAAAAACATGAAAGAATCTGTTGGCCACGTATGGAGTCTCAATGAGAAATGACAGGCTAATAATAAAATCAAGGCAATTAATGAATTTTTAAAAATATCTAGGCTTTAAAGTAGGAAAGATTACTCCAGTGTTAAATAAGAAGGTTACTTCAGGTGTTTAATGTGGCCCATAGTAGGAGTGGTGATAGTTAACAGCCTTGAAATATTCCTAGATACAAAACCATCATGTGTAAATAGTAGGAAAATGTTATTCATGTAATGTAGACCCACTGTTTAGTGTAATTAGCTAACATTAGACTGTATGAGACTTCCGCTATCTGTTCCTTGCACAATGTAGAAGTGCTCAGTTTCTTACTGGAAAGCATATGAATCATTATTTTAGCAAGTCCTTGAGTACTGGAGTCTGTCTCTAAAAATATTCTTGTTTGTGTTCAGGCTAATACTCTTGAGAGTTAAATTCTAATCAAGTATCTTGTTTTATCCCCCAGTGTGCGCATTTTTATTCATTCAGTAGACACTGTTAGTAAGCCAGGGGTTGCACAAGGTAAGTGCTGTAGAAAAAGAAATGCCGACTAATATACTGTCCCTTGTTTCCTAAAGCTTGCTTCTTGAGCATATGTGGTAGGTGTGGTCCACAATAATTACTGAGTGAATTTTTAGTCCATGGAAAAAAATCTAAATATTTAGGAATTGAGTAATATGCCTAAAAATATCCCATGGTCAAAGATGAATAGAATTCATAAAATTTAAAAATATTTTGAATTTAGGAACAATGAAAATACATATATTCAGTTTGGGGAAAGTCAGCTAAAGGAGTGTCCTAAGGGAAAACTACAGTTCTACATGTTTGTATTAGAAAAGAATTTAACAATCAAAATCTCAGTTTCTGCTCTTAAAAAATAGAAAAGAACAATTAAACTCTTAAGTAAGTGCTGTGGAAAAATAATAGAAAATGGAAATAAATAAAACATGAAATTTGCAAGCAATAGAGAAATGAAGCCCAAAATAATAGGAAACAAAGACACAATAGAAAAAAAAATCAGTGATTCAAAGGAGTAGCTGAGAGGGGATAATTCAGGAAGTCATTTTTGGAACAGCTCGATATTACTATGGGAAAAACTCCAACTGTGACCTCAACCACATTAAGAATTCACTTCAAAATACAGATCTAAATGTGTAAGTTAAAACTTTCAGAAGAAAATATTGGGGGAAAAACTGGGATCTTAGGCTAGGCAAAGATTTTTTTTTTAATGTAGGACACAGCATTTGTATAAAAAATTGACAAAATTGAACTTTTCTTTCAAAGGCACTTTATAAATTGAAGAGAATACAAAGTAGGAGAATTATTTTGCAATAATATATATAAAAGGTCTTGTGCCTCGCAGAAAAAAGATGTCAGATCTTAATAAAAAGACAAAGTAGGTTTAAAAGGGAGCATAAGGCTTACACAGATGGTATTCCAAAAATATGAGTGGCCATTGAACATACGAATACCATTGTTCATCAGGGAAATTAAACTGCAATGAGATCCCACTACACTTCTTTTAAAATGGCTCAAAGTGAGAGGGATGACAATACCAAGTGTTGACAAGGATGTGGAACAATTATACAAAGCTACCGCAATCATAAATTAGTGCAAGCTCTTTGGAAAACTGACAGTTTCTTAAAATGTAATTTGTTACATGACAAATTCCACTCCAAGTATGTGCTGTAGTTTGATGATTGCTTAGGATTAGGCATGTGTTGTTGTTTTTGGATTGAATACAGTGGGGGTACTTTTGTCACCAATGAGAAAACTCTCTATTTTGATTTTGATGTTGATTTGTCAAGAGTCCTCAAACTGCATTTGTTATATATAAATTATACCTTAATACAAATTTGAGGAAACACATTAGGTGACATGTTCTCTCTTCTGTTCTCTGAAACTTATGAGATAAAGTTTATCCTTCAGAAGTCACTGGCTTGAGATTTTTGACTACCACTTACATTATTTATTTATAGGTTTTAAATTTATTTGGGCTTTCAATTTCTTCCTGATTTAGGGAATCAGTGACAGATCAGTAATCTGGTTATTCTCTTTTCTTAGAAATTATGTGATGGTTGGTTAATGAGGATAGATGATTCTTGTTTTATTCTGATTCTTTTTCTACTTCAGATTCTGGTTAAATTGTTGGGCGTTACCCTGAGACCCAGAGTGTCTTACACTCCCAAATCACAGCACTGTGCAGTTTCCATGTCTCTGTGTTTCCACATCTGTAGAAACAGCACTGAGTAATCTTCAAGTGATCTTTATACCATGCCAAGAGTTGCTTTAGATGAGGATATGAATAAAGTTTTTAATTAAGGAAACTGATGCTTAACTTACGATTTCTGATAATTTCTGGATACAGTTAGTCACATCCCTATATCCACGTTATTATTTCGTACTGTGCTCATGTTCTTGCTCTTTCCATTTAGCCGGGAATCACAAGCCCTATTCAGAAGCCGGCCATGTCATAAACAGAAGGAGATAGACTAGATATTGCACAAAGGAAAGAGTGGGGTTGTGAATTGAAACAAAATTAAAGAATTAAAACAACTTGCCTCACAAACATGTCAATCGGTCTTATTCAACTGCTTGACCACCATCATGAACCCACTGACTTGTGACTTAAAATACAACAGATAGCACCATTTAAAGTGGTTTCTAAGTTAGGCAGGAAATACCCTGAGAAGATTTTTCAAATAATACACAGTCCGTTTACCATTTGTCTAATTGAGGACCACTGGTGTCCTACCTTGGTATCAAGTGCAAAATGACAGTAAGTTGATGGCATCATGTGGCTTTAGTTACTGGCCATTTTAATAGTTGTCTTTTTGCCAGCAGAGAATGTTAACTTTGCTCTGGGTTCTAGCAAACATGCATGTGTACACAATTGCATTATGAGAGAAATAACAAGAGATTCGATGTAGCTCTCAAATGACCCATATTAGAATGTCTAGTACTTAGGCAAGAATTCTATTTTCCCATTTATTATTCAGACACTCATCCATTTAATAAATATTTAAATGTATGCAAAAGTAAGTTAGTGGTTTCTTTCCTCTGAAGATACTTAAAACTTAGCGTTAAGAGCAAAAAAACCTAGCACGGGTATTCAAATGGCGAAAGTCGCTGAGATGGGCTTAATGATGCCTCCGAGGATCAGCTGGACGGCTGGCTAACGCCTCATTTCCTGTGGATTTCTTCCCTCACAAGCTGAACAGAGCAGTTGTTGAAAGTCCTCATAACAATTATCACCCACTTGTTCTGTAGGTCTCAAGTTCTTTTTGCATTAGTCAGGTTGAAGGATTCATGGTATTAATCACGACTGAAGTTGTTATTTATCACCTGCTGGGTGAGAAACAATAATTTTGGCACGAGTGGGGCAGCAGGCCAGAGGTACCAAATTAAGTAAAACATCTAAACGCTAGCAAGGATCATTTCTCTGATTAATGAATTGCTACAAAGAAAAAGTGCTACTCATTATCTGGTCTTACCAATACAAAGTGGGGCAGGGAAGAAAAAAGTACCAGCTTGCTCAGACTGACGCTTTTTGTTGTTTCTGTCCTTTCTCTTTCTCATTCTCTTTCTCTGCACAGATTTGTGCTACACTCACACTCTTTGCTTTTCTTTGTTACCTAAGAACAAAAGTGGAGGAGTAGTTTATATTTTAACATCACACAAAAAAATGAAATGGTGGTTTCTGTCGTCTTTAAGAAATTGAAGTGATTTTGAAATAGAATAGGCAAATTACCTTTAAAATGCTCGGTCACCTCTTTAGAAGTATGAAATTAAAATTTTTACTCTAAAGGGTCAATTTATTTTACTTCTCCTATTTTGAGCTAAATACCATTGCTGAAGGTTGTTTTTTTAAAGGAACAACTTGCCTTCTTTTCCGACCCTTTCACCCTTCTTTCTTTCCTTCCTTCCTTCCTTCCTTCCTTCCTTCCTTCCTTCCTTCCTTCCTTCCTTCCTTCCTTCCTTCCTTCCTTCCTTCCTTCTTGTTCTTTGGTGATTCCAAAAAAGCAAGATCCATTTTCACTCTTACTCCTAGAGAAAACTTTATGTTTCACAAATGCAGTCTAATTTCCACCTCTGGCCATAATAGAAGTAACTGGATGGTTTATTCTCCTTATGTTAACTAAAGAAGCTCTCACTGGACTGGATCTGAAAAGAGGGGATGAAGGTTTCAACTTAGTCTGCTAAACAGATTCTTGACTCTCATGGAAGAAGAATTTCAGGATGTGCCAGTGCGAGGTTAGTAAGGAAGATAGGAAAAGGTCTCTAGCGTGAGCCCTGGGAGGGAGCTCACTGCTGAATGAGAGGGCTTGTGAGGATGAGCTGAGGTAGGCTGGGGGCCAGTCCATCATTATCTACATTCTGGTTTCATAGTTCCAGAGTAATCCTTTTGACTTGATCTTTCTTGGGAGAGCATGCACCTGGTTTCTGTCATGGGCTAATTGTTCTCACTTTGGGAAGGTGATTTCATCATAGAGTGGGCTGCAGGCTCTGCTCTTCCTGGAAACTAAGGTAATTATAGAATGAGGATAATAGCTGGAGACATCAAGGTTTTGCTAGAGTTGGGGGGTAAGGGCTAGAACTGGATTTTGGATATTGTAAAAGTTGCCAACGGTTGTCTCTGCAGATCCTGAAAATTAATTAATCTTACGTGGTGTCCTGGGTCTTGAAGAGAAGTGACACAGACTAGGTAAATGCAAGACTAATATACTTCATAATACAGGCACTCCTTTAATGATTAACATGTCTACCTGCAGAGCCTAGTGGAGTTCAAGGTAATGAGGGAAATGGAATGGAGATTCTTTGTCTCCTTTTTACCTGTCTTTCTTTCTTTTATCTTGCCTCAAAACAAGACAAAATACATGAAGCAACAGTTTCAGAGATGGAACAACAGTCATTTCGGGACAGTGATCCCTGTGTGATGGGAAAGAGTGAGGACTTCAGCTGTCCCGCCTCCTGCTTAGAGGCATTTGCAGGCTAAAGCCCAGGGAAGTAGAACTCGAGCCTAGAACTCTGAAGATATGTAGAAAGCTCTTAAGGCCTTCAACTTGGATCCCCACCTACCTGTGGAGAAATTGCTAGAGGCTAGAGAAAGACCTGCTGTTAAGGAGATGGAAAAACAATCTTTAGAGCTTGCAGTGGGCATGAAACAGTTTGCTCCTCCTAGCCAGAGTGGGAAGACCACCAAGTTGATGCATGTGACGTCAAACAGAACTCTCAGAAGGGAATTGCCTCTATGTGAGGGCAAAACTACACCTAGACTAATGGCTGTCTGGAGCCACCCAGCACGGCTCAAAAGGGTTGAATAGATTACAAGTAACTACTTCCTAGAACAAAGCCTGAAACTAAAGGATACAAAATCTCTAATGCCCAATTGTGTAAAATTCACATCCGGGGAAAAAAAAGCCAGATATACAAAGAAGCACGAGGAGAGAACTCGAGAAATCAATGATCAGACGTGGACCCAGCCAGAGGTGATGCAAGCAAGAGAAATAGTAGACAAGGATGCTAAGGTAGTGGGATTGGTACCTAAAACCAGGTTTATTCTAGATATATAACGGAGGTTAAGACTGACAATGTGCTAAGGGCTACGTAAGTGTGAGTAAATCCGAATTGGTTGGGTTCTCAGAACAGACATCTTAATAAAGATAAAAGGCCTTAATTTTTCTTTGTCATGTGTATTTTCAAGTGATTGGGTAAAAAATAATTCTGAATGGCAAATTGAATTAGAAATTATCCTATAATATATAAAAACATATGTGGGAATAAACAAAGTATAGGCATGTGTCCTTTTTATTTGATATATCTTGGAAACTTTACAACATATCCAATAATAATACTATTGATTAATTGTGCATTTCTGCTTTGATTGATTTTCTAATAGGAGTTTGTGAACAACATCTCTGTGTGTATGTGAACAGAGGATAATGTGTCAAAGGAAAACTTGACGTTTGAAATAGTCCCAGAAAATAGTTTTGCTTTTATAATTAATTATAGTATGTGAAATAACTAAAACATTTGAAAATATATAAAATATTAAAAGCACTCAATAAAAAGCTAGGAATAATTGGTTTTACATTATAAGACCAGAATGGAAATTCCAAACAAAAAACCATCCAGTAACAAAGTTAATTAAAATGAATTTGATACAAATATTAACTGTCTTTTATGTCATATATGTTAGATTCTGATGGGCATACAAAAATAGATGTAGCCCTTGCTCTCAAAAAGTTATCCTTTATAGGAACATATAAGACAAACATGTAAAAAGTTAAATGACAGTGCAAAAAGGCAATGATTTATATTTAAAGAGAAACAGAGGTTATAGTTACATATTGAAAACATAACATCAAGTTTGCACATGTGAAAAATTACTAGTATTTGATAGAATGGTTGCTGGAAACATGGAGAGAGTAAAATAAATTGCATTTTACAAATGTCCATAGGTGGACTTTAAGCAGGAGAAGACTTTAAGATTAGAAGGTCACAGTATAAATAAAGAGTATCCAGCAGCTTCACAGGCAGCAGGTAAATTAGTGTAACTTGGGCAGGTTTCTGTAGGGTTGCATGGAAGAGAAAGTTATACGTGTAAATTTGAACTAGATCCAAAAGCCCTTGAAGGCATTGAGGTGATTTCAATATTTAGGCAATGAGCTGCCATCATAGACCTAATAGTATCCATAGAATAGACAGTAGAAATTGCTCTTCGCTTACAGTTAAAAGTTGAGTTGGAATTCTGGCTCCAACATTGATAGTTGTCTGCACATGGTCTCAGATAATTCATTCTTTCTCCAATCCAAGCTTCTGCATTTACAAAATGACAGTGTTAACCTATCTCACAGGCTTGGCGGGAAGAGCAACAAATTAATTAGTTGGGAAAGGTTTTGTAGATTATAACACAGTCATCAAATCCAAAATGCTATTTTTTACTGGGGAAAAGAATAGGATAATATTTAATTGCCTGTTGAGCAAGACTGATCAGTGATGCGTGGTATACATCTTATCCTAGGAGTCAAAAACGAACAAACAAATGAAAAACCAAGTTTCTTTCAGTAGAGTTTATGGATGAGTACCTGGATTAGGAAGGTCACTGCTGAGAAAAAGGGAAATAAAAGAACAGATATCAAAAAATATTAAAAGGATGAACTAATGCAGCTGATAGCTAATTGGATGTGGTGAATGAAAAATGAGCGTCCAAGATCTTGGGCCTTGGTGGCAGAAAAAGTTGTTGGAAAAAGACATTCATAAGAAGATGAACAGTTTGGAGGCCAGTTTTGAGTCTGTTGAGTATGACATGCAACTGGAAGTGTCCAGTAGACAGTTTTACGCAGCCTTGACTTTCACAACCTAACAAATCTAAAGAATCCTTTGTGTTGTAAGAGGGATCTTCAATCACCACGTTCTTGGTGTTTTTAGGGTATAAGAGAACAAAAAGCCTGGGAACGGGGGAGGGATAAACTGGGCATAATTTACATCTGCCAACCTTGACAATGCTCATTCTACAACATGCAAATTGAACTTGTCAGAATAAGCTCCTCAGGGGCTGCTGGCCACATCTTCAAAACTCTTCAAATGTAAATTCACAAAATCCATCATGTTTGCTTTTCTCTAATTTTTATTATTAACATATGTATGCTCCATTTTCCTCCATCTCATCATCAATTGAAAAAGCTACAGGTAATGAGAAGTGGCAAACAATGGTGGAAAGTTTGTTAGCTGCCCATTATTTTCAATTGAGAGTATTCAATTTCTGGAAATCATGTTGATTCATTACGAAGCCGGCCTCGATGGCTTCGGTTTTGCTTGTTCCCATAAGTATAACGGGTCTTAAGTGGGCTGTGGTTTTGTTTCAAGATACACAGGTCTTTGTTTTCTAAATTAATTCTAAGGAATTTTTCTTTTTTAGAAAAAAATAGAAACTTTTGGTCACATCGTCCAAGTCCACATTTAGCAACTTTTGGTTATGTCTGAATAAGCTCGCTGGAAGAGGATATGAACCTAACACTAGTCGTATTCTTTCCGTCCTCCCACCCCTACACCCCTGGAAAAGGGATTTGGTGTGATATTTTTGTGTCCATCTGAATTTTATAAGAGAATAAATCCATGTGTTTCTGATGAATTTACACTTCACTCATCAAAATGTGTGGTTTTTTTGTGAAAGCTATTTGATGTCTAAACAGATCCGTTGGGGACACTCTTGAAACTTCTCGTTCTACTCTTTCTCTCTCCTTCCCCAGTATAAGGAGAGGATTATAATGTAAGAAAATATTGTGCTCCGCCAAAATCAAAGGTCTGAGTTCTGAAGGGGCTTGAAAAAACAGAAAAATAATCGCTATCTTGATAGTTTAGCACTTACGTTCCACTGGTGCATGCATGCATCGGTGCATGCATCGTATGTATTATATGAAAATCCTATTTAAGTGCACCTGAAACTATGTCGACCTGTCGAAGAGCTGTCTCGTCGTGCCATTTTGCAAGGATCACGATTCCCTGGTCTATAGTAAGAGCGCATTCCTAAACCAAGTTGCACCTGCTTCCTTCAGGTGTGACCTTTTCTGTTTACAGTCGGTGAAAACACAGTGTGCCTGGCGCTCCATTCTCTTCCGAAGGAACAAACACAGGCCATTTCTAAGGGCATGTGGCACGCGGCAGTCAACCGGGGACGACACGGGTGCCCTCTGCGTTCCCCTTTATCAAACTACATTCATCCCAGTTTTCAAATGGCTGTATTTGAGTTCTAAATCTCTACCCACGCTAATTTCTGCGGGTCAGCCTCTGGCCCTGACTGGAAGGAAATCCTGAGTCCGACATTCACACCGGACCGCCCTCGCCTCCCGGCGTGTCAGAAGCCATATGGCTGCAAATGCGTCACCCACCTTGGAGCGCGGCTTGTGGGACTGAGGAGGTGGGAGCGCAGCGCAGCGGCGCGGGCCTGGTAATCACGGGGCTGAGGAAACACATACATCATCCGCCACACGGGTTGGCATTTCGAGTAAAAAACCTTCACACCGCGTAAGATGTTGGACAAATGACGGCCATATGCACGTGTGTCTGGGTGCAGATGGCTCGGCGTTCCCGGAGAGCAGGAAGCTGAGCTCGGCTCTTTTTGCAGACAGTTTAATATCGGTGACACAGTTTATGTCCTCTGCAAAAACCATAATGGCGGGGAAGGTGACATAAATTATTTGCAAATCGTTTGACATATGCAGGGCATTGTCCTTGCAATAATCACCATCAGTCTGTCAGTTTAAGATATGAGCCGCGCCACCGCCAGTTTGTGTCACTGTGTTCGGCTTTCATATGCTGTGATTTTACAGATTTGTTCTTCGGAGGACCCGGATTGTGTTTAGCCATGGACTGGAATGCGCACGTTGCTTAGATAAAAATAAAATCGCGCATTTCATGGGACGGGATTCGCTTCGCATCTTAGCGAGGCAGCAGTTAAGTAAAACTTCCCGTCGGCCGCACGGCCACCCAACTTCAGTTCATTTTTTAAGTTAGTGAGGTTATTCCTGAGGATGTAAACTTCCCTTTCTCGCTCTAAAGAGTGTGTGTAAGACTGAAAATGGCCCACCATCGGGATATTTCCTAAGTACGTTCACTAGTAGATTTTAAAAAGTTAGTCTGCGACCGTTCGGTGATATAGCCTCTTTACATTTTGTATGTGGTAGATTATTGGATTTCTTTCTCAACCCAAGAAACTGACTGTAAATCGTGATTAAATAGCAGACTGTGTTGTCTTTGTTTCTATTGTATGAACCTAATGCCATCTGGCATGCTTTACTTATTGAGAGCTTGATGCCAATTGATGTTGAAAACAGTGTTTTATGGTTTAACCATACCTAGCAAGTGCTGTGAATTCGTCCGAGTCGTTGCTCCACTGTGTGCATTTGCACCAATTGACAAATGGACTTTGGAGAGAGTTTCTCAATTTCCCAGAGTTTCCAGCAACAACACTATAAATTCTGAAGCAGGGCACTCAGAAATTGAGTACAGAGATTTCAAAAGAGAAATATGATTTATTTTTATTTAGAAAAGCTGCTTCCATTCAGTTAAATCAACAAAGCTGCATCTGCCTCCTCTCATTACATGGCCCTTACAACAATGATTCATTACATTTCCATCTTTGAAATAATGCTTACTCTTTTTGGAGGTAGTCATTATCCCTATGCTGTCTTGTAACTACTACACTGGTGAGTGCTCTGAGACAACCATTTGGGAAACAATTCTTTTAATTTATCTTCTTTTTTTTCTTTTCTTGTACTGGGGATTGAACCCAGGGCTTTGACACAGAGCTGCCTCCCCAAGCCTTTATATTTATTTTTTGTTTTGAGACTTAAAAAACTTAAATGATACATTAAAGAGTTTGACATTAGGTTCAAATGATTTTAGGAAATATTTATAGTAATATAAAATTTGAATGTTCTTTACTTGGCACCCAGGCAAAAATTTCAAAAAATGTAATAAAAATTTAAACTTGAGGAAGACGCCACTAAAATAAAATATTTTGTTATAGGACCAAGTAAAAAGATGACTTTTTACATCTTCCAACAAGCTTAACTAACCAATTTATTGCTAGGGGTCAGTCTACCCTCTCTACCTCACCATCTCTTGAGCCTATTAGATGTCCCACGAGCACCTTACATTCTACGTGTTCATTCGAAACTGCTGGGCTTGCTATATTTTCCCCAATTCAATGATATCTCTATAATTGCTTCTTTATGTTTTCTTACATAAGGTGTTGATATTTTAGTAATATCAATTATAAAACACTTGATTATGTCAAGATTATTTCAGATTCTGCACAGGCAGCCAGGTCATTGAGATCATGTCGGTTACATAGATAGTAGATATTTGTCGCACTGAGTCCTCTTCAGCTCCTACCCTTTCTCATCCCAACGTAGTCAAGTGATGCTGGCTGTTCTTATGAGTCACCTCTGGCATCAATCCCCCTCATCTTCCTCCCCTTCCTTGGCCCTTTCCTGCCTCCAGACCTTCACTGTCCTTCTGGTTTTCCCTGCTAACTCTTCCTTCCAGAATGAGCTCCCATGACCCTCCCCTCTGCTCTCGTTGGGTGCACGTTTCCTTCTGGCCTGATTATATGTTCTTTTTTTACTTATTTTGCATTTATTCCTACCAAACAGGATATATGAAACATTAGCTTATTGCTAATCTCAGCGCGGCTTTTCTTTTTGCATAGATTGAGCTTTAAACATAATTCTTTCGATTGGGTTGTATCTTACGCAAAGTCGGATCCCTCACGTACACAACATCTGTTTGTAGCTGACGTATTCATATCTAGACTTTCAATTTCCTACGTATAGTGAATACTTTAGAACTGCCCTTTTCAGACCCCTTCCTCCTCCTTCCCCTGGTCTCTGGGATTCTGCTTAACTTGCTCATTCAGCTGTTGGCCACTGTTTCCTGGCTCCTGCATCTTCCATTTTTAAGGATGTTTTGTTTTCTTTTCCTAGTACATTCTGAAGTAACTTTCTCATATAGGATGTGTTGAAAACAAGTTGTTTTATTTCATCTATTTACTTATTTTTGAGGCAAGGTGTCATTTTGTAGATCAGACTGGTCCTGAACTCATTATGTGGCCCGGGCTGGCTTTGAACTCAGTTTCAATTCTCTTGCTTCAGCATCCTGAGTGCTGAGATTATAGGCGTGTGCCACCATGACCAGCTATAATGTGGGGGAATTGAACCTAGGGCCTTGCACTTGCTGGACTAGGCAAGCACTTCAATCACTGAGCTGTGCTCCCAGCCCATTTTAAAGAGAAAACTATACTTAGTTTATTGACCAGTGTTGACCATGTAGCATATAAAGATGAAATGGGTTTATTTTCCCCAGTCCTCTTCCAGATTGTCCTGGGTTACATTGCTCATTCCCATAATGACATCTCAGGAAGCTCTTGTAGCTTTCTGGTCATTTTCACTTATTGAAATTCTATATTAAGCTCAAGCATAAATGTCTTGTCTTCTCCCTCAGGTTGGGCATGACCCATGAGTGGACAAGTGAGGCTAGTTTGGGTTCCAGCAGCTTGTTTCTCTGCCTCCTGTGTGCTAGCGAGCATGAGGCCTTGGGTTCAATTCCCAGCACTGTAGAGCGCACAGTTCCTTTTGGTTGCACTGATGAGACGAGGCAGGGAAGGACAGGCACCCAGACAGGCGCAGTGGCGTGAAGCAAATGTAGCAGTGGGCGAAATCCAGAGGACGCACGCTGGTCTTCTGGATGGTCAAATGGAACATCTTCCTTTCCACCAATGGGCTTCAGAGTCCCCTAATGCAGCAGCTGAAACTGCTTCTATTTGATGAGAGTTGGCTAGCCTGGATCAAATAGTTTTGCACGTCACATATTGCCTGGGTGATTTTTCAGGCTGTGAAGCCTGGATGTACTCCACCCCTGGCCTAGATCGAGGGCTCTCAATTTTTTAAATGGATCAGAATCATCTGAAGGACTTGTTGAAACCTCATCCCAGAGTCTCCATCTGGATAGAAGGTCCGGGTGGGGCCCTAGAATCTGCCAGGGATGCTGTAGTGAGCTTCCTGTACCCATTGTCTGGCTTCGCCAATGATGATTCTGGAGACAGCCTTATTTAATCTGTGTCTCATTGTTTTAAATCAGATACCAGATTTGCATATATAATCTTCAAACATAATATACATTGCTAAGTGACCAAAACTCTCTTGAAGCCTCATTAGATACAATTTTAACACTTAACAAAATATCATCCTATCCTTTAATATACAGTTAATATTAAGATTCTTTAGTTGTTTCATAAGTGTATTTTTGTCTGTTTTTGGTGGTATTAGAGACTGAACCTGGACCCTCACCAATCCTGCTGAGCTGCACCCCCCACGCCCCTATTTTCCCTGGTGTCTAGGGTTTTCCATTCTTTTGCTGACTGCACAGTGCTTCAGTGAAATTGTATGTATATTTTCTCCACATTTTGCTACTATGCCTTTAGAATAGAGTCCTAAAACTTAAATAATACATGCGTTAAAGAGTAAACTCAAATGTTATTTCATTAACAAATTCCTACGAATTTTGCACTGTTACTAGTTACCGGTGAGAGTACCTGTTTTCCCACAGCCTTGCCAACAAAGTTTGTTTTTCTGAATCTTTGATTTTTATAATCTCATACATTAAAAAACAGTATCTTCTGCTAGTTTTAAAGATCAGTTTTATTGATATATACTTTATATATATAGTAAATGTAAATTTTGAGTATACAATATTTAAGTTTTAAAAAATCTATGCAGGTGGGCAACCCACACAGGACCCCCTCCCAGAGTGGGAGCTTTTACCCCTCTGTCCTTTGTTTCCAAATAAAGAGCTGTTATTCTAAAAAACAAAAACAAAAACAAAACCAGCACCAACAAAAAGAGTACACAACTACAGGACTGTCATCCACCTACATCATCCCTGAAGTTCTTCGTGACCCTCAATTAAAATTGTTTTTGAGAATGACCCATGTCTTCTCATTTGTCAGCTCATCTGTTTAATAAATGATATGAATATATTATAATTTATCCACTCATCTGTTGATGGACATTGGTGGTGTTTTAAGTGTTTGGCTCCTTAGGCAACACTGTTGCTAACGTTCACATACAAGTTTTTGTGTGGCCATGTTCTCACTTGCGTAAACACCTAGGAGTAGAATTGCCTAGCCATCTGGTTCATGTTTGCTCAACTTTATAAATGCTATGAAATATTTTCTAAAGTAGTTGTGCAATATGGTGTTCCTACAACAATATTTGAGCTTTGCAATTGCTGTTCAACCTTGCTCCCACCAGATTTTGATAGTCATTCAAATTTTATGTTATCTTTTATTTTATTTTCATTCTAGTACGTGACTATGGGTGTCTTATTGTAGTTTTATTTTGCATTTTCTTGGTGACAGTGATATTGGGCATCTTTTATAGGCCTATTGGCTAATTTTATTTTTTTGGTGAAGTGTCTATCAAATTTTTTGAGCCATTTTAGTTGGTTTCTATAAGTGTATTTAAAAATATTCTGGATGTAAGCTTTTTGTCTATTTATAATATGAATACATTCATATAGGCTATAATTTGCCTTTTCATTGTAAAGAATACCTTTGGAATATTGAAAAATTGTAAGTCTTCCTGAAATTCTATTTATTTTTTTTTCTTTCTAAGTTTGTGCTTTCTCTGCCCCATTTAAAAAATGGTCCCTACCTCAAGGATACTAAGATTTTTCACTAATTGCTTTCGGAATTTTTAGAGTCTTAGATTTTGGATTTATTTTTGTGTTTGGTGTGAGAATCAGAGTCCATTTTAGTGTAGATTCTGGGTTTGTGTCTGTATATTTGTGTATGCGTATTCTTATTCTTTGGAGGGTTTCTTAAACTAGTGTTTCCAGGTTTATCATTTTTCTCAAGTTTGGGAAAATTATTTAGACTTAAAAAATTCTCTCTCTCTCTCTCTCCAGTACTAGAGATGGAACCCAGAGTCTCATACATGAGGAATGTGGCTCATACGTGCTACAACTCCAGCCCAGTTACATTATTGTCTATATTTTGTGGTTAGCTTTAGAGAGTATTAAATTTTTATTTGACAGGAAGCTAAATTACTTGAGCATCAGCTTGGGCCTTTTGGAACTTACTCTAAAAGTTTCTTAGAGTCATCCTAGAGACAGTCTTCATGTTGAGGCTGGTTTAGACTTGCTCTTAACGTGTGAGTGAGCCTTTGTGTATTTACTGAGCTGCCAAAGAGCCCAATCAGGTGCTACATTCTGTTGGTCCGATTTGAATCTGTCTTTTGAAGCTCCGGTAACTGGCTAATTTACAATGCCCTATTACATCTTTGCTTCGTCTTGGAGTTTTCACTCTCAGCAAGTGTGCTTTGTGTATAGCTAAAGACTCTCCGCATAGTTGTGCCTTTTTTTAGTACAATACACCACAAATTTTTGCAGCTTCATGTTTCCGACCTCCGTAACCTGGTGAGCTGACTCAGCTTGGATTCTGTCTCCTTCTGGGCACAACCTGGGCAACTCTGTTGTCCTTGCCCTTCTCTCAGGCTGCATGTTCATTCACCAGCTGCTTGCTGGCCAGCGTCTGAACACAGAGTTGTTTCACGTCTCATTTCTTTTCCTACAGTGGTTAGAGACAAGAAGTTCTCTCGTTGTACTGTAAGTGAATGTGCTCAATTTTCATATGGCTAAGGGCAACTTTCCTTTTGCTAGTTCATTTTTTCTATAGATTATTGGACATTTTCCTTTCTCCCCATCTGTCGCTCTGTGCACACACACACACACACACATGTATATGTAACTTACATGTATGTACATGTACATGTTTAAAACTTAAAAATTAGGTTGAGGCAAGAGGATTGCCATGAGTTCAAGGATAGCCTGGGTTTCATAGTGAGGACAGGACCAGCCTGAATATTGAGTAAGATCTCGACTCAAGCAAATAAATAAATAAAAATAAAAAATTATTAACTCTTTATGGAATATGTAACTTCTCCCCATTTTGTTATTTGTATCTTTATTTTCTGATGGAACTATTTGCTATGTATTTTATATAGGCATACTACCAGAAAAACATACATTTATGCACAAACAAACATGTGTAGACTATCAAAATGTATACATATTCACACATATCCATACTTGTATGTATAGACTACGGAAGTTTACCAGTGAAGCCACCCAAGTTAGAAAGGAATTCACCCATGTTTCCCTCTACCACTTGTATAGCTTCATTTTGTAAATATAAAATTTCTTATTGGAAATTATCCTGCTATGTGGCAGGAAAAATACAATTTTATCTTTTTAAAATAGAACTCTCTATCCTAATATTTATTAAAAACCAAATTTTCCCTGACATGAAATGCTACTACTATATATTACATATGTACATATATATATATAATACATTTTATATGCAATTGAGTCTACTTATGAATTGTTGATATTGTTTCATTGTTCTGCTGATCAGTGGAGCAAACCTATTCTGTTTTGCTATTGGAGGCTTTGCAGTATATGTCATTTGGTGGTATTAGCAGCCACCTTACAATGTTTTTTTTTTTTCCTGGTTGTTTTGTTGTTTGTTTTGTCAAGTAAACTTTAAAATCATCTGGCTTAACTCTAGACATATGTGAAGAATGAGAGGGAGGCACTTGTGATTCAGAGAGAAAAGATCTTTAGAGAAAGTTCCACTTCAGGAGCATTTTGAAGGTTAATTTTTCTGAAGCAGGTGTTGCGTGGAGGGGTAATTGGGATAAAGGTCATTTGGGAAGTTGGACCCTGACTGAGACATTAACCTTGAAATTTCAGCAAGCTAGGGAGAAAAATACATAGAACAGAAATTCCGGAATAATGGTCAATGAATTAATGACGTATCTCACTCTCTCTTTTTAAACTAATTTGCATTTTTGTGTACCCTTGCACATACAGCTCTTAGCGAGAGTCGATTTGTCCTAGCTTTGCCATTTCTGCACTAAGGGAAGGGTAGTGCACTGCCCTTTCCTACAAGGGGAGACTCACCTGGTCTGGTCTTCGTCAGACAAGTGGACAAGTGACTAGCAAGTAGTAGGCAGGCCTGCTGTCAGCCATCTGCTCCGTGTAGGGAGGGGACAGGGTGGTGTTGAGAGACACAGGACACCTTAGTAAGAGCTTAGCCTTTGGAATTAATCAGATCTGAGATAAAATCTCAGCACCCTGCTTCCTAGTCATGTGACCTTGGGGAACTCAATTTCTTATTAGTGAACTGAGCATGCCCTACCTGGTAGGTGCTGAACTCCTCGAACAGGAAGCACGTAGAAGTCTCTCCTCGCTCACCTTGTCTCTTCCTTCTTTCTCTGGTCTGTGCCAACAGGCACATCCAGGAGTTACACCTGTGATTTTCATTTGCCATCTCTGTATTGTTGAAAAGATTTGTATATATTTTGAATTTTATTGCATTTATAGTTAGAATGTTTTAAGAAACAGAAAAAAAGTCTCTGTGACAAAATCTTTTTTGAAACAAGACAGGGAGAAGTGGATAAGTCTCTACTCCCCTCCTTTTTGCCATATTGAGAATTAAAAATTAAACTCGGGGGGGGGTTTTAGGTTTTTTACATTTTTAAATTATTTTATATTTGTTTTTTGAGGCAGGTGCTTGCTAAATCATGAAGTAGTGCAGGCTAGGCTAGAACTTGGTATCCTCCTGCCTCAACCTCCCAAAGTGCTGGGATTATAGACGAGGTGGCACTCTGATCTGCTAGCTTTCTTTTGTGAGGGAGTTTGCTAGAAGACTTGGATGGACCTAGGGCTCTCACAGCCCTCCTTCCAGGCCTTCGGAATCCTTGCTGGCTGCAGAGAAAGCGAGACATCTTTTTGGCCACTTCCCAGCTACAGCCTAAAACCAAGCTAGAGACTGACGTTAGTTTTCTTATTCCAAATGTACAGATTTAACAAAACCATTTACTTCTAACGCAATCTGATGAAACCCAAGCTAAAAGTCATTTGACATATTTTAGTATTATATGTAATATGTGAACTCTTTTCCAGTTAAACTCTGTTGGAGTCATTACTGAGCACCGTTTGAGTCAGCAGTGCTGGTTGCAAGGCCAGAAAAAGCAATTCAGGTGAAGTTCTTGTACTGAAGAGATTTTTAGATAAATACGGGAGACTAATGTGTATAATAAAGAAGTTGTTTCCATTTCTTTGTTTTTTTTAAAATCAGTTTCTGATTTCTTAATCCCTTATGGGAAACAATGAAATTTTATGTGTACCAACAGCCCTCAAGACACCCAAACTAGATGGCTAAATAATTTTCTTATTCTAAAAGATTAAGAAATTCTTATTCATGCATTTGGAAATAAACTATATATAAGAATCTGTGATCTTAAGTCACCTTGATATTTTTATTACAAATTAATTTTAAAAATTTAAAACAAATGCTTAATCAGAGTTGCTCTGTGCCTTTTACCAGTACCTAACTATGCAGAGATATATACATATTTTATATTAGCCCCAATCTTCATAATTTTATTGTTTTCATCACTGACTTTAAAAAATAATTTACAGACGTTAAGGCAATATTCAGCACCTCTCTGAAATTTGCCCTTTCCTAAGGAGTGAAACTCTGAAATACCTTAAAGAAAAACCCCACACCAAACCCCAAAGTCCACATAAAAATAAAACCACCCTGCATGTACTCATTTCTAAGCATAAGGGCCCCACCAGTGATCTCTCTCTCTCTCTCTCTCTCTCTCTCTCTCTTCCTGTTTAAAGAGTATTGGTGGTGAGTGGTTGGCTCCCTGTCAGTGTGGCTTGTTCGAGATGCACACAAATCCTTGTAGAGGTGACTGTTTTCTTGTTTTGCTCAGGCCACTACAGATTGTGAAGCATTGCAGTTTTATATCATATTAATCCAAGAGACACTAACAGAAGGAAAAGCATAAATGCAGAATGCAGTGTCCTTCTACTTTAGGCAAGAACCAGATTATCACTGAATTTTTTTTCTGTACTAGATCTGCTGCCTTTTGAGCAAGTGACAGCAACCAGATAAATGAGTTTCAAATTAGCTTCTTATCTGTGTAGATTCAAGAGTAGTTTCCTTTTGTGATAGTGGCTGATAATTACCAGATTATAAAATACTCAGTAAATTTTAATTTAAGGCAGGGTATAAACATATTTTTAGTTTATTCCAGTTATTCGACTGATGTTTTGTATATTTTTTCATGCTTGAAAAGTGTTATTGTAACTTTATTTATGAGATAAGTGACATAACAATCTACAAAGTGGGTAGATAAAATCATGCTGATTAGCAGGTCTGATGACTTCAAATATTTGTTAATTTTTTTGGGAAAAACACTTGAAATTTATCTCCTTTGCAAATTTGAAATATTTATTATTGTTAATTAGGTCCAGCAAGCTGCGCAATAGACCTGAAGAATCCTCTCCTGTCTCTCTGTTTTGATTTGTTAGAGCTGCTAATGCTAATTGTTTGGCTTCTTGAGAGAGAACTTTCATACGACCTTTACATGAAATGTGTCTAAAGTTAGCCCAAACCTGTGTGTGTGTGTGTGTGTGTGTGTGTTTATAGACATCAGCCTGTAAAACCTAATCAGAGGCCTTGGGACATCTTACCTGTTTGGCCTTCAGATTAATTAAATGAGATGAAATATACTGGGTGTGGGAACAGCTGTAGGCTTCTTGCTTTTCTCTCATCTCCAGTCCATACGAAGTTAATCTCACGGCTGATTTCCATTGTCTGGCTCCATATGAGCCTGAGTATTCCATTTCACCTCCGACAGGTCACAATAGGAGCCAAATTCCAAGCCCAAGTTCAATATTTGGCTTTTGTTAAATATTTCACAACTACCGATCTTTCATGCCCAGAGGTTTTCTTTTATTGAATTTTGATGTCTGATTCTGTCTCCTTCATAGGAATTGAATCTGCTCCCACAAAGATTCAATTTGAAACTTGTTATAAAGAATTCTCCCCCTATGTCTGGGTAGCCGGGGCCACCAGCAATGGTATTGTTCTCTCATGTTGCTCCCATTGTAATGAGCAGACAAGCTGAATCTTTAGATCTAGTGCAAGTTTAATTGAAAGAAGCATTTCAGCAGTAAGATCTATTATTCAGTGAATTGAAGGGAAATAAGAAACTAACATTGATGTGTGTCTGGGGTCCACAAACATGCCAGATGAACAAATATGTAGGCTCGTAATTTATTTTGAAAAGAGTCTTGTACTACAAAATGTTGAATAATGAAAAGAGGTTGGTATCTATGACTATAGCAATCATCTCTAGAGAACTATTCCCCTTTCTAAATAAGGGTCCACACCTGCAAATAGCCAGATCTTAATTACATGGGGAAAGAGAGAGGATGGAGTGAGCGTATTTTACACCTGGGCAAGCATCCGAATAGCAGAATTTCCATTGTCACGTGAGGGCAGTTGTGTTTGCATGGTGGGGCTCTGTTTAGCGATGGCTTCTTTTCTTTGTATGACCTCATAAGCAGTCTTCTAAATCATCTGGCTGTAGTAAGTTGGTTTTGGTCTTACCAAATTGCTGGGGACCTTATTAAGTTGTAAACATGATTTCCATAGTTACTGCATTTGTTTATCATATAAAAAAGTTTTCTCCTTGGGGGGAAAAGACTTCTCTTGGTCTTCTATATTATCCAGAAAGGGGTCCTTTCACTTCTAGACTTTGCAGGCTACAGAAGCTACTATACAGCGAATCAATATCTGTCATTGATTGATTTGTGATCTTTCCTCTGTCTTTTGTTGAAAAACAGGGCAATAGTGAAATGACAAAAAAAAGGTCTCTTTTGGCTCAGACTAATAGAAATTTTACCCTCATCTTTAGCCTTTAGAGTTTCATATGGGACTTGTGAAACACTCGTGCTTGTGATGCTAGTTAATTGAGCTCTTACTTAGAATACATTCCCTTATTATAAACTAGTGATATGTAAGTGCATTTTAGAGGCATCTCTGTACCATATTCTTAAGCTGCATGTGTCTTCCGCAAACCCCAGGAAAGGCATTTTCTTTCCCAGAACTCGTAGTGGTTCCTTGGATGCTGATGTCTCACAATTTTATCGATTCTGACTTTAAATATTTCAAATGCCATCAAGCTGAAATTTGGCAAAACAATTTCTACTCTAGGTAGGTGTTTAAATGTCTCTGTTTGATGTGCTTGGGGATGTTATCTAAAATAATAGTTATGAATAAAAAAACCCTGTTATTTGACAAGCAGACAAAAGCCATACAGTCTTGGAGTCAGCAAAGACCCAGATAAGTTAAAGTCAGGAGTGGAAATGGAGCACAAGTCACAGCTCTTCCTCCAGCTATTTGTGGTAGTGAGAGCTGAAGAGGGGAGGGGGGTTCGCAAAGGGCAATTTGGGAGAGTGCACAGCCACCTGAGTAGCAGAATTACCATTGGCATGTAAGAAGAAGAGGAGCATTGTCAGAGAGAAGAAAAGGACAAGGGAACAGTAAGAGCCGAAGCCACAATGTGGTCGGACCTTTGACTAGTTGTGACGTACCAATTTCCATAATGATTCTTAAGAGGAAGACCTTGCACTAGCTTGATCTTGGGGACAGAAATTGAGGAAAACAACAGGGGACAATTTTGAAGAAGCCTGCAGTTTTGCAAAAGCCATTGGAGTGCTAAGCTGGTCATAGTCAAATATTAATGTTACTTGAAATGTTTTGGTTACCGTAGGCTGGTGAGATCTGGATTATAGCCACTATGGGACATTCCATAGCCCCAAACATCTTTTGTACCTCTCATTCTAGACATTGTAGTGCTGACTCTAAGGAGATCCAGGATCTCTGGGGCACTTTCAATTGATGCGTGCTGGCTACATGAGACCACTTGTGCGATGAACACCATAGACCCTAGGTGATTCCAGCCTATGCTTTCAGAATAGTGTTTCACAAATTTGCCGCATCACAGTAAACATCTGAGACACTTGTCAAATTACAAATTCCCAGGTCACCTCCTAGAAAAATTGATTCAGGAGATCACAGAGTGAAGTGGGGTGGAGATCCAGTGGGATGAGATCTCTTTGTTTTGAACAAGCACCTCAGGAAATCCTTAGGACCAGCAAGTTTAGAAGACCTTCTCTTCACATAGGCTAATATGCCAAATGCCCAGATTGACTGGATTTCTCCACATGTTGATTTCATTTCCTGGGATTTGATAAATGATCACATCGTGTTACCCTGTTCATTACATATATTAATTCCATAGACATTTATAACTTTCTCCTTCAGTTTTTATTTGGTAGGGGTAGAAATCTTTTTTAGTCTTTCTTCCCTGGAAAAATACTTCCTTTATGGGACCATTTTAGTTTCCTTTTACCTAAGCATTTGGCATGTGTTAACATTGAAGGCCAAGATTTCACGATGTTTTCCAGGTATCTATTTATCATCGTGTCCGAGAGGGCCAGAGCAAGGCTTCACCCTTCTCCCAGCACTTTCAGGTTTTCCCTCTCCATTTCTTATTCCAATCTTGTAACTACACAGAGCAGCTTCCTTAACACCGTGAACTCCACAGGCCTTCTTCCCCTGCTTTCTGGGATACAAAATCCAATGCATTCAACTAACTCCTACGTCATTTGCTACTGGCATGATGAAATTATATCTTGAAGAAAATTCACCGGATTCTGTCAATTTAATGTGTCACCCAATTAGACTATAAATTTTGTATTTCTAGCAGCAAGCGTAATGCTTGGCATGTGGTCCATGTTCAGTGTGTATCAATAGAAAGAAACAAAGAGCATTTCTTTGTTACACTTTCTAATGACCTCAGCATTTAAGTACTTCTCTGGATGGAGAAACATGCAGGGGCATATCTGGTAGGCACATGCTTGTAGAGAAAGCTCTTGAACTTTGGAAAAACTGGAAGCTCAGATCCTCGAGACTTGTAAGTTTATTTTTTTCATGACTGTTCCCAAATGCCGATGTTCAGTTCCCAGTTTTATATCAAATCATGTTCATAAGAGAACGTCTCTTGTCTTGACCCTGTTGGTAGTTGCCATTTGGACACCCTAGTGTCCATTACCTATGATCTGCAGGGTGTGCAGATACCACATAACCCCAATTCTAGTCTCTTTGGAAACCCATTTTTGTACCCAGGAAAATATTCTATTTGCTTCTTTTTTTAGCCTTCAAATATCTCTCCTTGATAAAATAACTGGTTTCAAAAACAAAATTCTTAAGTTCACTAATAGTCACTTGGATATGAATCATACCAATAGAACATATTTTGGTGGACTGGAATGGGAAGAAAGGATATAAAAATACCTGGACTGGGACTCAACCGAAATTATTATGGAACCATGTCTTATAAATAAATACTTTCAGAATGTGCATGAAGACATCTATTAAGAGCATATGTCTTATAAAGGCCCCTGAGGCCTTGTCTGATCTGAGCTTGCTGTTTCTCCGAGCACATAGTCTCCGAACATCTTCCCTCACCCGCCTGGCCCCGCACATAGATCTCTGTGCTGTTTCCTGTTCACTCAGCCTGGATTCCTGGTCGACCTCCGCTCCTTCTGTCTCTGCTCACACATCACCTTTTCAGTGACTTATTATTTGGCCTCTTCATGTAATCTCTCCCCCATCCTCTCAGGAGCTATGCACTTCCCTCTTAGGCTTTATCATTTTTTTGCTAGAGCGCTCAACACCTTGTGGCACACTCTACATTTTCCTAAGTGTTGTTTTGTTGGTCTGTCTCCACTAGACAGTAAACCTCTTGCAGGCCGAGGTTTGTCTATCTCGATCACAGCTCTATCCTTAGCACTTAGTCCAGTGTCTGGAATTGCCTAGGAGGCCACGCAATATCTAATGATTGATATTGATTTTAATGTCTCATGTACGGTGCTTGTAAACCCCACATTATTATGAAATACAGGCTAGAACTTGCCGTGAAAGAAAAAGTAATAGAATTATCTCCTAAACGACTGGGGTTTTGATACTTTTATTATTGAGATTTAAAAAATCTTTTACGCCACATTTCAATTTAGGGCTACTAAAATCTTTTGGATTGGGAAAATATTCATCACAACTTATTATAATAGGTAGCATCAATGTAGATGTCCCACAATACATATACCCATTCATTGTATTTTGATAGGATCACAAAATCTCTCATAGAAAATGATGTACAGGTAGCCAGCACACTTCCTCCCATATACTTCAAATTGTCTCTAGATTACTTGAAATACCTAATATAGTATGCATGATATATAAATAGTTGTCATACTGTAATTGTGGAGGGAAAGATGACATGGAATAAAAGTGTGCTTGTTTGGTACAGATACAATGTTTTTTTCTAAATATATTCAGTGCAGAATCTGTGGGTGAGAGGTTCACCTACATTACTATAGAAACAAATCCTTCTGCCATATATTCTTAAATATCACATAAAAAAGATATAAACACACACAAATATGATTTCAACTTTGTTGCAGAGGACTGGAAAGAGCTAGGAAGAAACACGTTAAAATAGTAATAATTCCAGAAAGCAGATAGTTAAAGTAAATTGCCTGTGGTCACATAGCTGCCAGGGGAGGAGGGGAGTAGGGTCTGGGATGATCCACTCCAACCACAGCTGCTGCTGCTTCCTCTTCCTCCTCTTCTTCCACCTCTGTTTGTGGTTCTGGGAGAGGAAGTCAGGACCTTTGCAAAAGTCTGCATCTGATCCATATTTTGGGTTTTCATTCCCAGACAGGGTCTTGCCAAGTCACTGAGTTGCCCAGGCTGGGCTCAAGCTTGTGACATGCCTTAGCCTCCCAGAGTGCTAGGATGACAGGCCTGTGCCACCAGGCCTGGCTCAACTGTAGCATCTTCTATACAGTCCCAGCCCCTTCTGCCTGTCCTTGGCTGTCTCACCGGCATGGCTGCCTCTAACTTGAGAGCCCCTCCTGTGTCTCTGGGGCTGGGCCTCTGTCTTTCTAGAACACAGCACCTGTGCCAGCCCACTGCATAGATGTGGATGTGAATTATTGCCCAGTAGAACTTTAGGTCTTGTATGTCTTCTGCTCAGGATAAAAATTTATATCTCAGCAGACATAAATCAGTTTTACCAGGAAAATAATATTGAATAGTAATACTCTGTAGTGTTTTCTGTAATGATGATGAAAGAAACCTACAAGTATTAGATCAATTTTTTTTCAGTATAGAACTGATATTGAACAGTGTGCAAAGAATTTAGCTAAAAAATAGATGTACTAGTAGGCCCAATTGACCCATCGTTAAGTATACTAATTAATACCTTGGGCAACTGTTAGATGATGGCGTCAGGTTGTCCGAGGACAAACTCAGATAAAACATCTTTTAAGGAATCGTCAGAGGTAAAGCGTCTGTGGATATTTAACCTAAGAAGTGCCCGTAAACACAGCCTGAGACTAGAGTGTGTAATCTTAGGGAAGTTGCTTACAAATGGTCACCATTTGTTCCTTAAGCAGCTATCACTGTACCCAAGATGCCCTGTTTATAAACAGTGGTCCAGGAGGCAAGGGAGCAAAGCAAGCGACGTGATGGATCACCCGCAGCAGGCCGCCCAGCCTGCTGCCCTCCCCGGCTCTAATTAAAAGACGACTAAGTCAGGGGCTAAGGCAAGGATGACAATAGGGCAACAGTCCCCAAAATAGCAGCAAAGGAAAATGGAAGCCTTTGAGTGATTGCGTGATGTCTGGATTAATGGCCAGGAAATGAGCGATTATTGCATACTTACAGCTAGGCTGTGTTATAAAGCTTGTGGCGTGCCCAAAGCCATATTACTTGAACTTGGAGAAATTTAAGAGAGGAGGATGTTCAGTTATTGCTTGGCTGGATAGAATGCATATCCAAGCAGTGCTTAAACTAAAGGGAAGAACACTTTCTGTTCTGCTGCTTTAGTATCGACATTTCTAAAATAAGCATGATCTTAGGAAACTCATTTTGGAGACACATGTAGTCTCTAGCCAGTTGTTGACTTAGGGAAACAGCTTTTATTGCCACTGTGTCTGTTCCTGACTTATAATAATAATATAGTTTGTATTTAAATAGCTGTTTTTCTATGGAAGCAAAGCTTCCAACAACCCCCACCCCTTTTAATATATTCTCACAGCGTTTCAATTTGGCAAGTCAGTGACAAGCATCCTTATTTTTCAGTGGCTGATTAGTTCAGTAGGTTAAAGCATCACACAAAAGAGGCCAAGGTCCAGCATTTGATTCCCCGGCGAGGGTGAGCTCCCTTAGGCTGCCCGCCTAACCTGGGTCGCCATCTTGTAATGGCGTCCATTCATCATGGACAGAAATGGGAGAAAGGGTGAGGGCGGATTAGAGCAAATCCATCAATACTTCTGGAGACCCAGCTGATGATGCCACCCTCCTAGAGTGGGCGGGAGAGGACAGGGACTGCTTCATGCACACAACAGCATGATGTGCAGATGGGGAAACTGAGGTATGGGCCCCTTAGGTCACTGGATGTTTTTAATAGATACTTTTAATAAACTATAAATCTGTGTACATTTTTTCCTGTTTTTCAGTCAGTTTGAATGTTTTAAACACAAATGTAAAAACAGTGGCCACTGTCTAGACTCTATATCACATAAGGGTACCTAATTATTTCCTAAAGATTGTTCTAAAAACAATCTTCTCAGATTTAATGGTTCCTAAACCGAGGTCAACTAAAACTTTCCTCACATATATTTTCCTTCAGAGAATAGCCTACCTTAGAAGAACCTATTGGGAATAAAGAAGAGAACACACAGCTAGAAATTAAGAAAGAGAGAGAGATAGGAAAAGAGAGAGAGGGAAAACACAACACTGACTCTAATGATTTTGGCTAAGATAGGTGATGTTATATTTGTCTTGGTTTAACTTCTGCTGGAAAGTTATTCTTAGCATGGCTGACCTTCTTTTTGTAAATTTCTTTTATCTTGGCTACTGTTGCGTCTTTCCTTTTTTCCTAGTTATTTATTTATTTTCACTCCAACTGGAGGGGGTTCTTCCAAGAAGCCCTGTGCCCGGAGTCCTGTACACTACGCCATTAGGCGCTAGCGAGGTCCCTGGTGGTGGCTGAGGGACCCAACAAATGTCTTAAGGATTCTAAGACCGTAGTCCAAGTAGATGGACAGGCTCCATGACCATGAGAAACCTATCCCACACGCCTTACGTCATTGGTTTGAAGTGATTCTCTCCTTGTATGCCTTTTCTGAGCCTCAGCGAGCTGAAGAGGAAAAGAAGCCAAGGTCTGCAAATGCTATTTCTGCGCTTCTCTGATGGGAGCCATTTTGGCTGCGTGTTCCAGTGTGCAGTCTCTGCAGATATTCGAAGCGGGCTCTTCTCCGTGTAGGCAGGTTTCCAGCTACTCTCTGCCTGGTTTCCTACTTAAAACCGGCCCGGAGCCACCTCTTGCCACTTAGGCTACTAGCATGAGTCATCCTCGTTTAGTTAATGTTTGTAAAACACTGAGAACAGGGCACTCAAAGTAAGTGGCATGCAAGCGCTGTGCGACAAAGCGCTTTCCCTCAGCACCCCCTCTACCCTGCTTTGCTGTAGCATTGTTCTTCTGAGTAGTGAAGGGGTGCGGCTGGGTGCTTGGGTACCCGAACCAAGAAACCAAACTCCAGCTGCCTGCAGCTCCCGGTCCCAACACAGGCACAACTAAAGGGTTAGTGCAGGCCCTAATACGACTGCGATGTAATGTGAACTTCACGTTACAAGTGACCCCGAGCCCGCAGCCAGGCCCGGGTCCGGGTCTAGAATCCTGCCGTTCATGGGAGTTGTCACGTGTGTCCGGGGTAAGTGGGTATGTGGCCCTGTGAAGTACAACACTGAACCAGAGTCTCTCTTGATTAAAATGTGTTTTGTCCTTGAACCTTGACAGCCAGTTCTAGGATAAAATAGAGAAGCTCTAGAAAAAAAAATCTATTAGAGCGAAGAAGACAAAGAAGAAAGAGAACCGTTTTTGGAGAACGGAGAGAGCCGAGTCCCTTTCGCGTAGTAGCAGCAGGCACTCATTATAGTTAAAGGCTACAGACATGCGCAGTGTGGACTGAGACGCGCGCACGCCTCCAGGGAGCAGCCAGGCCCTGCGGGACCAAGTTCCCTTCAGAGCCTGCTCGGACCATCTCGGAACTCTCCATCTTCTAGACTGCTTCTGCTTTTGCAAGCACTGCCACCGGAGGTAAAGTAAATACGTTTCTCTTCCTCCATTTCACCGTCACTTCCGTCCACGTGTGATGGCTGCCTATGGCGTACATAAGGAATCCACCGTGTGTAGTTTCAAAGACATTTTGAAATGGTGCACATTTTTCAGTACAATTTCTGAATTCTGAAAGATGTAGATGGTTTTCCAAATAGCCACAGGCCTTGGGCTCTGTTTATTTTAATTATCAGAACCATAGCACCTGCTCGACGATTACCCGCAAGAGAGGCTTAATAGATATTTATTGCACACAGTTGCTGAATGTATGGGCAATTGTACCATCTGCTGTATTCTCTGATAAAAAGGATTCTGGGCTGATTTTTTTCTCTCTCCATTAGGTTTAGGTGCATAGAAGAGGTTGATAATTTTTAGTTTAGAAAACACTCTCATAGTCGGTCAGCTTTTATGGTCTGCTTCTTTCTTTATACAGAGTAAGTGGTATGTAAGGTGAACCCACTACCCAACACAGAAGCTCGGGCCTTACGAGTTTCCTACGTGTCGCTCCCCATCTCACTTCCCTGGCTCCTGATCTGAGGAAAGCATCATCCGGGTCCTATGCTGAGCTAGCATCTCAGACATTTCTCCTCGGATCGGCGTGGGAAAGAAAAAAAATCGTCTCTGTGTTCCAAGCAGCTGGCCCAGGAGTTTCTGATATGAATCCTCTTGTAAGTTGGACACAATCTACGTTTTATCCAGTAGAGCGTCTGACGTGATCCAATCTGTTTTGGCATAGAGGCCTTCGCAGGACTAATAAAAAGAAATGGAGGCGGGGAGGAATTTCTTTGCCTTTTGAGGGTGACTGTGCAACAAAAGCATAACCTACTTTTAAATGTAGAACTAAAGCACGTGGTATTAACCTACTTTTTAAAACAATAATTTTATTGTGGTAAAAACCCTCATATGACATAAAATTTAACTTTTTTTGGTAAATACATGAATTCCAAATTCTTTTTTCTTTTTTTCCCATTTGATTGACATGTATAAATACAGTACATAAAGTTTACATTGATTTTTGAGTATTTTGTGCATATACATGTCATGGCAAAATTACAAATCCTTCCCCTCTCCCTTTTTGACCCTCCCAATCCCTCTCCCTCCCCTCTAGTTCCCCTTATTCCCCACAATAAGTTCTATGAAATAACTGTGATCTGGGTTTATCATGTCAGAGAAACAATCTGATATTTCACCTTCTGCTTCTGACTCACTTCACTAAGCATGAAGGTCTCAAGTTGCATTCACTTACCTATTAAAAGCCTCCAACCTTTCTTTATAGATGAGTAGTATTCCACTGTGTATAAATACCACAATTTATGTATCCGTTGGTCTGCTGGTGGATATTTTGGTGTCTTCCACATTTTAGCTATTGTTGGTTGTGCTGCTATGAGCATGGGTATACATGTATCTCTGTTATGTGTTGTTTTTAACTCTTTTGGGGAATATTCCCAGGAGAGGTATTGCTGGATCGAAGAGAACATTTATTTCCAATCTTTTGCGAAACTTCCATACTATGCTTTCCATAGTGGTTGTACGAGTTTACATCCCCACCAGCAGTGCAGGAGGGTTCCTTTTTCCCACAGCCTTGCCAGCACTGATTGCTATTTGTGTTCTTGATATGCGCCATTCTTTCTGGAGTTAAATGGTACCCTAGTGATGTTTTGATTTGCATTTCTCTAATAGCTAAGGATGTTGAACATCTTTTCACGTATTTATTGGCCATTTGAACTTTTTCATCTGAGAACTTCATTTCTCGTGCCCATTTTTCAATCAGATCTTTGATTTTGAGGGGCTTTCTTTATGAATTCCAAATTCTGTAACACATTAGAACCATGGGATCTGGGAAATTAGTGAGCATCTGTGTCCACCCCCTTTTCAGAGGTTCACCTCTTTCTTATCTGACCTTGGACTCTAGAATTAGATCATCAGAACTGATATCCATTTTTAGGCAAAGGTGGTCAAAATCTTTCATGAAGAGAAGTTTTCTGATCTATTTGGTCCCTTGTCCTTCAGTTGCTTTTAGTTCTTTACAAGTTTCTTCTGGTGACTTCCGCATCCCTGTAATGAAGGCCTTGGTTCTCTCTCTGGTCAGCATTTTTACTCAACACTCAGTGACCATCCACCACATCAGAGGACTCTGCTCTCTTGTACCTCTCTTCGGTCTGTCTCCAACATTTCTGCTCAAATCAGTATTTGAGAGTTTATGATTTTGGCTTATCAGTATTGCTTCCTGAGGCAAGCAGTGTTCCAAGATGGCCTTTCCTGAAACCATGAAGCTTTTCATTTGACTTAGTTACTCACTCCCCCCATTGTCTTTGGGTTTGTTTTCTTTGTACCCATCAACATCTTTCCAAGCCCTCCAGTCCTTGCTCAGTACCATTGCCCTTGTGGTCACCCATCTGACGCATCAGGTTCTCCTGCCCCACCTCTCAAACCTCTTGCCCTTTTCTCTCCTGGCCCCAGCCTGCTTGTTTCATTGGGATCAGATTGCTTTGGAGGCCCACAGCCTGGGGATTTCCATTGCTTCTCTCCAAGCACTGATCCTCCATTTTTTTTTTGAAGCACCTATCTCCTTCTGTCTTGTTTTTGTGTGGTGTTTATGTGGGGGAAAAGGGGGATTGCTGAGGTAAAAAAAATGGCAAGGGTAGTAATTATTTTTATATTCTGTACCTCTTAAAGTAACTATTCTGTCTTCATGTTGAAATGATAGCTTGCTTACAGGACTATAAATTAAAAATGATCTCCATTGCTCTGTTGTCCTGTAGGCTCCAACGTCACTTTTGAGAAGTCCAGTGCTTTCTTATTCCTGGTCATTCGTCTATACCCAGGCTTGAGACCTCCTGTTTGAAAGTTATTAGGATTTAGTTTTTATCTTCACTGTTCTAAAATTTCCTGGTGTGGACATTTTTCATTAATTATACTAAGCTCTGAAATTAAATTAAATTCTTCAAATTTATACAGTTCTGTTCTGGGATTCTTTCTTATATTATTTATTTGCTAATTTTTTCTCAACCATTTTCTCTTTTCTTTTTGTCAGTTCCATTTATGAGCTCTTCAATACTTCCTTGGAATTGAAATTCTAATTTTGCTATATTGTTTTTTCATTGTCTATTTCCTTAAGAAAAATTTTAATATTTTTTATTATAATTTTACTTTTAGCTATTTTATTTTTCTTTTCTAAGAAATTTTCCTCTTATTTGTTTGTTCTCTTTATAGCTTCTTTTTTCATAGCTGCAATACTTTCTCTTATCATGCTGGGGATATTAATTGTAGCATTTGTAGTTTTTTCAACAACTATCTGTATTGTTTCTCTTACAACTGACATCCTTTCTTCCTTCCACTAAAATTATTGGTTGAAATTTCTATTTCGTATTTTGAAGAATTTCCTTAAATATCTGGTATGCCTTAGCATTAAGCTTGTAATTATGATCAAAGCCATATTATAAATTATCTGTAGCATAATATTTTTAAAACCGAGTTTTCATTTTCCTAATATTTTTAGTAAAATATTAAAATAACACAGGGGAAGTAAAGTTCTCTTGGGATTCTGTATCTTCAAGATAACTACTTTAAAAAAGTAACCACTATTTTAAAAATTGGCATGTTTTTATTTTATAAACACACACTGACACAAATGGAATCATAACACATAATGCTCAAAATCTTCCATTTCCTTTATCCCCAGTCAATTAATATCTTCTCATGCCAGCACACAGTGAGTTTTTAGAATGGCTGGGATATTTATTTATCTGCTCATCTGTTGTTGGAAACATACAGATTCTCATGTGTGGCAACACAAAGTACTATGATGCTGGTATTGTGCACACGTTTGGTTCACTTGTCTGATTACTCCTGTAGGGAGAAACTCTTAAAAGAAAAATTGCTGTATATGAAGTGTGTAGTTAAGATTGGTAGCACTATCTGTAAAGGAACTTGTTAACTGATGAGGATCACTGTACAGTGATCAGATCGTGAGCCTTCTCTTTCATTGGCAGGTCTCCACATCTAAGTAGCTATGGTTCTGTTCCTTGGGGCTCTCCACCAAGGTTTGATCCCTTATTAAGAGTGTTTAAGTAACACTTCTGCATTCAGAAGAAAGGTGGATGAAGAGCATCTGTATAATATAAAGACAAGCAGTGAATCTCAACTTTCCGTTGCTCTGTGCTGGGCCACTCGCCTCTGAGTCTGTTCTGTTGCTCTAGGGAACATCCTGGTCTTGCAGATACAAGTCAGGATCCAGGATGGCTGTGCAGGAGAACAACTGCTCCGGTGTAGATTTCAACCAAACCTTTTGGATTTACTTCATCTTCGCTCCCCACGTCTCATTACCGGGTTCTTTCCATTTCTCAGGCCTTCCTGGCTTTCGGATTTTTGCCGACTGGTTTCTTCTCAATATGTCTCTCTGCAGGTCCTGAGCTTTTAGCATTCTTTTAGCTGTCTCACTTCCCCTTCCACCTGCTCTCCCGGCGTATGCATCGGGACACTTCAAGGATGAAGCTTCTGTTCCTGTTTCTTGTTTTTCTAATTATTTTAGAGAAATGAGCCTGAGAAATAAAGGGTCAATCTATAATAGCTCAAAGCCAGGACACTTAATTATTTCAATGTGTCATATAATTATTAACTAAGTCAATTTTTAACATGAAATTAAGCACAGGTATAATTATTTAAATACACATTGAGTTCGTATCATATACTCATATGTCATTTAATATTTTTTCAGATAAGGGAAATATAATAAGGGTCTCCAGGTGATATGCTAAGGAAGTTTATAACTGAGGAACCTGCCGAAGGTGTGGTCACATGACTGGGGAGAAGGATTGAGAAAAGAGGTGAGTTGCTCAAGCAAATTCATCATATTAATAGTTATTAGTTTTCTTTGAGTCTTGGAAGAGTTTACTAGAAAATTTACCTTTAAAAGATCGATCGATCTGAAGAAAATGTGATTTTTTTGTGACACTGGGGATTAAATACAGGGTATTTACACTGACCTGCATCCCCAGGCTTTCTAATTTTATTTTATTTTATTTTATTTTTGAAGACAGGGTATCATTATGTAGCTCAATTACAGAGGTTAGGCTTGAATGTGCAATCCTTTCTCAGCCTCTCAGGATTATAGGCATCCACCACCACCACACCCAGCAAGGAATGTAAATTTTTAAAAATTCAAAAACTGTTTAAAAACAGCATCCATTGGCAGTGATCACTGGAATCTTTTAATGTAAACGCATGCTTTTGGAGCGTTGAGGTTTTTCCTTGCTTTGAAATGTTAAGTTACCCAGATCTTTTAAAATAAATTTTCCAAATTCTTAAGTGGTAGCTTGTGTTCATCGTTTTTCCTTTGAACATCCTGAAACCTGGAAACAGAATCTGTATTTCTCAGAGACCAGCCCTCCCCTTGCTAAATAACCATTCAGGCAACATACACTCAAAAGAGGAAACACACTCAACAAAAGAAAGTTGGACTTGATATCCTGTTTGCACAGAGACAAAAATAACTCTTTAAAAAGCAGATCAAAACGGATAATAAAAATTATTCACTTTGATGTATTTCTTTTTCCCCTGCATGATATATATAATCTGCACCCCCATATTAAGTGGGGCATCAGATGCAACACAATCACGTCAAAATTGCTCTGTTTTAAACAATACAAATACACAGGTTTTATAGTGAGAATTGATAGTAAAGATTAGCACAGGCCCTAGTTGTTTGATATATTTTTTTTAAGCTGAGGATTGAACTCATGGCCTATGCACTGAACTATATCCACAGCCTAGGCTGAGTTCAAACTTGTAATTCTCCTGCCTCAGGCTCCCGCAGCTCTGGAATGACAGTCATAGTGCATCCTGCCAGGACTTTTTTTTTTTTTCCAGCAAAAGAAAAGAAGCAGATGCAAGAACAGAAAATTCAGCTGAGCAGAGCTACTGTTGGTCAGGTTCATGGTTGTGGGGCGGGGCCCACAGCACTTCACCCCTGCCGCTTTCCTAAACAGAGAGGACAACCTCCGAGTTTTCTTCTCCCTCAGCTCACAGCCATTCTGAAGTGTGTCCCAGGCGATACTTAGTGTTTGTAGACGCTGTCTCTGGATTTGCATGAGTGAGAACCCCTGCAAAGTACATTTATTTATCTAGGGGATATGTATGTACTAACACACTTTATGTGATATATACATTACAGACCAAACAGAAAAAAAAAAAAAACAGTACACACAAATAAAAATCTTCAAATTTCTACCTGTATCCCAGTGTATCCTTCCTAGTTTGAGGGTCACTGGTCTAAAATCAAGGACACCACTTCATCTACAAAAATGAAAGGTTTTGGGATTTGCCTCGACAAGTCTGGAGAAGTGAACGCAAGTTGTCTTTTTTCTTTCTCAACGCCTATCTGAACCTGAGTTATAGGTCATCTTTCACCAATGGAAAAGTCCCTTAACTGGATACTGGTAGGAAACACAGCTCCCAGAAATATATTTTGTCCTCATAAGATTTGAAAATAACCTGCTGACTGTTTTTATGTTCTCAACATCCAGAATCAGAATGAAATTTTCAGATTAGCTGCTGAACTCCCTTCCCCCCCACCCCCCCCCTCCCCTTTGCAAGGGGATGTGCTTTAATTCAAAAGGAAACTTTTCAGGCCATTAACCTTCAATACAGTTTAATGCCTTTGGGCTGTGGGGCTTGAAATCATAGAGATGCCTGAATAAATGTTTTAAAATAAAATCTGGGAAACAAAGTACGTTCTTTTGCTTTGCTGCAAATTTATTTTTCATTTTGCAATTGTCTCCCTTGCTTAAATAAAAAATCTTGTTCTTGTCCAGGCTGCAAACGCCCTAGTGGACAGCCAAACCCTGGTGAGAAGTGGACGGGCCAAGTCTGCCAAAGTTTGGCTTGTCACCGAGGGAGGAGGGCATTGACCCCTGTCTCTTCCTGCTTGTACTTTTAAAATATTCCCAAATGGCCAGTTTGCATTCTAGGACATAGTAACTCTTTTGCAGAATGAATAATATTTTCTTAAGCACTTTCAAGTTGTCATTTACAGCCTATTTTGAAAATGATTTAATGAGTAAAAATATGCTGTTTATAAGTCCCTAAGTGCATATTTCTTAGAATGGCTGGAAGAGTAGCTTTGTTTACACACATTCACTACAACGGCCAATGGGGATGTTATAGCAGTCACAAATTCCTTAAAATGATGCTTGGGGAAAAGTTTTCTCTGCCTGGTCATCTTTTTTAGGATCAAATCCTTTTATCACAGCTGATCCAGTTAGTCATTATTATTATTATTATTATTATTATTATTATTATTATTTGTACTGAGTCTAGAGCCAATGGCCTTTAACATTGAGCATATATCCTCTGCTCACTTTTTCGTTTTGATTACAGACAGAGTCTCTCTAAGTTGCCAAGTTGCCCAGGCTGGGCTTGAACTTGCAGTCTTCCCGTCTCAGTCTCTCCAAGAGCTGGGATTATAGTTGCAAACAGATTCATTTCAATCTGTACAGACCTTCAGTCCAACTTTTCAAGTGGTAGAACTAAGGCTTATACACATACCAATGACTTGCTTCAATGTAAGCCAAGGGTAATCAGGCACACAAATCATTCTTTCAGAAGTTAGCCAAGGTGCTACTTATAACCAACAGCAAAATCTTCATAGTCAGATGAGCTCTGGAAAATAAGAGAAGAATCGGGCTCTTGCCTCTATGTCGGAGAAAGGATTTGCTAAGCAAATTAATGAATTGCAGAGGAATGTTAATGTATATTTCTTTTTTAAGTCTGGGGAAGCAGCCAGTCATGTGTAATTGGCATGCTAATTATAAATTATTTCACTATTTGCTACCCAGATCCTTAAATAATCTCTTATTAAGTAGTGCCTTGCTCGCTGTGAATTATTGTGTGATTTAAGAAAATACAACCACAGTGATTTTGCATATTTCCTAATTCAGATTAGGCTGATTTGGTTATTGGTACATATTATTTGTCATCTTCCATGTAGCCAAAAGTGCCAGTCTGAAATGTCCTGAATTGAAAAAACAATTAGTTTTACTTATGAGCCTGCTGTTACCTAATATGTCTGGGTTCTGAATGTTTTTATTCTATTATATTAACAATCATTCTAATTTTAGGTAAGAAATTGCTTTTCAAAAAAATCATGTTCCACCAAGAAAATGTTCTTAAACATAGTATCTCCATGAGCCAGTTCATTAGGAGCAACACAGGCTGAGATGAAATTTAACTGAAAACTAAGTAACCTTGCAAGACTGAACCATACCAAAAAATTAAATGACTGTATTAACATTTTATTTTCTTTTTAGTTGGACTTTCTAGGGATAATCCAAATCATTTCGATAAGCTTTACAAGAAAGCCCTTTGTTTTCATCAGCATGGTGTGTTGAGGATTCAGGATTATCTGTCATTCTGGTAAAATGCAAGAGATCAGTATTTCTCAGTGAAAAGGAGAATCCAGTGATACTGTCTTTTATCGTGATATTCCCAAATAAAAATGGAAAAATACATATAAATCCCACAAACAAAAAAAGTCACTGTTTGACTTGTTTTAACAAAATTTCTGGCTCAAATTAATTCAAGTTCGATACACATCACCCAAGACTATCTAGAGAAATTCAGAAGCTCGCTGTACAGGCCAATCAGGCGAGAATCTGAGTTCTTCTGAAGAACCACAACTTTAAATTGTTAAATGTTTAAAGTGAGAAAACTCATCTTAAAATATTTTTTATGGAGAAGTTGAAGCCAAACTAGAAAAAAATCCAGGGCGTCTTCTCAGCCGAGAATGACGTTCAATTGACTTGGAAGTGGGAGTTATTGTGATTCGTTTTCAAATAAGGGTGCCATTCTCTGGAGTTCTGCATCAAACCCTGTTCCATCGCCACCTGGAGAAGCAGTTATTTTCACCCAGCAAAAAAATTTCCTGTGCAGTGGTAATAATACAATGAAATTTTATCAGGCACCTCGGTAATGTATAGTCATCAATGAATCTAACAAGGATATACTCTATGAGAAAATCAATAAAAGAAAATGATTATGTTGTTGACTGGAGCCAGCATCCAGCAATGAAAAATATAAAAGAAAATATCACTTTGTATTGGGCAGGGTTGCGGCGCACATAATGTGCCCGGATTGTCTCCTCAGAGTTATTAGGTATCTGGCGAAACAACAGGCAGCAAAGCGATAAAAATACTTCAGCCCTTTTTAAATGTCAAAAACAACCTTAAAGTCACTATTTCATCCCTAATCTATTGTTTGAATAAAGTGCAGCTTCCTGTCCCACCGAAATGTTTATGTGTTTAAGTTGAAATGTGCCGCTAGCCACTGTTTGGAGATACAAGTACACATGGGAAAAACTATTCAAATAGTGAGTTGAAAAAAAAAAAATCAGTGAAGGATTCTACCAGACAGACATCTGGAAAACATGAGAAATGAATTTTTAAACCTCAGAGCGCTGGGAATCTTGTACTTAGACACCGTCTGCCCATTGTTGTTGTTGGATACAAGAATGAATGCATACTTGGGAAAGAGCAATTTACGAACGTTCTAGAGAATCGAAGACACCTAATATTTTAAGGCATACTTAGCCTAATTATACGATCTTAAAATAATTTTCAGCACTGTTTCTTTGTAAGCCCATCACAGTTATATAATTTTTCGTCTTTGAAAAGTACATTAACTTGAAGTCTGTGAAGTTCGGAGATGACCAAGCGATTTGTGTCATTGAATCAGCGATGTGCGTTCACTTCTCACACGCTTAGCTGCTTCTACGATATGGACTGACTTTGATTCTGTTAATTCTATCAATTTTTATCCCTTTATTTAAAAATGTTTATAAACGGTATGCAAGGTACAATTTTATAGGCCATATTATTTTAAAGGCTAAAAATTAGTAACAGTGGCCCCTGATTGGCCCTCTTTTGAGTTCTCTTCAATAGAAATTGCTTTTACTTTTACAAACTTCAAACACAGAAACTCTAGTACTTGCGCTTTTTGTGAAAAAGAAAAACAGAAAGAAAAAATGCTAATTTAATAATGCTGTAAAAATAATGGTAATTTTTTCCCTTGTTTCAAGGGCCTGTGTTCTAGACTTCTCCTTCTTTCATGGCTGACCCACGTGACTGGAGGCCATTTCTCCCACTGTGCACGCCATTTTCCCTGGAAGTAATACGTCTCCTGCTTTGTTTCATTTACTCTTGTTCTGCTTTTTGCTGGGCTTTATCTCCGGATCGTGGAGAGAGGAGAGCAGTGTATTTTCTCTGGACAACAATCGAGCACATCAGGACACCTCCCCTTTGTTCGTTAGTGACCTCCCCTCCCCGCCCTATGACACCTGCTCTACCCTGGGCTGCTGGATCATGTCTAGAATCCTTCGAGTTACACCTATAGATTTCCTTTGTCTTCTCTGTGTTAGATCCTTGCTTCTGGGATCCTGTATCTTTTTTTTTTTTTCCTGTTCTTCCATTCTTTCCTATGATAAGCCTGTAGGTCAGTTAGCTTGCTAATAAAATAGACAGAGGAGAAATCCTTCCTCCCTCCCTCCCTTCCTTCTCTCCTTTCCTTCTTTCTTTCTCTTTTAAAATGATTTTACTTCATCTTTGCGCTTTGGTCAATAGTTTGGCAGAAAAGAGAATTCTAGCGTGTAGGTGATTTTCCTTCCGTATTTTGAAGGCACGAGTCCACTACTGTGTTGTTTCCTATTTTGCCTTCAGATTTCTTCTGCTTTCCCTTTTAGGTGTCTTCTCTCCACCACCAGAGTCTCCTAGGAGGATGACTTTTTATTTTCTCTAGAGATCTGAAATTTCACTATCCTGAGTTTGACGTCAGACTTTTCACTTATTGTGCCAAGTGCTTTGAAGAGTCCCCATCTGGAGGTCCTCGCCTTTTTCTTCTGAATGTTGTTTGCTCATGGTTTTGTTTCTTTGCTGATTTGATCCTCACTTCTTGCCCTATTATTCCTTTATAAAACGACTATTATTCAAGAGTCAGGTTTTCTACACAAATTATCTAAAATTTTCATCCTATTTATTTCATGTCAGTATACTTGTTCTATTTAATGTTTTACAATTTTTGTCAGCTTTATTTTTTAGCTGTTTTCATTACTATGATCATAATTTTAAGGAGGCCTTTACTATTCTTTGACTACTTTTTAAAAAAATACCATTTTTTGAGGATCTTGTTCATTTTTAAGGTCTTTTTTTGTGTTCCGACATTTTTTGTGGTACTGGGGATCAAGCCAAGGGTTGTTGTACTGAGCTACATCTTCAGACCATTTTAAGTTCTTTTGTTTCAAGACAGGGTCTCACCGACTTGCTAAGTTGCCCAGGCTGGCCTTGAATTTGTGATCTTCCTACGCCTCCCTGCCTCCCGAGTGCTGGTATTACAGACCTATGCCATGGGACAAGGGGCGAACTCCTACATTGTTTTCAAAGTTTTCTGACTTGGATCAGTTCTCTCCTTGTGTTTGTTAACTGTAATTGTCAGTTTTATCGGATTAAGAGGTATCTAGCAGGTTAGAAGAGCACACTTCTTCATGAGTACTGTGGGCCTTGGGGCGTGGCCTTGAGAAGAATGTCTTTTCTTTTCCCTTTGCTTGCTGGGGTTTCCCCTGTGGTCTGCTTTCTGCCAGTCACGAACTGAGCAGCTTTGCTTGCCACGCCCTCCCGTGATGATGCTTTTACATCCAAGACAGCTTACCGTGGACTAAGACCCCTGACATTGTGAACAAAAGTAAAACGGTCTTCCTTTGAGTTGAGTCTTGACTACTTGATTTCAGCAAATGGAAAGCTAATGCATTTCCTTCCTGCCATCTTTCTTTTTCTGTCTTTCATGTTAGCAGTGTTTCTTAAATGTCAGTGACTCCGATGTTTGCTAAGTCAAGCTCCACCACGTGTTTTGGGAGCCCAGTGCACGTGCCTGTATTTGTGCCCGACTGCCTGCCAGACTTTACTAGTAGGTGACTTAATGCTTTCATTTGAAGGAGTATCCAGCTCTTTCTATTTACTGGTATTTCCTTTAATATGGTTTGTTTTCCTCAGTGAGGAGGCCTGCCTGAGGCCCAGAAGCCAGAATCCCAATTTTTTTTTTTTTTTTTTTTGAATTTGACTGGAACAGGTTAGTGTTCTGGGTAGAGTCCTCTTTTTAGCTCTTTCAGTAAGAAAATCCTGTGATTTTCTCAGCTGTGACTTGTATTTTTGTGTCCAGAACTATCCAAATTTTATTGTCTAGAGAATACATTTCTAGAATGCTACCATTTTTAGGCATAGGGCATTGCCTAACCTAAGAAAATGTACTGCTCAACAGCATGAATTTCCCTCTAAGAGTATTTTTCACCCTTTCCAGTTCCCTGATTGTCTTAGTTACTTTTTTGTTGTGGTGACAGAAATACCCAACATCTACAAATTAAGGGAGGAAAAGTTTATTTAGCTCATGGTTTCAGAAGGTCTCACACAGTCCTTTCGTGGACAGCCAGCAATGGTGGAAACACGTGGTGGAGGTCAGCTGGAGGTAGCTGCCCACAGCATGAAAGACAGGAAGACAAGTGATGCAGGAAGGGTGGAGCTAGCACATACTCTTTCCAGGTCCTGTTTCAGTGAGTCACCCTTTCCACATTAAGTCTCAGTGACCTGTCCCTTTTGGGTTAAGCTCCAGTAATATATACTTCTGGGTGACATGCCCAGTAATGTGCCACACAACCATAATCCCTGATCTACTACATGCCCCTAACGTACCACACGTCTGTTGTTCACTCCTCCTGACCAGGCCCCACTTCACAACAGCACAAGATTCCATAGCTAGTCCGCCACATCCAAATATGTTAGACCTTTGGGGGGCGTTCCAGATCCAAACCACAAAACTGATATTCATCTTAGTTTTAAAGTATGTCTTTTTTCTATCCTTTCCTTTTCATGTTTACTCTAATTACTCTCACAGGATTTAAAACCTGGAAGCCTTGAGCAAAAATGGTCTCTGCTCCAAAATTCCTTACACACTGTTTTCATCACTTCTGTCCTAGAAATCCCCTTAAAGTTCCCTTACCTTGTGATCTGATTCTACTTTGCCTTGAACAAATTCATCTTTTTTTTTTATTTGAGGCTCAATACTAGTCACAACTCCCCGATGAAGCTTTGAGGCACTATTTATTTCTTCACTGGTTAGCTTTGGTTCCCTCCTTTTAGTTTCTCCAGTATTAATTGTCCAAGCCACACTTAAAGTTTCCACCAACTTGTGCTGTTCCATGCCTCGTGCCCTTCTCCAACTCATTAGTCTCACGGGAAGGAGTCTGTCACCTCCCAGGCACACTCCACCTCTTTTTACCTTACTTATTCCAGTTTTCTTTGACAGCAATTTAGTCCCTAGGCCAGATTCAAGCATCTCCTTAGCTACCTCTATCTGTGAATTTTCCCCATAAAATATAGATGATGTTTGTATGACTGCCTCTTCTGAAAGGAGGATATGCAAAGTTGAAAACAAATAGACTTTTGAATCCTTCCTAATAAGTGAGAAAAGCTCCTCCTTATTTTACATAATAAGTGCTAATTTCTATTTTGAACAAAAGATAGCTTTTTAAAAGGAGGTTGAGGGTTGGAGGCATAGCTCCGTGGCTAAGAGCAGTTGCCTAGCAAAGTTCGATTCCACAGCACCACATAGGCTGGACATAGTGACTTCTGACACACCTGTAGAAAACAAATGAATAAATAGAAAACAAAAGCTCACATCCCTAGGTCTGGCTCAAGAAAGGAGATTGAAGGATTATCCCAGTCTCATGTGAAAGCCATCATTCAGTAGAAATTAGGAAGTAAAGTCATCTAATTATACAGACACATGAATATCCATGTTTATAGCAGAACAATCCATAATAGCTAAATCCTGGAAACAACCCATATGTCCATCAAGAGAGGACTGGATAAAGATAATGTGGCATATATGCATAATGAAATACTATGCAGCCATAAAGATATGAAGTATTTGAAAAAATGGGGCCACTTGAGTTGATAATTCTCACTGAAATGTACCAGTAACAAAAGATTGGGTATCAACTGATATCTCTCCTATAAGATTGCCATAAATACATGAATCAAAAGTTTTAACATAAGAAAAGAGAAAGTGCTGAAAGTGCTAGAAAAGAGAAGAGACATTGAGAATGGGGTTGAGGAAGGGGAGAGAAAGTGAAGCAATAGTCAAACATGATATATACGGGCCTAAATTCCCACTCTGTGTGTATTCATATTTAAATTAAAAAACCAAGTGCTGAAACTACCAGTAAAATCTACATTTTAATGACTTGAAATGCAATTCTAGTTACTATTGGAAAGCGTTATTTTAACGCAAAAGCTTATATATTGTATGACAACAAGAAGTTTTCTAAACACCTCTAAACCCACCCTTCTAGAACATGTTGGCCCTGATAAAGTTTTGATGGTCCATCCCTGCTCCTGGCCTTCATCTCTCTACTTCGTCTTTTTTCCTTGGTCGATGCCTGTAATTTTGGCACTAATAACTGGATGTTTGAAAGCCAAGAAAATAACGAACAGTGCTAATATTCTCTGATAAATTTTCAGTCTTCCTAGAATACTCAACCTGGTAATTTATTCAGTTATTTCCAACTGTCCCCAACATCAAATCTCAGCAAACTATCAAATTGTCAGTACTTGGGGGAAGTGAGAAATTCAATCAAAAAATGTCAAAATCTTCTCTGGGAGGACGTGAGGTCTGAACTTGGGACCAAGGATGGCTTTCCAGTCGTGGTGGATGCTTGATGAAGGAACCACAGACTAGCAAGGTCCCTGATTGGTCAGGCCTGGACTTAATTCTGCCTACTTCTCCAGCCAGGCTTTGTGGTGTTTGTGGTGCTGAGCCAGACAATTGGGAGGTGCTGACTTGTCATTCCTTTCTCAGAAGCTCCCGGACAGCAACTCACAGGTTTGAGCTACCTGTGGCCTTAGTAAATCAACTCAGACTTTTACTTACCAAAGAATTGCCTGAGGTCTTGTAAACACGTAGGTTCCGACTGGCAGGTCTGTGGGCCTGGAGGTTCTGTTCTGCAGAAGCTCCAGATCGTGCCAATGCCGCTGTGCCAGGGAACATATCGGGAGTAGGAAGGAACTGGGACTCCTCAGATTCTGTTTTCATGTTGCCAAGGTGGTTTTAGAGGGCAGAGTTCTACAGTGATGCCCTGTGTCCTTTTGTCAGATTGCCTGTGTCTCTTACTGGTTATAACAGCTCAGGGGTTTATACTGTATTTTCAGATCCTAGGGTCTCATTGGGAACCTTTTTCTCGTGCTGGGGATGGATGTCTTAGCAGACAGGCATGTGCGCCTTGACTTCCCCAGGACAGTGGCTGATCGGTGCTCTAAGGAAGCCACGGGAAACATTCACAGCTCCTCTTGAGCAGTTGGGGTATTTCTAGTGACATCCATCTCTGAGTAATTGGATCTTTATTTTTTAAAGTGCTGCTCAGAAGTAGTTAGCTTTGAAGATATTCAAGGATCCCACTACTGGCCTGGGAGGCTACATGTGGCCCGCAGAACTCTCTGATTAATGGGGCTTTTCTCCTGTGTTCAGCAGGGAGTCACTTGCCAGATATTCAAACAGAAGAAATACGACTCTCAGTGGTGAGCAACATTCAGATGAGAAGGTGTGAAATGGGACCAAGAAAGGTAAGAGAAGAAAATCACATGTTCTTCACTGTGCCACACGGGGCCTTTGTCTCTGCAGATGGTGATGTCTTCTGTGGGTGGCAGAAATAAACACAGCTGTCTCAGTGCCCAGCACAGGGTGAGCAGAAGGCTCACAGAACTGCTCTTGCTGGCACTTCTGAAGGGTCAATTCAGTTTAAAACACAGATCAGATGGGGCTATCTCTTTTTATGATCTTTTCTTTTTTTCTCTCCCATGTGTTCGAATAGCTGTGTGTTTGAGTTGGAAGACATTTTATCTGAACTGCTATTTGTCTATTTTAATGAAATGAAATTTGAAATGAAGTGCCGATAAGTTTTGGCAATTAGCCAAAAGCAGATTTAGGAACTTTTAGATCACACCAGATAAGCAAATGGTGAACTGGTTTCCCATATCTTCTATTTAATGGTTCTCAAAGTGTGGGTGGGTTCCAGACCAGCAGAATCAGCCCACTATGGAACTGATTGTCCATTCTTGGGTTGGGGACATAGCTCCGTGAGTACAGTGAGTGCCCAGGAAGTGTGAAGTCCCACGTTTGATCCCCTAGCATCACATAATAGCTGGACATGGTGGCACACACCTGGAATCTCAGCACTTCGTCATGAATTTTAGGCCATCCTGGGTTACATATTGAGTTCAGGGACCATCCAGGACTACAGAGCTAGACCTTGTCTCACAAGAAGGAAAAAGGAAAGAAAAGAAAAGGAAAGAAAACAGAAATGTGTATTCTTAGGCTTTATTCTGGATCTACTACCTCAGGGATTCTAGGAGGGAAGGGCTTCTCCCCCACAAGACCTGCATTTTTATACCCACTTACTTTAGCCATTGTTGGAAGCGCCTAAACTGAAGACTCCACTCAATTTCCCAATTCCTACTTCTTAGGGCCTTGAACTATTTAATAGAAGGGATCTTTTGAAAACTTTTTATTTTGAAATAATTATAGATTCACAAGAAGTTGTAAAAAAACATCAAAGGAGATCTTGTATGCTTTCTCTGTTTTTTTTTTTTCCATGTCTGTTGCCCAATATCAAGCTAGGAAGTTGGTGCAGTCCTCAGAGTCAATTCAGGTTTCACCAGTTTTACATACAAACATTTGTGTGTGTGTGTGTGTGTGTGTGTGTGTGTGTGTGTGTGTGTGTGTGTGTGTGTAATTCTATCCAACTTTTTTCATATGAACCAAGTCTGTGTATTTATCATCCTAATCTAGACACCAAACTGCCCCACCAGCACCAGGCTCCCCCTTGACTCTTGGTAGCAACTCCCAAATCCTTTCCCTTAATTCCACCCCTCCACTGCCCACTGCTAACAATGTGATCTTCAACCCCATAATTTTGTTATTTCAATTATTATAACTTTATATTTGCTTTTTAAATGAACTCATACAGTGTGCAATCTTTAGAGATTGACTTTGGATTTTCATTGTCTGGAGATTCATCTAGGTTGTGGGATGATGGAGAACTTGTTTCTTTTTAATTCCCAGTGCTATTCCATGGCAAGGTCGGATTGCCATTTGCTTCACTGGTCATTCACTGAAGGACATTTGGACAGCTTCCAGGCTTGACCTTTATGATTAGGGGAGCTATCAACATTCACATACAAGTTTTTGTGTGAACATATGCTGTTTGTTCTCCTGGGATAAATGCTTAAAGACCACACTTACTAGACCATATGATGGCTCTGTGTTTATGATGGCTTTGCAAACTCTTTCCCAAGTGTTACCATTCTACATGCCAAACATCAGTAGCTGAAAAATCCAGTTTCCTGCCACCTTTCCCTGTTGACACTTTTTAAATTTTAGCTGTCTATTCTGATAGGGGTGTAGAGACACATTTTTGGCTTTTATCAGTAATTTGAAATTTCCTAATTGATAACGAAGTAGTACATCTTTTTATCTGCCATCTGTCAATTTTCTTGTTGAAATGATGAGGCATGCCTTTTGCCTTTTTCCCTTTGGAGTACTTGAATTATACTGTTGAGTTTTGAAAGCTCTTTGGATATGTGTCTTGCAAATATTTTCTCTCTGTGAGTAACTTTTCTTTTCATCCTCTTCATTGGGTCTTTTGCATAGAAGAAGTTCTAAACTGTGAGGCATTCCCTTAATATATAAAATTTTCCTTCTACAGATCATGCTTTTGGTGTCAAGTCTAGTTAATTCTTTTCTTAACTCTAGATCACATTGATTTCTCGTATTTTTAAAGAAGTTTTGAAGCTTTTTATTTCACATTTAAAACTGTGAGGTTTTTTTTTTTTTTTTTTGAGACAGAGTCTTGCTCTGAGTCCAGGCTGGCCTTGAACACACAGCAATCCTCCTGCCTCCATTTCCTGAGTGATGGGATTACAGGTGTGCACCTCCACATCCAGCTTACGTAATGCTGGAGAATTGAACCTAGGGCCTTGTGCTTGCTAGGCAAGTGCTCTAACCATTGCGCCACACCCCCAGCCCTCAAAATGTGATTCTTTCTGAAGTGACTATGTTGGATAAGAGCAGTTCCAGTAGATACCTCCATTTTGCTTTCAATCTTAGGGGTAATACATTAAGTATGATGTTAGCTGTAATTTTTTTTTTAGCAAATAGTCCTATCAAGTTGATAAAAATTCTTTCTTAATTTTACAGTTTGCTGAATTTTTGTCAAAATTAATGTCAAATAAATGTATGTCTTGCATCAGTTGATATGATCATATTATTTTTCTTCTTTAGCTGCTTGATTTATTGGATAGCATTCTTTGATTTTTTTTGAATATGGTACCAGCATTGCATGACTAGAATGAATCTCATTTGGTTATGTAGTATGTAACTCCTTCTATATATGGCTGGATTTAATTTGCTAAGCTTTTGTTGAGGATTATGTAAAAGTTCACGAGAGAAGTTCATTTACCCGTAGGTTTCTTTTTTTGTGCTCTTTGTCTTATTTTGATATTGAGATGACATTGCCCTTGGAAAATAAGGTGCTTCTTTCTTTTCTGTTTTCTGAAAATTTTGAAAATAAAATTAGTGTTAATTCTTTAAGTGCAAAGTAGAATTCTCTAATGAAACCATACAGGCCTAGGATATTTATTTGCTTATTTTAAAACTTAAAATAACAAGCTCAATTTCTTTAATAGTTAATAGGACTATTTAGGCTATTTATGTCATTTGGCTGACAGCTGATAGTGTGTTATTTTCTGGTCCATTTCTCCTCAGTTGTGAAATTTATGAGATTAAAGTTGTCTATGTCATTCTTTTATTATCATTTTAATGCCTGCAGGATCTGTGTTAACATCCTGTATTTTATTCTTGAGATTGGTGATTTGTGTCTTCTCTCTCTCTTTTTTTGGTGCACATTATTACCTTTTTTTCTTTTAAAGGAAAAACAATTCATTTTCTTTATTGTTTTCTATTTTCAACTTAACTGATCTCTTTTCTTCATCATTTCATTCCTCCAGATACTTTGGGTTCCATTTTGAGCTTTTTCTTCTCTTGACATAGGAACTTAGATTATTCTTTTGCAACTTTTGATTTCCTGATGTCAGCCTATGCTTCTCTCTCAGCCCTGTTCAGATGTATCCCATAAATCTATTATTTTGTATTTCCACTCTCCACTTAGTTCTATGAATTTTTAAAAATTCTTTTGAATTTTTCTTTCACCCATGAATTATTTGAAAGGTGCAGTTTCATCCCCAAGTGTTTGGAGATTTATCTGTTGCCAGTGTCTTTTTCAGTTTCTAGTTTGAGAACACATACAAATGATTTCAATCCCTTCAAATTTGTTGGAGTTTGTTTTATGACTTCATGTTTGTTCCCCAGTCACTTGAAAAGAGTGCATTTCTGCTCTTTCAATGGAGGTCTATAAATATCATTGAGATCTTGGTGGCTTATGATATTCTCCTATATTGTTGTAGATTTTTTTTTATTTAGTAGTTCTATCAATTCGTAAGAGGAATGTTGGGGTCCCTTGCCGTAATTTAGGTCATCTGCTTGTGAATTAGCTCCATTGGTTCTGATTATGCTGAAGTTTGTGAAGAAGCACTTTAACTACTTGTGACATTCATCGGCATGCAAGAATTACCTTGAATATGAGAAAAACTCAGTTCCATACTACTGGATACCTTCTGACTGTTAGATATATTTTTCTGTAGCTAATTCCAAATAGATCACCCCAGGGAAACTTTCAATAACTCCTTGTTGCCCCAATTATCTTAATTTGAAGAATGGCATCTTCTCTTAAATGTTGTGACCTACCACTCTCTAACATGGCATCTGTCTATCAAAAGAGACAAATCATAATATCCTGTACTCACACATGCCTTCCTTTCTTGGGACATTTTCCCCTCTATTTTGTATATGTTTAATTTTTATTTTACAACCCAAATAACACCTTCTCGTGAGGATTTTTCTTAAGTTTGAGTAACATATAATTAATTTCTCCCTTTTCTGAATCTCCGTGGCACTTTGTTCATCTTTCTTGTTTCCATTTTTTAAATGTTATCCTAGTTTGAACTTAAAATAAGTTAGTTTCCCCTGTTAAGCATACTGAAAGTAAAAGATTTTTCTTTCTTTTTGATATTTCTAATTTTTTGTATATATACATCATTTTTAAATTTTGGAATTTTATTTATTTTTGTATTACTTAAGACTTAGCATAGAACTTTCCATAGTCCACTTTTGATTTGGAGATAAGGTTTTGCCAAGTCACTAAGTTGCCTGGGCTGGGCTCAAATTTGTGATCCTCCTGCCTCTGTCTACCAGAGTGCTGAGATTACATGCTTGCACAATTTTTTAAGCTGATGCATAAAACATAAGAATTATGCATATTTCAGATTTTTAAAAATGAGAAGTTTATTAGTAATTTATGTTACTTTTGCAATGGGATTTACATATATTTTAAGCCCTCTTCATATCGAAGGTAACATTGTGAAATAGAGAGAAATGTAAATATTATAACCACTGCCTGTTATAATGCTAGTGTGTAAGTGTGTCTGATCTCTGTCACTGGCTTAGTTGCTTTTTCGTCACTGGTACACAGTACTTGACACCCACAACTTAAGGAAGAGGGGTTTATTGAACTCATAGTTTCAGAGGTGTCAGTCCATGCATGGTCGGCCAGCTTCACGGCAGAAGAGGCAATGGTGGAAAGACATGGCAGTGGAAATTTATTACTCATCCTGTGAAAGCCAGGAAGCAGGGAGAGAAGAGGGAGGCTAGAAAAAGCATTCACCCATCCAGGTCACACTCCCAGTGACCCATCCTTCCAACCAGGCCTCACCTCTTGACAAAGTTGTTCATGGATAAAGCCACAGATGACTATAGCACCCCCATAATCCATTCACCTTCTAAACACATGAGAATTTGGGGGGGTCACTTTCATCCAAAACCATCAAAACTATCTTTTACTTTTCTACTGCCGATTCAAGGGCCAGTACCAAGGATTGAGTCAGTGTTTCCCAACCCTTCCTCATTGTAAAGGTAGATAGAGCACTTGTTAAAATTCAGATTCCTTGGTCCATTCTAAAGCTCCAAGGAAGGGTCTAGGAATCTGTAAATTTGACAAACATCCCATAATATTCTAATAATCAGGCCATTGTCATCTAAGTGACAGTTTCGCACCTCCCCAACTCATGGTTCATTAGTCAAATTACTTGATGGCCAATTATATTGCAAACTACTTTCATAACATTTTAATTGAGGTGAAAATGTCTGTGATTGCTTGATTTTCTAAGTGAATGACCTTTCTATTGTGGTTTCATATATTTGTTAACCACACAATGGTTAGTTTCTTCAGTATGATCAAAAAGTGCTCTTTGTTATTCTCAACCCAGAACACTCTATTGGATATTATAGGAGAAGTAAAAGCCCCAAACCCAAATCAAACAAAGCAATAAAAACTAAAACAAAACAAAACACAATGACACTTTTTATAGTGTAAGATAGAAACACAGCAGAAAGCAATATGATATATTCTGACTGTGTTTTACAGTGAATTATATTATACTGAAGAACTGGTGTGAAAGTATTTTGGGAGCTTCTGGAAATGTACTACAGAATGTAATTGGTGTACTACAGTATGAAAAATCTAGCTATTATAATTGCTAACTATATGAAGTAAATTTTGTCCTAAGATTCTATACTGTGTACTGACGCTGGCATGCAACTTCTAGCTAGCAACTCTGTCATAAAACATAATGGCAATAGTACTATCTTGGCTTTAGAGTAAAAAAGAGCTTTTAAAAGTATCTCATTTAATTCTCTCATTTCATAGACAATAAAAATAATGAGTGCTTGTAAAATTACAGACACTTTTATAAATGCTTTAAAACACAGCATCATTTAATCTCACCACCTCTGAGTTATATTATTATTATTATTTACAGTTAAAGAAACAGAACAACACAAAAGTTAACTAGCTTGCCTAAAATCTCACAGCTAATGAGTGGTATATTTGAATCTAGGTAGTCTGAATCCAGACTACCTCCATAACTGTTAACTTCCACTAAGGAAATAAACCACAAATACCCTGAGGCAATCACTTCTCTACAAGAGGAAACACAACTCTTGGCTCCTGTCCATTTTCTTTTCATCTCACTAGGCTATATAAAAATACATCAGATCAATTGAATTTTTTTCTGGGCCTCTTATGGTGACCAGTTGGAGTATGTTGCATTTGTAGCTACAAGAAAGTAAATATTTCTACTAATGGCTCCTTCAAAACCTTCTCAATTTTGCCTTTATTGTCCTTTAGCAATACACAGGTAGATAGAAAACCTAATGTGACCTTTTGGTTAATGGAAATGGGAGAATGTTATGACTAACCAAAGTAAATATTACTACTTGTGAGTTATGTTTCTCATAAGCATGTTATGAACTGAGTTGTGTTCTCTCAAGTTCATGTATTACAGTCCTAAGTCTCAGTGCATCCATGTTTGGATATCTGGCTTTAGAGAAGTAGTAATGTAAAGTAAGTCGATGTGAGTGGGCTCTAACTGAACATAACTGGGGGCTTTATAACAAAAGGAAATAAATGAACAGGGAGATGACCATGGAGGACACAAGAAGGTGACAAGCTACACGTGAAGGATTGAGGCATTGGGAGAAACCAAACTTTCTAACACCTTTATCTTGGACATGCAGTGTCCAACACACGGGAGAATGAATGCCTGTAGCTTCACCTCCCCAGCCTGTGGTATCTTGCTATGGAAGCCTAGCAAGTAAATGTAACATATTTGTCAGAGCCCACAGCATTCTGGGAATATTGGTTCTTCAGAAAATGCTTTAGTCATTGAAGGCCATCACTTCTTTGTTTGTTAAATATTTACGTTGCCCAGAACAATGAACAAAGGAGTTGTCCAGCTCAGGATAAAGTGCCCCCTCCAAGCATGCCACATTGCCCCTCTCAGGTAGGTTCCAATGAACTTCTTTGCTGAGGGCCCCAGAAATATTGGCCCATTTTTGCTTGCCCTTTTAGTTGTCAACTTTTTCAAACTTAAGACGCATGTAGCATTGGGCTATGTATTGGGGTGTCTCCCAAAAGCCTCATGTGTTTGGATGTTATGAATTGTCTATGGAACCACATGCTGTTGGGAGATTGGTGCTTGGTCTGGAAGGGTAGATTATGGGCTTGTGGTGGAAGACAGGCCTGTGTCAGATTGTAGGTTGCAGACATGTGGATTGGATTATGGGCATGCGGTGGATTAGAACCACACCTGGAAGGGGGGGAACACTGAGACTGGATCCAGAAGAGGTGGCTTACTGAGATGGGACTGGAAGTATACATAAGCTGTTGATGACTGTCTCTGAATGAACTGTGACCTTCTGAAACTCCGAGCTAACAGGAACTTCTCTTCCCCTGATTTGTGGATGTTGGGTGTTGAGTCACAGCAACAAAGTAACTAAGACACATAGTAACCAGAAAAACACTGACTATTCTCTTGGCTTCTCATGTTGTTAGCCAAGGCTGAGGATTAGCAGAGCAGCCTAGTAAACAGGGCAGAGAATTCTGCCGTAACAGCTGGCCTATGGCTTCGTCACTTTAAGCTACATTAGCTTAAAATTATTCATCTTGGCAAAGGTTCTGTTCTTGGAAACCTGGTGAGTACAAAGGGAAAAGGTAAAGGAAAAACCCCATGCCTTTGGAAAATAAGTCTTCAGAGAGCAAAATCTAGCAGTTATTAAGAAGCATCCATGAAACTGCTTATAATGTTCAGGATCCTTCCATGGTGAACCGTGACAAATGTTCTTTGGAGACAGATGTTTTGATGGTTCTTACTCTGTACGGAGCTTTCAAATTTAAGATGCTACTTGGACATCCGTGTTATTTCTCAGTTTATTTAAAATATTTATTACAAGCTTTTATACATTTTCCCCCAAATGCAAGAGATCTTGAGTACTTTTTGAAAAAGCTTTCTATCCTTAGTCTTTTATGAGAAAGAACAAAATGAGAAAGAATGTCACTTTTCCTTTAGAACTAAATGTCCATGGGACAAAAGGAAGGCACGAGGACACTCTCGCAAATTTTGTCTTGGCATAAATGCCAGGATATAAAATTTTTAAAATGACACCATAGAACACTCCATACCAGAGAATTCCTCAAGGAGAGTCGTACAGGGGCAAAAGCTGGCGGTCAATTTTGATAGTGTGTAAAAGATTCTAATGACTCTAGATCCATAAAGCACCAAGTAGTGGAAAAACTGATGATCCTAACAAAAAGAGAAAAGCAATTCTGACAAAACATAATTATTCCAGAATTTCTAATTATGTCAGATTTCAGATAGATTTTAGTGTCTTTACATTTGTATATCAGTCAAGTATGGAGGGGAGGGAGGCTGGGCAGGAGTTTCCCAAGATCTCTCTCAGCTGGAGCTGCTTAGAAACTTGGAAAGATTCTGCCTCAAAAAAGAAAACAAAAAGGGACAAGGACATAGTTCAGTAGGAAGGCTTTGAACTTGACCTCAATCAATAAACAAGTAAAACCTCAAACAACAATAACAACAAAATCAACATAGCACAAAACAAAACGTGTAAGTACTAGGATGTGGTTAAAAAAAGAGCAAGAATAGTTTTTTTTTTAAAAGAACAAATGCTGAAATATTCCAAAATTCCCTCTTCAGATTTTTATATTTTTTTTTTCACACATATGATTCTGAACATCTACAGATCATATGTTGTATCTGCAGGTCTATGAAAGATGCATATTTTAAACACATTGTATACCACTATGCGATAGTTATCAACATTACTAAAAAGCAATATTACGCATGATGCAAAAGTGGAATTGCTTTTCTCGTTCTTTTCTTTTTTGGTGCCAGCCCGTTCTGTATTGAGCAAGTGCGTCTGACAGCATCGTGATGATGTGAACATAAAGCTTTCTTTGTCTAACATTCCTGACAAGTGCTTGATTGTCCAGACGAAGCCATCTGTACATATCTGAAATCTTGCAGGCTCCAGCGTCACTATTTTTCAAGAAGAAATGTTTTCGTTGGGCTGTAGGTGTTCTCTAATACATTTCTTCAAGCGTTTGATTCCTCTGCAGATAGTCGGCAGACAGGTTCCCTCCGCAGGGGCGGAGCAGCCCGGAATTCCGCCGTCACCAGGCCTGTGCTCTGGGACGCAGGGCCAAGGCGCGTAGGGTCGCCTTGGCCTTGGGCCTGGGCAGTGCTCGCTAAGGGGGTGGCTTAACATGTGGGAAATGCTGTGAAGCCCGAAGAGAATGAGCCGAAGAGATGGCGAGGCTCGGGGGATTTGTAAAGGGATATGGACCTTTCTAGAGGAGATTACCAGGTCACCAGTTCAAGTGCAGCTGTGCCCAGGCCTGGCGGAACGTTATTGTACATGGCCGCCTAAGCCTGCTGGAAGGCGGGCCGGTGCTGTTGGTTTTCTTGCACACAGCTGCGGAGCTGAAAGCCCAGCTAAGAGAACCCCCAGTTCAGCTGGCATTCATGGAAATTTGAGCTCCCCCGGAAGCCCAGGCCTGCTGACCCCGGGCTCTCCAACTTTTGCATCCCCGGGCTCTGTAGGCCGAGGCCTTGCCCTGGCGAAGCACGTCCCGGCTGTGTGAACAACACCCATCCTGTCAGCACAGGAGAAACTTCCCTGGGTGAACCCAGCTGGCTGAGAAGCGAGCTAGCGAAGAAGTCACGGAACTGAGTTCCCGCTAGGGTCCTATGCTACCCCAAAGCGTCAAGAGGGATCCCAGGTGTTAAACTCCAGGAGAGTCATGGTGCAAGCCTTAGTTTTGGCTGTGAGGCAGGACATCCTGAATAAAAACTGACTTGTTCACAGAACTCCACTCCTGTAGCACAGTATTCAGACTGCGACTGTGTTGGGCCCCAGGCCCCAGGCCCCAGGCTCAGCTTCCTAGTTAATGAAGTACAGATTTTAACAGAAAGCTGGTCACCTTGTAGAAGCCAGTTTAGGATTCTGATTGCAAGCTAGCCCTCCTTATGGGCAAGCAGCAGCTGCTTGGGCCGACTTCATTGTAAAAGGTGACAGAATGCATTTCCACGTCCACTACCTCTCTTCAACATTTACCCTGGACCAACGAGACGCTAGGGGCTCACGCAATGCAGCTGTAACTGGGCAGAAGGGGAACTCTGAAGTTCTGGATCTTGCACTGTGGCTCTGGGTTTGCCGAGAATAACGCTGGCTGATCTCATAACCTCTTGAGAACCTTAGTTCCTCATCTATTAAAATGAAACATTGTGCTAGGAACACTTCTGAGATCTGATGTGGTTTCCAAGGGACTACTTTTTGAGGCAGTTTGAATTCGTCAGAAGACAAGGATTATAAAATCATTGTGAGTTAACCCATGAACAGTGATTGAGTCATGCTGTCTCCTGGTGGATGGACAACACTTGCATATTCAAATATTGTTTGCTCAACATTTGCTTGTAGCAAACTTGGGTTGAGGGTACACCATTTAGAAAATAAAAGCCATACTAGCATTTAAATGAAGACTGCTTTGTAAAATGAGTGTGTGTGACAGACTGCACAGAAAATGCTGAAAGCAGCCACGTGAGTGGGAGAATTATGGGTGTGGTTTTAAAAAATATAAATTTATCCTACCATTTTATTTAGTGCCTTCATTACTTTTCACCAACAACTAAAAGACAGACCTCCAAGCTCCTTTTATCTTTTTTTTTTCTTTACAGAGGTAGTCATAGCGCCTTTAGAAAAAACTTCATTAGACTGCACTTAATGCATTAACTAGAAAATACACTTATAGATTCACCTTCTTCCTCTCAAACCAAACCACACACACACACACACACACACACACACACACACACACACACACACACACAAATAGATGTCTGGATGTGCTTTTTCCTATAAATAAAAAAGGTAGAGGCAGTAAATACAGAAAAGTGGCATGCTACATTACCATAACACACCAGAAACCCAAGGAGAGGATAAAGTCCTATTTATCAACTCACAGAGAGCATTGATCCTGTGCATTTTCATGTCTTCAGAGTGTAGATAATTCCAAAATTTGATTCTCTATCTTAGGACTTCATCTTTGGAGAGCTTTTTAGTAAAACCTGGAGGTAGAACACAGAAGGTACGAGGCCGACGGGAAGCCAAGATCAGTAAGCGAAACAGAAGAAATGTGCTCATTCCATGTGGCAGTGTGGACAGGACAGGGTTCATGACCAGGGGGAATCTGAACTCTAGATTCTTGCCATTTCTGTGCCCAGTGCAGGCTTGGCATTCTGAGCTCTGGCATCACTACATGCCTTTTGCTTATGTCTTTCCCAAAATGTCATTCTAGGTTAAGGATTCACTTGTCTGTTCTTAAAATACAGATTTAGTAGGAAATAAAACAAGTATTAATGGTAGTATCTGCAGTAAGTATATTTCTTTTCACATTTTGTATCTGGAGTGTCTCACAAAACCCTCATGTGTTTGGATATAGTGGACTTGGAATTGTATGTTGTTGGGAGGTAAGACCTGGCTGGAAGGGAGAGGCGCTTGGGGTTTGACCTGGAAAGACTGTGTTAACTTATTGAGACTGGGGGGTGCCTGGGGCAAAGCTTTCCCATGTGTATTTTCGATTTGTGGGCCAGGAAGTGAGGGAGGGATACCCATCTTGGGTGTGGAGGGAGGCCCCAACTGGTAGCTTGAACTAAATAAAGGAAAGAAGAGAAAACGTTGTTGCAGTTTCTTCCTAGGAAAGCTCTAGCCTTGCCTGAGTCTCCAGGTACCCACACTTCTCCTGACTCACTTGGCTTCTGTCTGCCATGCTGTGAGCAGCTCTCCAGCACCTGCCATGTGCTTCCACTGTTGCTGGCTGCCTATGAACGAATGGACTGTGTGAAACCTTCAGAAACTGTGAGCTCAAATAAATCTTTCCTCCCTTAATGTGTGGACACAGGATATTTTGTCCCGGCAATGGAAAGTTACTATGTCCCTGAGACACAATAGCTGACAACTGTCAAAGTTTAAAGAAGAGATTTGATTTGGCTCATAGTTTCAAGAGAATACAGTGCATGGTTGGCTGGCTTCAAGACAGAAACATCATGGCATAAACAACATGGTGGAAGGGCCCGAGTGAGGAAGGGGCAGGGGGTAGGAACGTAGCCTTCCGGTCTCACTCTCAGTGACCGCCCTTTTCCACCCAGGCCCCCTCCTACCCTCACATTCACCTATGAATTATCAACGGATTAGTCAGTCCACTAAAGAGCATAGCACCTCTATGATCCAATCCTCTTCCAAACACGTGACAGATACACATTTTCCTTCCTTCATCAGCTGAATGATACCTTAGAACAAAAATCCTTTCTAAAAAATGAAGGCAGCTACTTGCTAATGGAAAGCAAAACTCTTACTATGTTTTCATTTCAGACATAGCTTGACTGCCAGCTCGATGACCTTGAACAAGGCCCTGCATCTGTGTAGTGGGGGGAAAGTGTCTGTCTCAGCTGATCTGTAAAAGGGCAAAAAGATACACAGCACAGAGCCTAGGATGGAGCAGTTTTCCATAAATGTTAGCTGTACTTCTCTGTTCTCCTGCTAACCTCAGAAGCCCAGAGTATGGCTTGGAAACTTTTGAAAAGGAAGCAGAAAGGCAAGGAGAAAAGATAAGATTGAAAGAAGACAGAAAGGAAGAAAAAAAGAAGGGAAGAAGGGATTCTGTATTCTTCACACTTAATAATATTCTGCTTTAATTCAATGCTAAAAACAACCCCATGATTTTATTTCTTCCAAGGTAGATACCCATATTGTTCAGATCTAAAACATCTCCCAGAAGTATCATGTGTTCATTACAAAGAAAGTTCCACTTAATTGAATGTCTTAAAAAGGCAACAATCCCAGGTTTCTCAGACATGTTAGAACTAAAAGAATTTGGACATCTTGAAAAATAACCAGGATCCTTCAGGGTCTTTTTGTGTCATCAGCAATTTGTAGACCCAGGCAGCATGTCTAACTCATTCCTGGCAATGTATTTAAAATTCAGATTATGAAGTGAAATAGCAAGGCAAGTACATTTGTGTTTATACAGCAGTGCCTGGGAGGTAGAAGCCAAGGACACGAGATAACCTGAATAAAACAAAAATAAAATCCAAACACCACCTTTACTATGTCGAAATAAAATCACCTCTTCTAACTAGATTGATATGATACACCACTTTTTGGGCAGGGTATTGAACTTGACCTTTACACTGAGCTACATCACTAGTCTTATTTATTTATTTATTAAAGACAGAGTTTTGCTAAGTCAACAAGATGCCCAGGCTGGTCTCAAACTTGAGATCCTTCCGCTCTGACGTCTCAGAATGCTGATATTACACGCATGGGCCACCATGCCCAGGGCCATTTTGAAGTGAAAGTCCGGGACTGGGGCTGCTCTCCCACAGAAAGTAGGCTCAGGTTGGCCGGTGGAGCTGTCGCTACCCTTCACACCTCCCGGCTGTCCCCACCTACAGCATGATCAAGATTCTGCTTGGATTTACTTTTGGCAACACGGTGAGAATGCATCTGGCTCAGAACTACGATGTACCAAACCTGGCTAAAAATCTTAAGGGGAATAAAGAGGACTTGGAAGCCAAGAAGAAACCCCTTAGCTCTTGAGGCCCCTCCAGCACTGCATTCTGGATTCACTGATTTGGCTGCTACCGAGGTGCCTCTGTTACAGTCTGGTTCCAAAGCTTTTGTTTTCATTTCCAGCCTCAGTGACTTCTTTGCCAAACTGTTGCCTTGGAGCAGAACCAGGGCCACGAGTTAAGAACCAGCCTTTACGTTACCAGCAGCATCGTGCCTTCCGTAGCTTCCTTCAGGCGACTCAGGAGATTATTCTAGGACTGTAATTAATTATACTGCTAGACTAGCAAACACAAGCTTTAACCAATAGCTCTGTTCTTTGGGATTTCTACACCTGTTACAAAAAGAAAAATTGGTGAGTTTTATAGAGTTGATCAGATACACATAATGCTGATTTCATAGTTTAACAATTATAATAAAAGCTCATTAAACATTTTTATTAAAATTTGTTTTAATGTAATTAAAATGACTGTCTAGAACCTGTTCCCACACAAAAAAAGTTGGGAAGCAGCATAGAGAGTGAAGTGGTAGAAACAACTGGGTGCAAATGAGAACATCATTTAGTTTCCTCCGTCCTTGTATCCTAAGAATACAGGAATGATTCTGGAAGATTCAAAATGTGTCAAAGTTATAAAAGGAGAAACGTGAAAAGGGGGAATGCGTATTCAGTAGACAGGAACTCCATTTAAAAAATTGACAATTACTTAGAAGTCAGGAAGCCAATTTTCAAATCAATACCTCGCTTGAGAAGGATGACATGATGTGGTGTTGAGGCAGGAAGCACCATCAGAGCTGCCTTTAGTTTGTATGGGCCCTGAAGTAGTCCTGGCCACTGCTGAGAAGGGCCAGACGGCCAGGAGCTACAGCCTGAGCGGACTAGGACTAAGCCGAAAATCCGGTTTGAATTGCTTTTCTTCTCACGTTTGCTTGTTTTAGCATAACTGCCAAAGAGCATCTCTATCACAGATCCCACCCCCACCCCTAGAATAAACAGCCCATCTATACACTGGAACAGCCACAGAATTGGGTCCCTGTTGTCCCACTCAGATGCTCGGTGGCATTGCAAAACACAGCCATTAAAGGGGAAATGGAAAACAAAAGGAGATTTAAAGTAAATTACATGAAGCTAATCTTCATCATCTCTGCTTTATTTAGTATGTGAGGAACTCAATGTCATCCGTTTATGTACATTATAGAATCATTTCAGCTGGATCAGCGGAAGGGACAGGCATATATTTAATTTACAGCAAAATTAGCCATGGTTTGTAATACTGCTATCATCCCGATGAAGGGCTCAGTAAAGTGCCCGCTGTGGGGACGTGACACCCACTAAGAGTGTGGAATCATGAGGAAGGAATGAAATTTGTGTTTTCAGGGTTCGCTACAGCCTTCTGCCACTTGTTTTAAGTTACTAAGAAAAGTAAACACTTCAGTAAATGCTTCAGAAAGATTTATAGGTGACCCTAAATGCAATCTACTTGGTGACTGACTCAATTTTAATTCCTTTGATTTTTAGTTGCAGAAGGGGTAAGACTGTTGCCACTTGCCTGGTCAAAGGTTACACTTCCTGCCCTCCATCAACTCAGCCTGGATGTATGAGTGTTTTTAGATGCTAGTCAGGTCACCTTCCAAGGGGAATCACTGAGGCCAGCCATCTGATGGAGGGGCTTCTGCAAGCCACACCATTAGTACCAGGTTTGCAATTAGTCCGGCTCTAGCTTCCCTTTGTTTAACGAAGTGCACATTAGATGTGCGTTCACAGAAGAGCCAAGTAGGCAAAGGTGGCTGACAGCTAGAGAGCTGAGTGGCTGTCTTCTCCTTATTTATTTTTTAATTTCACCTACGCTTTAATGCTTTTGTGTTTCCATCCTGGGAATTTAGAAACACAGAGTGCTTGGGCTGTTTTCCTAAGAGTTTTGTGCATGCTCAGCTTTGATTGCTGAGTTCAACACAAATGCCGGTGGCAGCGTCACAGGTGGCCTTTCCCTGAGATTTCTAAGAATGGCTTGCAAGAGTCAAGCACCGTCTTAAGTGCTTTACTTTCTTAACACACGGTGTTTTTCCACAGATAATAAAACTGAAGCGCAGGGGGTATATCTGGTCTAAGCCTTGGTGTGGTGGAGCTGGGCATTCGACCTAGGCTGTTTATGTAGAGTCTGTGTACTTAAACACGACCCAGATCAGTGGAGCCTGAGCAGAATAGTGAGGCCACTCAAAGGTACCCATCTCGTGGCCTGTAGACACTGAGGTACTTAACTCTGTCCACCATCCCAATTCAAAACAGAGTTTTGTCTCTTTACTTTCTTTTCAACTCAGATGACACTGATCACATGAATATGGTATGATTAGCCTGGCCCATCCAGCCTTGTATCCCCTGACTGTAATGATTGGTAAAGGGATGTGCTCATTACTCTAGCTGGTCCAATCAAGGTTAATCTAAGTACTTTTGTTTTTTCAGTCAAGAGAAAAGAGTCTTACTCCTTTTAGTTAGAGTTGGATCTGCGACACCATGAGACAGGCACTTCTTTGTCTTGTGGACTATGTAGAGCCTGGGAAGATGTCAACATATGAGGAGATCAGAACCAAGAGCTAGAGCAGACCTGGAGGTGGGTCTGGGGACATCCTTAGGTCCTAGCCCAGCTGGGTTGGAAGATGGTTCTACGCTTGGACTCCTCATTTTTGTGACCTGTCTCCGCCGACAAAATTCCCTTTTTGCTCAATTGGCTTTAATGGAGTGTTCTGATACTTGCCGTAGAAAGGAGTCCTATGTCAGAAAATAAAAATTGGTCAGAGGCAGAGAAAAGTCATTGTGACTCTTCAATAAATCAAGGGGTGGAGTGGGCGCTGTGGTAGAAGTAGACAACAGAGAAGCCATTGAATATTGACAAGCTGCAAAGTTGGCATTTCTTTCCTTATTTAGCATCCCCAGTGATCTTGCAAAGAAGTAGCTTTATGTACACCCAACTAATGAAGATCTCAGGAAGGTTGGAGTCATATCAACCATTTCACTGGTGCTGATCTGACCTTCAAATGTGGGCCCACCAGGCTCCAGATCACAGGTGACTACCTGTCACCCAGGGCTTATCCAGAGGGTGCTGTGTAATGTACAGTAAAAGTGTTCAAATGCGCCACACTGTGCATACCTTTCCCATCCTTGGTCTCATTGCTGAGTCACGAATGAAGTATATGGGTGTCATTCCCAACCTCTGTCATTAGGGTGTACAGTGTTTTGCCTGATACTTTGGTGGAAAATATTGAAAAGAAGAAAATGAATTGAAAGAAGAATAATGCACTCAAACTAGTAATGTTTTGCTATGATCACAAAAAAGGACTCCTGAATGAAAACATGGACTTAACATGCTTAGACTGAACACTTGCAGGCTTTTGGTTACAGCCTGGAAGGGGTCTGAATACCACCGTTGCCATGGTAGCGAGTACAAAGCACTGTGGTAAGTTGGAGAAGGAAGAGGAAATCTTTATTTTCTAAATTTAATTAATGTCGAGGGAAATAGTTGTTTTAAAATGTTTTAATGTTGTACTTCAAGTACAGTTCTGTACTAGGTGCTTTGAGAATATTAAAATAAAAGACAGAGACCTTGGTTGAGGAAACCCAAATTCATAAAATCATAAAGCAATTTAATAGAAGCATATGAACAAATGAAGATAAAAATGCATATAAGGATATGTTTGGAGCTCACCATAGATAATGAAAGTGTTAGTAAGTTAACTGGGGCTGGCCAAAACCAGCTCTTTGCATTTCTTGAGTTTTGAATGAAGATCCTAAGAACTAACCTGATCAGTAGAAATGGGTGGGGAAAAATATGTTAAATCGAAGATAAATTAAATCATCCTTTTGTTTGGCTGAACAAGAGGAAGGCACAGCTTGGTCTCTGAAAAAAGAAATGATAGAAATTGGAGTTGGAGCCTGATTTCTATTGTGGTGAGTGAGACTCGGAGCAGATCAAGGTGGCCTTTCCTGGGGTTGCTGGTGAAGCTCTAGAACAAGCTAATCCAACCTGTGACCTGCGGGCTGCGACTAGTCAGGCTCTAGCTAAATTTGTAAACTTTCTTAAAATGTTATGATTTTTTTCTTTTGTTTTTTTTTTTTAACCTTGAGTGCACAATTCACAACTGTGAACTTTGGACACTGCACACCAAACATGTCCTGTGGGCCGTATGCTAGCCCAAGATGGCTAATAAGGTGGCCCCACAAGATTGTAGATTTTCACCATTGTCATATGATTTTTTAGCTATCAATATATTGTTCATAACTCAGCCACCTGGTGTTCAAGCTTTGAGTGTGTAGGTGACAACTGGAAGCTGTGGAGGGGAGGGTGCAGACCGGTGCTAACTCCACCTCTTCTGCCTGCCACATCCAGTCAGAGGAATCAGAATGTGCACATATCAGAATTTACATGCATTTGTACAGTTTGGAGGATAAAACAATTACTGATACAATTATTTCAGCTTCCCTGCCTCCCTGTGAAGATACATGTTTATTGTTGTTACGCAGTTATATAACTTTTTCTTTTTATTAAACTTGGGCTTTGTGTTATTTAATTTTAGTGTTACTATAAAAATATAAAAAGGAAGTTTTGTCACTTATATACACTATGTTTTGGGTCTGGAGTGTCCCCCAAAAGCCTCATATATTTGAACGTAGGGGGATGACTGTGGAACCATGTGCTATTGGGAGGTAGGGCCTGGCTGGAAGGGAAAGATGCATTGGGTTTGACTAGAAGAGATTGTGTCAACTTGTTGAGATTGGGAGTTTGCCCAGGGTAGAGCTTTTAGGCGTTTGCTACTGACTTTTGGGCTGACAGGTGAAGGAGGGGCACCCACCCAGGGTTTGGGGGGTGGGATTGAAAGCTTGAATTGAGTAATAGAAGAAGAAACATTGTTGCAACTTCTTCCTTGCCTGAGTCTCCAGAATTCATTTTTTTTCCTGCTCCACTTGGCTTCTCTCTACAATGCTGTGAGCAGCTCTCTAGCCCGGCCGTGTGCTTCTATTGTTGCTGGCTGTCTATAAATAGATTATGTGAGACCTTCAGAAACTGTGAGCTAAATAAACCTTTCCTCCCTTTGGTGGTGGTTGTTGAATATTCTATCAGAGCAGTGAATGAGTAGCTAAGACATATACACAAACTACATTATATGTTCTATATGTGGCCCAAGACTAGTCCTTTTCCCTCCATGTGTCTTAGGAAGCTGAAGGGCTGGACACTCACACCACCTAGAACAAGATTGGAAGAAGGACCTTTCCCAGGATGGCATTTGGGAAGCCGCGGAAAGATCTCTGAAGAAACACAGATGGGTCTCAGAAGAGTACACATCACTGGGATGTGAGTCGGACTGTGTGTCTTGTTCGTCTTCCCTTAGGGTCTGGCACTCTGGAGACCTTGGTAGGTATCGAATAAATGAGTGAATGAACAAGACTGACTAAATCAGAGATTGCTTCAGAAAGCAGGGGCGAGATAATAGCTATTGATCAACAGCTGGAAGCTACAGAGAGTTCAAGAAGACGCAGAATGGATTTGAGCCATTTTTCTTGACAAAAGTGAAAAAGTCATTAACTGGATGGGAATTGTGGTTTCTTTTGTGGTGGCACAGGTGAAAGTGAGGCTCGGGAGAATGGATCTTTTCGACTCAATTAGATGTCCTAGTTGTAATGGGTCTTCAGCTTCCCACCAATCAATATTCATATCCTTAATGGTCCCTGGCTTCTACTGCACAGAAAAGAGCCATGCTGGGGGTGAATTCCAGGTGTCTTGCTCTCTGTATGAACCCATCTGCTGTGGTATCAAACTTGCCATGCTTGGAATATTTGTGTGTGTGTGTGTGCGTGTGTGTGTGTGTGTGTGTGTGTGTGTGTGTGTGCGCGCGCGTGTGTGTGTGCGTGTGCGCGCGTGTGTGTGTGTGCACGTGTGTGTGTGTGTGTGTGTTTTAAACTCTGCTCAAGAGCTTGCTCCTCCTGCCTGCTCATGATCCCGCTTAGAGATGCTTTCTCTCTTAAAGAGATATTTGTCTTTAAACATTTCCTAATACACCTGAAAAAATCAGTTAAAGCTATTTTGGGGTTTCTGACAGATTTGTGACTTTGCAGGAGTTTGGATCTCTTCTACACATTCGAAACCAACAAAATCTCTCTTAATCTTTGCTTCTTTCTCCCAAAGCAGGAAATTGTTCTAGTAAATGGAGTTCCTCCCCTATGAACACCCAGAACAACCACCGCTATGGGCCCCTGATCTTCCCCCAGGCTGATGGCTGGTGTGCAGAGACTCTGTGCCGCTCCAGTGGTCCCAGGGAATGGAATTCCTTTCTCAAGCTACAGCCTCCAAATTTACATCTTTCTTCTTGCGTTACTTCATAGATAATCCAAGTTAATTCCTTCAGGGTTCGCATACATTTAGCTCCCGCCTCTTACTTGGGCCGCTCTTCTCCGCTTGAATACTCAAAGCAAATTCCCTGAGCTCACTCCAGCGAAGAACCTTATTTGCCTGCATAAAGAGAGTTGCATTAAACACAGAGTGTCTTTAAGTGAGAGTCAAATGCACACATATATGTATTTTTTCTGCATTTGTTTTTTTCTGTATTTTCTCTTACGATGTCATATCCTTTGCAACTGAACTTTTCAAAGTGAACCGCTATTTTCTGTTTCTTTTAGCTCATGTTTGAGGGAAGAACCCTCATATAGTTAGAGGAAAGAATGCTTAGATAGTGGAGAGGAATACTTGAGTGAAAGTACCAGGTTTCCCACTTCCCTCCTCTCAGGGAGTAACATCACTAGGCACAGGGATGAAGGGAACAAATGACCACTCATGAAGTGGCTGAAAACAAGGTAAATTTACTATCTTATGGTTCGGTAGGTTAGAAGTAGAACACAGGTGACCCTGGACTGAAAACAAGGTGGCAGTGGGGCTGTGCTTCCTGTGGAAGCTCGAGGGAGGAATGAATCTCCCTCCTTTTTTTGTCACTTTTAAAAATAATTTTTTGACATAGAATTCATATATCACACGATTAACTTGCTAAGTGAAAAATCTATTTTTATGTGTTCATAGACTTGTGCAACCTTCATGCTAATCAACTTTAAAGCATTTTCA